>OU343223.1:274839529-275063631 GCA_910596185.1 Chrysanthemum makinoi
GAAGTGATCGGTGAACATGATTTGTTTGAGAATCAGGTAGGATGAATTTGTCGAGCGCAGCTGCTGACGATAATTCCTTTTCGTAACGATTATAATTTTCGCGAGCACATTAGGTGTCTTGCTAGCAAAATATATAGGCCAAAGTGTTTTCCTTCTCGTTGGCCTAAAGCCCACGAGAAAAATCGATGGCATCGCACATAAGCTCGAAGGGTAGTGACCAATTAGGTGAAACCATGATCGAAGCAATAGTTAGTTGAGATTTCAACGTTTCAATGCTTTATGCAATCAAGATTGAAGTCAAAGATAGAATCTTTCTCGAGAAGTTTTGTCATCGGACGAGATATTTTAGAAAAGTCTTTGATAAAGGCGGTAGAAACCGCATGTCAAAACTTCTAACTTGCTTTAACGTTAGTTGGTGGTGGAAGTTTCGTGTTAACGTCGATTTTTTCTTTATCTACTTCCATGCCTCGCCTGGAGATCTTGTGTGAAGCACAATTCCCGGTCACCATGAAGTGACATTTTTCCCGCCAAGGACAAGGTGTACGCAGCATCTTCGAGCATTTTATCAAGATTGGAAAGACAAGCTTCAAATGAGTTTCCAAAGATCGAAGTCATCCATGAAAACTTCCACGGAGGTTTCGAGCATGTCTTGAAATATTGCTATCATACATCTTTGAAAAGTCGCAGGTGCATTACAAAGACCAAAAGGCATACGCCGATATGCGTAGGTTCCAAAAGGACAAGTGAAAGTGGTCTTTTCTTATTCATTAGGATCGATTGGAATTTGAAAATATCCTGAAAATCCATCGAGGAAACAAAATAATTTATTTCCTGCTAGTCTTTCAAGCATTTGATCCATGAACGGGAGTGGAAAATGATCTTTTCTGGTGGTGTTGTTTAATTTCCGATAGTCAATACAAACACGCCAACCGTGACGATTCTAGTGGGGACTAGTTCATTCCGTTCATTAGTCACAACCGTCATTCCTCCTTTCTTGGGAACACGATTGAGCGGGACTCACCTGAGGACTATCCTCGATTGGGTAAATGATACCAGCATCGAGAAGTTTTATGATTTCCTTTTTAACAACTTCTTTCAAGTTGGGATTGAGTCGACGTTGACGTTCAACAACATGTTTTATCCCATCTTCGAAATTGATTTTGTGTTTGCAAAAATTGGGACTAATTCCTGGGATATCAGATGTTTTCCAAGTGAAAGCTTGTTTGTGATTTTTGATTACAGAAACTAAACTTTCTTTCTCATTGGCCTCGAGTAATGAAGATATTACTACTGGAAGAAGTGAATTTTCCTCCAAGTAAGCATATCCTAGATGATCAGGGAGAGGTTTGAGCACGAGATCTGTTGGTGGTTCTTCGATAGAGGATTTTATTCTCATCTCGTCATCGAAAGTTATTGCTTCAAAATTTTCTTCCTCCATTTCTTCCTCCTCCTATTATCTCCAACTCTACTTTCATGAAATCATCAAACTCTTTGTCAAAGTCTGTTTTGTTGATTTTTTCAGAAGTAGTCATGAATGGATCGGATTCGTTGAGCAACGCATCCAATTCTTCTTCAGTGACTTCATTGATAACATCGATGTTGAAACAAGTGTCATCACTGAAATGTGGATAGCGCATCGCTTTATCAATTAGAAAGGTAATTCGATCTTCTCCAACTCCAAGGTTGAGTTCTTTTCCTTTCACTTTGATGATTGCATGGTATTTAGGAAAGGTCTTCCTAAGATGAGTGGGACTTTACTATCTTCTTCCATTTCCAGGATTACAAAGTCTACGGAAAAATGAATTCCGACTTGAACAAGCATATTCTCGACAATACCCACAGGATATTGATAAGAATGATTTGCTAATCGAATGCTTATTTTTGTTGGTTTAAGGTCGCTTTTGCATAACTTGGAATACAATGAATAAGGCATCAAATTGATACTTGGGCCAAGGTCGGCTAAAGCATCGCATTGAATATTATTTCCGAAAGTACATGGAATAAGAAAGCTCCCAGGATCTCCAAGCTTTGGTGGGATCTTGTTTTGGACAATGGCTGAGCATTCTTCGTTAAGGAAAGTAGGTGATATTTGCTCTAGCTTGCTTTTGTTATTAAGAAGTTCTTTCAAAAATTTCCTGTAATTGGGCATTCCGGCTAAGACATCAACGAGAGGAACATTGAGTCTAACCTCTTTGATTATTTCAATGAACTTCTTATAACGCTCTTCCATTTTTTCTTTCTTAAGGCGTTGAGGATATGGAATTTTTGGTGTGTACGCCTTGACAGATGGTGTGGTTTTCTTTTTGGTGGTTTGAGTTGTGTTGGTTTCCTCAGCTTCATTCTCGCTATCTTGGGTGATAGGAGTATTTTCATTAGGATTTTGAGGTGAATCGTACGAGAGACCACTTCTAGTGAAGATAACTATGATATGCTCATTTTTCGTTTGTGGTGGACGGTACGTTTTATCATTTGATGGTTTTGGGTTGGATTGGGTGTTACTTGGGAACGAATCAGATGGTCGAGAGGAATGTTGGTCAAAAAGTTTGCCAAATTTGTTTTCAAGATCTTGGATAGATGCTTGATGGTTTTTACATCCTCTCAACTTTGGCTTTGAGATTAAAAATTGATTTTGATGAAATCATTTGAAGATTTTTGAGCGTACCGAATTCCCTCATGGTTTTGAATTCGATTCTTCCATCTTTTGTCGGAGTTTTGTGGTGGCAGATTGTCAGTTCGTGGTTGAGAATCACGGATGTCATCCCTTGGTCGGCGATCTTGCCAATTTCCAGAATTTCGACCGTAATAATTACTACGATATCCTCCTCCACGATATCCTCCTTGGACATAATTCTCTTCTCCTTCGTTAGGTCCTCCCATGGCTTATCGTCGCCTTCGAGCGATGGGTGATTTCCTCCACAATTCTTGCATCCATCTCGCATTTCCTTCATTTCTTCTTTGATATCTTTGTATTGCGAGTATATTTTTGAGGTTAAGGCTTCCATTTTCTCCATAAGTTTTGAGGTATCGGTGTTTTCGACAAAAGCAATTCGAAGAGGTTTAGTTTTGGAATCTTTAGACTAATCGAGTTTGAGAAGTTTCGATCTTCGAGTAATTGGTGTGCATCGTTAGGAGTCTTATAGAGAAAATTCTTCCAAAGATCAAGGATGCCTTGAGAGATTTCATCTAGTCCATGGTAAAAGATTTGGATAAAGGTTCCTTTGGATAATCCATGTCCATGACAACTATGAAGCAAATCTTTCATCCGAAGCCAAGCTTCAATAAGTGATTCGTTGGGATTTTATGTGAAAGCACGAATTTCTCCCATTAATCGATCAAACATAGCAGGTGGAAAGAATGGAAACACAAAGGCTTGCCTCATCTCTCCCAAGTGTTGATAATTCTGGGGTTAATTCATTGTACCATACTTTAGCATCTCGCAGTGATGATGGAAAAAGTTTGAGTTTGATGGCATTGACATCGGTGTCATATAACGGAACATGCCGCATAAATTTCGATGAATTCGACAATGTGCTTATCGGATCGCTTCAGCGACGCCATCGAATTGACTGTCTTTGATCATGGAAAGATGATGACCCTTCACGGTGAAGTTGTCTCCAAGGTTGACAGCAACAATAGCACTTCCGGGGTTGGTGCTACTTCGGTTGGTTCCCACATGGGTTGATTGTCCGCCATGGGAAAAGGTAAATTGGTGAAAGGGTTGTAAACGACTTTAGCTTCTACGAGGTTATCAAATGGTGGGTTTGGTACTCTTGGTACACGATTGGCTAATGGTATGAAAGGTGTTCTTTCTTCTTCTGAATCAAGCGTTCGGGGTTGGTAAGAGGTGAGATTGGTTCTATTCCTTTGCATGAGTGGTATATGACCTAGAAATCCGAGCAATATCTAAACACAAGGACAAACAAACGATTTTCACGGGCGAAAAGGGTGCCGGTCGTTCGCGACTGCGAGGCGACCGATTGGTTAGATCAATTTGGTTTGGTTTTGGCGTAACCGGTTCGGTTGTGTGGCAACCGGATCGGTTGAAGTTTATGAGAAATTTTTTTTTGGACTGAATCGTTTGATGTGGATTCAAAACTTGCTGAAACACAATCAAATCCCCGGCAGTGGCGCCAAAAACTTGATGTGCTACGCGTGTACAAGTTTTAAATTTATAAAAGACGAATTACCGATTTTACCAATAACACATACGAGCAAGTGCACTCGTCCGTTATAGCAAGATTATGAAAGTAAGTCGGGATCGTTCGCAGGGATTTAAGTGAATCTGATTAACAAGTTTGAATCAACTAAGACAATCCAAAACATATAACAACGCAAATAGATATGATGAAATTCAGATGATTAAAAACTGCACTTGCTTAAACTAGTTTCTTATCCTTGATTAGTGTGATTGTGCTAACCTCTTAACATGTTGGTTATGCTAATTAGTTGGTGTAATAATCTATTGTTCTTATAAGTTAAACCTTCGTCAAGACTTTAGTTTATAAAAACAAGCATTAACTTTAAGCAATCAATTCAAGTTTCATAAGTTTATTTTCACAAACTCAAACACAAAAACATCCATTTGCTTTATCAAATTGCTTACGAAATGGTCAATACATAAGGTAACCGATTATAGACAAAATGGTACAATTGATTGTCAACAACTAATCTTATGACCTTTTAGATGTATCCAATCAATCCAACTTGATAATCAAAAGCGTTTTTATTACAACCACACCTTAGTTCCTTTGTTTAATCAAGAATAATGGGTAAAAACAATCATCCATAGACAAATGATTATAACTAGTTGAATAACAATAAGTTCTTTCGACCTCTACGATTATTATCTAGTCAAACTTGATTAACAAATGTCACTATGAAACTTTAGCACAATTGGATCTTAGAATCAACTTGAAATTGAATTAAAACATGTTAACACAATCACCAACTAGTCATATGATAATCAACATCATTTAAGCAAGTGTATAAAGAAACTAGCCACTCATAGAACAAACATAAACTCGAAACTTTGAACATTAGAAAACATAATTAAGAGTCTTACAATGCTTGGAATAAGATTACAAATGGTGAAATAATGATTCCCAAAGTATTGGGTGACTTCTTGGGGTTTTGGCCTCCAAATGTGGAACTTCGAACCAAACTTTCTGGACTTCTAAGGACCAATTTGTTAGAACTTTGTTTGATGAGTAGAGAGAGTAGTATTGAAGTGTGTGTCTCATATGCTCACAAGAGGTCTCTATTTATACTAGTTCCAAGGCCTAGGGTATTAATTGTTGAACTTGGCCTCCAAGGAGTTAGGAAAGGACTAGAATACACCAAGGGAATGACCTAGAATCGTTTGGATGTAAAGGGAAACTTAGTGATTTGATGGCGTGAGGCACTCCAACCGGATTGGTCACATGACCAACCCATACTTTCTTCTGAGGACTCAACCGTATGGGTTAGCGAGCCGAATGGTTGGATGGGCGTCTCAGGCACATTTTTGCACATCTTCAAACCGATCCGGTTAGTCTTCCTGAGTTACGGGAAATCAACTTTTACGAATTTTAGCTTTTCCTTAAAATAATTTTATGTTTTGTCATCAACAAAAAGGGGGAGATTGTTAATATAAATAAGCCGTAAAAACGTTTATTTATATTTTACGATCTTCTAATGTTTTGTCGATAACAAACGTAAAATAATTTTAATGAAACAAATAGAGTACGTAAATAGTTTGAGTTAATAGTTTTCTAACACACTTACGTTTTCACATAAAACTATAAAACAAGCTTAAGTGATTTTATGATTTAGATATATATATGTACAACAACTAATGTTTACATATTGGGTTAGCACATACTTAAACTAAATATACTAAAATGGTTAAAAACATGTATATACTAAAATGGGTAAAAACAAGTATATACTAAATGGGTAAAAACTTGCAAATGGTATTGACCCATAACCCATGATTTTATATATACCACTTAACCAAATTCATTGTATCTAGAAAACCATGGATCAACCCATAACCCATGACCCATGACCCATAACCAAAAATACCCATGGGCAAAGAGTAGCGTTCCACGGATCCCGGCTTTGTTCTAGCGGATCCCAAGTGGAAGGATCCGTGGGATCGAGGAAACAGTAAGAATTTTCGATAAATAGAGAGCCATTTCTTCCTTTCTATGGATGATTTTACACACATACTTCCCCAAAGTATTCTAACCTCTAACCTCGAATAAAGTGATCTATGTAGTTTGTCTTTTGTTTTGTGTGATCTTCTAGGTTCCTCTTAAAGGCAAGATCTCCACTTCTTGAAGACGCGTGGCTCAAGTCCATGAGTTGTCATGCTTCATCATCATCAAGACAACTAAGGTTCTCTTGTTGATAGTTCTTCCTTTCTCAATAGATGTTGGGTTGAAGGCATTAGTGAAGAATGCCAAAAGTGTCAAGATGAAAGCATTAGTGAAAGGTGCTCATCATCCATGTCTAAGCATTATTGAAGAATGCTAAAGGTGTCAAGACGAAGGCATTAGTGAAGGGTGCCAAGCATTGTGTCAAAGGCATTAGTGAAGGATGCCAAAGAATCAAATCAAGTAGCATTTGGGAAGAATACCTAGGTCGTATAATCGATGAGGTGCATCGTTATACATATAAGTATTTGTTTGTTTACAAGGATGGTGATATCTTTGATGGTGTTGTAACAAGGAGTAGATCTCCTTGAGATTAGGTGTTGTGTTGTGAAGGGTAGTAGTTCCTCCATAGTAATGGAACTAGGTGCTTAGCCTAGTACCTAATAAAGGGTAGGCGGCGTTGTGATAGATTAGTTCTCCTAAGGTGTGAAATTCGGTGGTTAGCCTAGCAGTATAAAGTGGTGGCGATTGTGGTGTGGTTCGCCTTGGTGTGAAAAACTTCGGTATTTAGCTTTGTACGGGAAAAAGGTTAGCGGCGTTGTGGCGGCCTAGCCATAAGGAGTTGGTGTAGTGCTTTTGAACTCTCGAGTAGGTGACTCGGGGAGTGGAGTAGGGCAGGAAGGTGTCCTTGTAGCCGAACCACTATAAATACTTGTGTCGTGGTGATGTACCCTTTATATTTCATTACACGTTTATATATCTATCTATCAACGTTCAACATAAACAATCAAATAGATTGACATAAGTCGATCTAAATATTTAAAGGAAGTTTTAAATTGGTAAAACTATTCAACCCCCCATTCTAGTTTTCCACAATTGGCATCAGAGCTTAGTTACCAATTTCTTAGAGTATGTTGTACTTTAAAAACTTGATACGATCCATGTATGTTTGAAAACTACAAAGAAGGATTTTTTTTTGTCATATTTTAAAATCATTATATTGTTTATTGTTGGAAAATGATAGAATGCTCTAACATTTTTTTTTTCTTAAGCATTATCCATACTTGGATTTGGAGTTACCAAGAAGATCATAAATAATTTATCTAAATATTTCGCAAAAAGAATGTTTAGTATTGTTACAACATAAATCTGGAGATTTCAAGAAGATCACAAAACATCTAAATACTTCTTTGCTTAAAAAGAATATTTGGCAAAGGTATGATCTTTAATTACTTACCTTTATTGTTATTATTAAAATCTTAGTTACATGATTTATTAGTTATTATTCTAGTAGTTATTCATATTATAGTCATCATCAAATTAGTACTATTAAGTATAGACTACATTACCAACTCATAATAAAGATATCTTGGTTATTTGATAACCATTATCATTATTCATCATAAAGGGTTTATTGACAACATCTACGCAATAAAATTCTATGTGAAACTAACATTATGATAAAATGGGATTTTATTATAATTTTTGAAAATAATTTCCAGAATTATGACCAATTCTTTAAAAGGAAACCCGCCAAATAAGACTAGCTTAACATCGACAAAACATCAACCACAAGTTTTAGAACCTAAAACATCAATACTTTGAGCACTTTAGAATTCCCAAATCAAAAGTATCAAGGAATGCTTGAGCTAATTTTTGTCATGGATCCTGGACTTACACTAGCGGATCACAATGAGAGGGATAGTGGATCCGCCAGCAGAGCACCTTAAATGAAAGAATGATCACCATGGATGTTCACAAACTACTTTCCCCAAAGACTCACGGCAAAAACCCCTCTTTTGTCACGAGAACAAGCGATCATCTCTGTCTCAAGCATACAATCACTTGTGTAAGTATTATCTTCACTACATTGTTGATTTCATTCTTTGATTACTAGGATTACAAGTTCTTCATTTTAGAGGTTGGGTTCAAATGGGTTTGTCATAATTTGTTACCACATTGTTTTCTAAGATAACCCAAATCAAAGAATTAACATTGTTAATACAAATTAAACTCATTTCTTGAATTCAATAAAAATGAATTGAGCAAAACCTTCTAGGTTACTATTCACAATTAACACCACATTGTGGTTGCATTATTTAGGAACAATCATGCCAAGCAACAAGCAACAAGATTACCAAGACAGCCACTACCACCCATGTATCAGGAAAGATGGTCTAAGTTCGGACGATAGAAAGGCCTTTAAGTTGCTTGAAAGGAGACTCTTTCATGAAGGTAGAGTTGTTGATCCATCATTTCTTGCAAAACCGAACGTAGGGAAGTTTTGCAACTATTGGGTTTGATTGTTTTTAGATATAATGAACAAATTGCCCTCTTTATGCTTGAATTTTACAAGACAATGGGGATAATTAGAAATGATGACGGGTCCATCTCAATTGAATTCACCATCAATGAGCAAGAGTTCAATCTTTCTCTCATAGAGTTTGGAAGAATTATAGGGGTTCCATATCAAGGCGTTTGTATATACTCAAATGAATGGTCTTTGGAACAACTATACACAATGGTTGATCATCATGAAATTTACAACACTTTGATCCCGGAAGCAACCATGGTGAGGACAGTGTTCATGCCAAGAGCCTCACCATCAAGAGTCACAAGGAAGTCAAAAGTGATCCATAGGGATCCATTTCAAATGGAGCTTTGGTATGGATTGTATAGGAAGTGGGAAGATGTGATAAGAGAAAATGTGGTGTGCCGAGTAGGAAACAAGGACCACCCCAAAGCATGTCTAAGCTTCATGATCTATTGCCTAGTGACCAATACTCAATTTAACCTTGCCTACTACATGGTCAAGAGAATGACAAGTGTAAGAAGTATGGACAAAATGGTGCTTGTATGCTGATGCTCCTAACCCGCTCCAATTCATTTCAGGACCCTTCTCCACAATCCCTTGATCATAGCTTTTGCAATAAAGTTATGGTACCATTAACCGAAGGTAGAACAACAAGGTTTATGGTGGAAGGCAAGAGGCCACACCCACCCATGGATTCCTCGGACGAAAGGGAGAGGCAAGGAGAAAGTGAAGGGTAGTAGCAACCCACTTGCAAATATCGATCTTGACCCTTTGGACTACATTAACCAATTGCCAAACATCCCTAATGAATCACCCGAATGGCAACAAACCAAAGGAATCTTCAAATGCTTCACCAATTTCTTGAAGAAGAAGAAGTGAAGATAGTTTTATAAAGAGTGGAGGACGGGTGAAGAAGTGAAGAAGGAGGAGAAAGGTAAGGTTTGAGGAATCAAACGTATGATGAACAATTTCAAAACAATGGTTTGTAAACATTTTAAATTATGCCTGTAGTTTGTAGGTTATTGCCATATCTTGGCACTAAACAATCCTAACGTAGGTACTTGGAAAATGAGATTTTACGACCTCTTGAATAGTCGTCAATCCATCATTCTAGAAATTCTAGCTCTTCCTACCTTGGTATACATTATATTAGTTGTGCTATTGTATTTAGTCCCCGTAGAAACAACTAGGAAAAGCATTTGATTTAAAGTGCAAAGATGCACATTTCCTGAAAGCTCTCGATCTGCAGGTGGGCGGATCCACTTTTGAACTAGTCGGATCCCTCCCATGAGGAACCGCTGGATCCGTAACATCGATATGAAATACGATTTAACTACATCAAAACAGTCTATTAGATCACCTCTAACAAGTCAAACATAAGATACTAGAGCCAACTAAGTTTTTCTCAAATAGTTGAAAATCTTACTCTCATCCATGGCTTATCTAGGATACATTTTTGAAATATTTTTTATTTATCAACTAGTCAAAACTCACCATAATTCATCCAACACTCACACATCTATCTCAGATAACTTTAGTTAGGTCTATCTTTCAATTTTAGCAAATTGATCTCAATCATCTTTTAATCAAAATTAGGGTTAAAAATTACTTTTTCATTTCTTCTTATTTTTAAGGATTTTAGTAAATTCCTATTAGGACATCATATGACTTCTAGGACTTGTTATCACCATTTCTCCACATCAAATTAAATGAAATCTTTGTCAAACACATATGGTTAAGGATTTAAGATATCCAACAGCTAAAGATTCCAAAATTAAGTCAAAACCTAGAAATCCATTAATAATAAACCTTACAAAAGCATAATGATTTCACCTAAATCCGTCACGTGGGGATCACTGGTCTTTAAGCGAATCCTCTTGAGAGGATCGCGGGATCGTAGATCAGAAGAGCATAAACCAACTCCTATATTCAAATTCATGTCACATTTTGGTTCTCTAACCACTCTTGTGCATTAATTGTCCTCCTAGAGCTGATCAAAACCTCAAGAGCATGCTTAGTCTTCTAAGTGGTCAAGAATTTAATTCCCAAATTCAAATTATTCTTTATAAACCAAACAATCCTAGGTTTATGGCACCATCCTCAAATACCTTTCAAAAATCAGAAATTAGAAGCTCACATTAGCATCTTCATCACCATGACTAAGGCTCTTAGCAACAACTCTTCAAACATAGGATCATCCAAAAGAAGGGGTCAAATGATCCATGAAATTTCATCCCCAGAAACATCTCCCATTAGAGATGATGACTCTAGAATCCCACGTCATCAAACCCATCCAACAAAAGCTAAGAGAACCGCAAAGATTAGCATCAAACCTTTCCAACTAGAAAAAGGATCATCTAGTTCTAAACCAAACATGGCTAGTTCTAGCAAGCCATCAAAATCTTCATTCATTGAGCATGGACTACATTCCTTGAATGAGCCTCTTCCTCATCCAAACATATATTCATTGTTCCATTCACCACCAAGAACCTCCCATTCACCAACCTTTTCATTGAATCGGGAACCACCTACAACACCAACTAGCCCATCATGGGAGACAAGGAACAACCTTGATCATATGGAAGAAGTTCCATTACCACCCTCATTTTTAGAACCTCTTCCTACTTCTCAAAATGAAGACCCTCAAACACACATTGAGCCCCCTCAAAACATCCATTTCCCTCCGGGGCCAAACCAAGACAATATTTGCCCAAATTGTCTTAAAACTCAAGGACTTGTTCGAAGTAGAAATGAGATACATTTCATGTTTAATCATCTTCTTGCAAAGTTGGATCAATTCAACAAGTCCACTCATCCCTAGACTTAAGCACATTGTCACATTCTAAGTCTAGTAATGAGATTAGCATTAGTAGTATTTGTATGGCTAAAGTTCATTCTCTTAGTTTTTAGAGATTTGGTTGTGTATCTCTTGTTTTATTGTACATACTTATATGCTATGATTATTTTGTGTGTTGTGCTTGTTATATTGTACATATATCTCATTTCCTCAAATAGCATTGCTTGACATGTCTTCACTGCTGAAGAAACTGTCATCAGATAGCCGGATCCCTCCCAAATACCTAGACGGATCCCTCCAAGAGGGAAGTGGGATCCTGTGCGAGAAGCACAAATTTCTACTAACTTGAGTTTTATTTGCAGGAAATTTTTCACTATACTCCTGTTTTCTAACCTTTACTTTGTAGATTTTTAAAATACATATGAAGATTTTGACACCATAAAGCTAGGGGGAGCTTTGTGTCAAACGATATTGCAAAACATTTGCAACATTAATCCCTTTTTGGATTATACTTCATGATACCCCATTGCATCTTTGCAATATTCAAGGGGAGCACGTTTTAGATCACTTAGACGAACCATTTGCAACATTAATTAGTTTATTTTACGTTATGTCCTTGGCGCCCTTTCAAAGATGGACTCGTCAAGGGGAGTTAAGGCAGTACCATTCCCTCGCACTTGCTCTCTTTACATTTTTACATAACCTTTCTTATAAAAATTATATTAGTTTCTTTTAACACTTTTTGTTTCGACAAAAAGGGGGAGAAGAAAGTAAAAACTAAATTCAAACTTTTACGAATTTTAGCTTTTCCTTAAAATAATTTTATGTTTTGTCATAAAAAAAAGGGGGAGATTGTTAATACAAATAATCTGTAAAAACGTTTATTTATATTTTACGATCTTCTAATGTTTTGTCGATAACAAACGTAAAATCATTTAACGAAACAAATAGTCGTAAATAATAGTTTGAGTTAATAGTTTTCTAACACACTTACGTTTTCACATAAAACACTAAAACAAGCTTAAGTGATTTTATGATTTAGATATATATATATATGTACAACAACTAATATTTACATATTGGGTAAGCACATACTTAAACTAAGTATACTAAAATGGTTAAAAACATGTATATACTAAAATGGGTAAAAACAAGTATATACTAAATGGGTAAAAACTTGCAAATGGTATTGACCCATAACCCATGGTTTTATATATACCACTTAACCAAGTTCATTGTATCTAAAAGAAAACCATGGATCAACCCATAACCCATGACCCATGACCCATAACCAAAAATACCCATGGGCAAAGAGGAGCGTTCCACGGATCCCCGGCTTTGTGCTAGCGGATCCCAAGTGGAAGGGATCCGTGGAATCCGGGAACGATGAGAATTTTCTCTATAAATAGAGAGCCATTTCTTCCTTTCTATGGATGATTTTACACACATACTTCCCCAAAGTATTCTAACCCTCTAACCTCAGATCTGAGTGATCTATGTAGTTTGTCTTTTGTTTTTGTGTGATCTTCTAGGTTCCTCTTAAAGGCGAGATCACCACTTCTTGAAGACGTGCAAGCTCAAGTCCATGAGTTGTCATGCTTCGTCATCATCAAGACAACTAAGGTTCTCTTGTTGATAGTTCTTCCTTTCTCCATAGATGTTGGGTTGAAGGCATTAGTGAAGAATGCCAAAAGTGTCAAGATGAAAGTATTAGTGAAAGGTGCTCATCATCCATGTCTAAGCATTATTGAAGAATGCTAAAGGTGTCAAGACGAAGGCATTAGTGAAGGGTGCCAAGAGTTGTGTCAAAGGCATTAGTGAAGGATGCCGAAGAATCAAATCAAGTAGCATTTGGGAAGAATACCTAGGTCGTATAATCGATGAGGTGCATCGTTATACATATAAGTATTTGTTTATTTACAAGGATGGTGATATCCTTGATGGTGTTGTAACAAGGAGTAGATCTCCTTGAGATTCGGTGTTGTGTTGTGAAGGGTAGTAGTTCCTCCATAGTAATGGAACTAGGTGCTTAGCCTAGTACCTAATAAAGGGTAGGCGACGTTGTGATAGGATTAGTTCTCCTAAGGTGTGAAAGAACTCGGTGGTTAGCCAAGTACCGTATAAAGGGTAGCGTGCGTTGTGTTAGGTGTGGTTCACCTTGGTGTGAAAGAACTCGGTATTTAGATTTGTACCGGAAAAAGGTTAAGCGACGTTGTGAAGGCTTCTCCGCCATAAGGAGTTGGTGTAGTGCTTATGAACTCTCGAGTAGGTGACTCGGGAGTGGAGTAGGGCAAGAAAGGTGTCCTTGTAGCCGAACCACTATAAATAACTTGTGTCGTGGTGATGTGCTTCTTACCCTTTATATTTCATTACACGTTTATATATCTATCTATCAACGTCCAACATAAACAATCAAATAGATTGACATAAGTCGATCTAAATATTTAAAAGGAAGTTTTAAATTGGTAAAACTATTCAACCCCCCCTTCTAGTTTTCCACAAAAAGCACACATAACGCTACTGAAAACATGTACAATCTGAGCGTTATCAGTTATACTTGATATGTAAACTCTAAGTGAAAGATAACATACAATAATGGGGTCACCGGGTGTTTTTTTTCCTCGTTAGGTGCAACTGGTTGAAGTTGAGTAGTACGTTCACCTCCATATTCCATAGCAGGACATTTTTGGGTCATGGCACAAGCTTGTACAAGAATCCCAAGGTTACATGGTTGCGTTTCTTTAAGCCCATCATCATTGTCCATGGCCGTTGCATCTTCCACAGCAACGACCTTATCCCCGTTAGGGCCTAGAGTATGATACGACGTGGCCTGTAATGACCAAGGTTTGATATAAGTGTAGACACGAACGACTATTTGGGTTTGGTATAACATTGGAGGAAAACTTAAAAGTAAATACAAACCTTTGGATCATCAGGATTAACGTCAGAGTCATTTGTATTGGCACAACTTTTAGATTGATCAAGAACAAGTGCCGCATCATTTTTAAGACCCAAAAGTTGCTGTACTTTTGAAACTCTGCTTTTGACAGTCGTAAACACATCAAGTACAACCGGTATGTTTCTGACCGAATGAATGCCATTTTCTATCATTAAAAGTTTTTGATCCAAATCCACTAACTCACGAATTAGAGACCCTGTTGAAAGAGTGGTCCCCGTTTGTGCACCATTTAAAGAAGGTTATTGCTCAATGTTGAGTTGCAATGCGTTTTCAGGTAACCCCTGCCGTTGACTTTCCATGACAGTGTGTAAATTGAAATCGTCCATGAATTCATTCAATGCCTGCAGTCTTCTCAACCGTCTATGTAAGCACGAGACAAACCATCTATAAATTGGGCACCGGAAATACACCACGGTTGCTTCATTTCAGCTTGTGTTGCAGAAAGTTCAACAATGGGAGTTGAGTCCTAAGAACAAAAAAAACTTACAATTACTGATATTGTGAACAAAATTAGGTACAAGTTAGTATAGTCCGCATCATAAGGCGTGTGATGCCTACCCGGTCCAAAGAGATTACAACAGTCTGCGTTCCGAAACTTTGAAAGTTCTGACCAAGCAAGACCACGTGGAATGACCTTGTTGTCTTTGACCCACCAAAGTGAGCTTTTAGGAAAACTCTCCAAAATCCAAATCTGTAATAGGCACACCCGTCATCGTTAAAAATGTCTAGTTATGCAGTTATCGTTTTTGAATTTGTTTCAAGTTTTAACAAAGTAAAGGTCATCTGTTTAGGATGAAACAATACCTTTATGATTACAATTACTAAAAAATCGCAAACTAAAAAGTGTTATAACATTGTTGTAATCTAAAGTACGGGTAACATTTAGATTACGTTTATACACACCAAAAGACCAGCATTTCATAACAATAAAACAACATCATTATTTATAGGTACTTTTCAATTGAACAAGTAACAGCAAAACAAAATAAAATCAAAAGCTTTTAATAACATGTTTTCTAAAACAAATATGTTATCAAACTAAGACATACATACATTAGTACAAACTACATAGAATTCAAACCTTGAAAGCCCAAGCGAACCCGTATAGATTGTATGTGGCACTGAACTTTGGGTTTTTTTTCAATTTTAACAGATGATCTTTTCTGTGTATATGAAAAATATTGACAGTCCTTTGATAAAATTTATGCCACATATATTCACCTCAAGGAAATACATTCCAGGCTTCAAAATCATCAACCAAGGACAATAAGTGATTATGGATGCATTTCCTGTCTTCTTTTCCCATAAACACCAGCTCTGCAGCTACCAGACACCCTAACGGCAATCTCTCATCGAGCGATAACCACCTTTTTCCATCCTTTTTTACATCGTTAACAAGTTCCAAAAGATCAATAGCCTGTACATTTGTTATACCATTAGTCCTTTTTCGGAAATACACGATCACGGCGCGATCGTTTAATCGCTTTTGAAACTTTGCCAAATCAAAACCCCGTTATCGGACAAAATTCTTTCGGCCAAACCTTATCGAATGATCCCCAATTTGGAATGTTAGTGGAGGGGAATCAGAGAATATGTTAGAAACATATACCTGGTGTTGCAAAACATAATGCATCAGAAGGCAGTCATTCCATCGACTTTATATCCAACCATGGACCAAAAAGCTGTTTGCTGAACAACCTTTTCGCGGTCTTCGTTCTTTGACAAACATAGTTTAATATCTTGCAGCAACTTCAATGTAAAACGAACTGCGATTTTACAATTGTACAACTTTAATTTTGTCATACGTAATGCGTATACTGATAAAATTAGTTAGGGGTTAGAGGGTTCGTGAATACGATGTGGTTTGTGAGTGTGTGCGCGTGATGTAGAAGAAGATGTTTAATTGTAGAAGTTGTTAAATTGTACAAGAAGATGTTTGATTGTGTGTGTGTCTTGCGTGATGTTGTGCGAGTGCGATGTCTGAGTTATTATTATTAGTTTTATAATAAAACCATTGTAAAATGACCATATTATCCTCGTGTATAATTACAAGTTGCCCAATAATATATAGTTGCCCGAAAATACATTTTGGTTGCCCAAAAACAATACCTTACAATACATCACAAATACTGTCAAAATATGTACTTCTTTCAGACTTTTGTCGGACACGTGCCACCCCATGGTTGGCTACAAGAAAATCGCTGGGCAACTAGTCCATTTTCGTAACGCAAAAAAGCGTGGTCCAGAAAGTGATAAGCCTCAGGGCGCGCTGTTTATTTGACTAATTTTCCCTTATTATTATTATTATTATTATTAAAAATGTTTTTCTGAATTGTATTACGTGGCGAGTCAATTAAACACAATGACAGATTTCATCAATTACAATTGTTGGATCTGATTTTCCACTCAATTGTCTATGAAAAATATTTAAACACAAAATAGCCTAATTCATTCTCTTATAAGGATCAGAGAGAACAACAGTCACTGATAAGGATCAAAGAGTAAAAACCTCCTCATGGAAATCAGAAGTCTTACTCTCTATTGGTTATCAAAAAGTGTTATTCTCTAATGGTTGTCAGAGAATATAGCTCGATGACAGGTATCAATGAGCATTGGTCATGAATATTGGCCACCGATGGCTGTCAGTAAGAGCGACCCACTAATAAAGAGAAATCAGTGAGGGATGTATAAAGCTCAATCAACAGTCAAGCTTGAGGGAAGTCGAATACAAACTGAAGAAACACTTTGTAAACTGAAAAAACACTTTAAGTTTGATTTCACATTAACTCTCTCTCTCTCTCTCTCTATATATATATATATATATATATATATATATATATATATATATATATATATATATATATATATATATATATATATATATATATCATTCGCTCAAAATCGGTGGACCAACAATAATTCTAACCCATTACACTTCCTATAAATTCTAATTTTATAAATTACAATTAATTTAAATCATAATTTCTTTCAAAAATTACAATTTCAAAAAAAATATTCTGCGAACTAAATGCATCCTTAAACATGACAAATGAACAATTGATAGGTCATTTATTTTTTGCTTGTCTCCATAGAAAACTGTATCGTGAGCTTAAAGTAGAGCATTTCCGATAGAAAACCATTGTTACAGGTTATATGTACCCCATTTTTATAATTGATACCCCTGATTTTTCCAGTTATTTATTTATTTTATTATTGTTATAATTTTGTTTATATTAAAAACTATAAAACTGAAAGTTCAGAACAGAAAATATAAAGTTTAATAAGTCAAAAATACTAAAATGACAAAAAGTACAGAGCATAAACTGATTAAAAACTGTGTTGTACTGTAAACAGAGTGGGTCAGGAAGGGTGTATGATGTAAACAGTATAAAAAAGCGAGCAAGAGGGTACCAATAACATATCCCTTGTTAGAATAGTAAAAACTTGTCATTAAATATATATTATATATCAATGTTGCAAAAATCGCGAATCGGTAGTCGGGCGGTCGACCTCCCTGTAGCTTGTAATCGGTCTAGGCGGGATTAATCGGTGATTAATCGGATTGGCATTTCCGACAAGTTTTTAGTATTTTCGGCAAATTTTAGGTATTTTCGACAAGTTTTAGGTATTTTCGACAAGTTTATGTATTTTCGGCAATATTTTTCTTGAAAAACATCTTGTAATAGATATAAACAATGACCAAAAGTTATTCAAACAATTTTATGGGTAGTTTTAAGTATTTTCGGCAAGATATGAAGGTTTTCGACAAGTTTGACCACCATTAACCGTCATTGATCACGGTTGACCAATTTGTTTGACCGATTTACATAAATCGGAAAGGTTGGTGGCCTTGCAGCATCTAATCGGTGATTAATCGGCCTTGTAGGCCTTGTTTTGCAACACTGCTATATATAATAGAAAAATCTACAAAGTGAAAAGTGACAAGTGAAAACTTAAAGTATTTTAAGAAGTCCTTACACTATTTTTGGAAAGCTTATGCAAAGTTGGAAACTATTAACACACTATTAATACACATCGAAAACTGGGTTGATCCAGGTCGCTTCAAACCCTGCGGGTAAACCCGGTATAATTTGACCCGTTTTTTCCGACCTGAAAGTTTCAACCAGTTGAACTGTCCGGGTCTAACCGAGTTTCAAACATTATGTTTAATACCTAAATCCTCAAACTTTTATTAATTTTTGTTTATAACCCATAATTTCTTTTATCACTAGAATTATCTGTCTCAGAAAAATCTCTTTGTTATACACAAGTAATTGTCAACTTATACTTACTCTCACATGCTAAATAACTTGACCAATAGGTTGTGTATTATCATCCTAGTGGCCTACTAACCTATTAGTCCAATGCGTTAACATGTTTTTTCTACTCATTTTAAATGAGTTATGTTATTAAGACCCATCCTATATGTGACAAATAGAAGGTTTTGATCAAAATATACAAACTACGATGCACATCATACAAATCTACAATGCACAAGGCCTCACGAAACCCCGTATGAGAGGGTCCGTATAAACTCCCCCTTTTAAATGCTTTCTTAATCATCATAGACACAACTGTTTTACTTTTCAAAATAACAAATAATAGAGGTCGACAAATAGTCTACTCCAAAATTTGCGTGTGATATTTGGTTTTGACTTTAAACATTAAGATTTGACTTTGACGTTAGGAACCCAAAGATTATTGTGTCCTTTCACTCTTCTAATCCGGGAATCAAACCAATAAACTTATGAAAGGATGCAGTTGTTAATGTTGAATCACGTGACTTGTTTTTTAATAATCATGTTTAAAGGCAAATATTTGGAAATAAATCATTGTTAATTTTCAATTGTCTTCAATCAGTCCAAGAGTCTGATATGCAACTAGTAAGAATCTTCCTCACTTGCATTTTATTTATTTCCAATAACATATGATGAATAGGTACGGCTATGGGTCGGATTGGGTTTGTCCTAACCTGTTATGGTTGCGGGTTCGGGTAATCAGAAGAGTATTGGCAAAACTCATCACCAAACCTCGTAGTAGTAGTAATTTTTACCCGTACCCGTCTTTAAACCCTCCAAAACGCCTCCGAACCCGGTCCGTGGCCCCATTCTCTCGGCCCAATTTGTTGACAGCAGTGTCGGTTTCAGAAAATATCAATGTTAGTAAAAACGTTAATTATCACATTTTTTTAAAGGTAGGTAGTATTATTATGTTAAAAATATTCTCTAGGTGATAATGAAGGGACTATGCCCGTACTAATAATGCATGCATACCTTTATGCGTATTCAATTTTGTTAGCTAAGATGGGACACTCAGTATAGATAATATTGAAAGCGACAAAATCAAGTTGCATCACTTGTTTGAATGATTTAAATGCATGAATAATATAGCTAGAAGACTATTAAACGTTTAAGTCTTCGTCTTTGCAGCATTATTTTCCTCTAATACTACTGATATTCCATCCATTGGTGTATTTACAAGTAAACTTAGCATGATCGCGAAGATAAATATGGATTTAAGCAACATTTTGTTTATTGTTCTTTGTGTTACGTTGCTCCCTTTTGGTTTTGCATCCATAAACACGACTCGTCTTCCCTCGCAAGAAGGTTTATAAAATATAAATATGTTTTGCCTAATATATATGAGCTCGTGATTGAATATCGCTTTTTTTTTGGGTATAGTTAATTAGTATAATGTTTTTGCAGTGGATGCATTGAGGGAGATTGGAAGTAAGCTGGGTAAAGATTGGAATTTTGAAGAGGATCCGTGTTATGATTGGCCTAAACCTAACGAGGATGATAATGTCACTTGCACCTGTGATAGCATGCCATGCCATGTTGTTAGCATGTAATTTTCTCTTCCTTCATTTTCTTAGTTGAATCACTATTAAATATATATGCAAAACAAGCTTTTAAGCCACAATTTTATGTGATTTTGTTATCACGGGATAAAGTTGTAAGCCACAGTACCTTTACAATGCTATCATATTTGCACCTTATTGACTTTGACTCATAAAAAAGATGGCTCCCTTATGTTGCTTAATGGTTGGCTAAGAAAAATGCATAAACAATGATATTATAATTTTCCTATTGATGAATGTCTCCACACGAGACTTCCAGTTTTATCAAATTTTCATTTGTGGTAGCGATCTCAGTGAGATTAAGTATTGCTATCCTACAATTTTAACCAAATTTTCTACATTTGACCCAATTAGGTAATCCATCCATCTCAATATAATTGTCCATATTTCTATTTTGGTATGTCTCAAGATTGTTCACTTTTTATTTTTAGTAAAAACTAGAGAATATATTAAGAGAATATTCTTTTTAAGTGGTTGAGATTTATAGTGACTCCATTTTTATTAAACTTGATGATTTCTTTGTCATGAGAATAATTTTGAGACGGAGGAAGAACTATGTTTAGTATTGCTTGTATGTTTATAATTGGACAAATTGTCTAAAAAAACAAGAAATTTGTCACCTTTTCCTATTGTATGTAATAAACTTTTAATTTTTCTATTAAAACATTAAATTTTCTTGATTATCTTATTGTAGCACTCAATCTGATGTGACATGATTTAATCAAATGTTAATTACAAAAATTTACATAGTCCTTGTGGCTTCAAATAACTACGCCATTCATCGTCGTGCCTAGAAATAATTTTTTTAATTACATAAATCGTCCATGTGGCTCTAAATAATTACACCATTCGTCCTTGTGGCCATTCGTCCTTGTGGCTAGAAATAATTTTTTTAATTACATAAATCGTCCCTATGTCTCTAAAAATTTACACCAATCGTCCTTGTGGCTAGAAATAATTTTTTTTAATTACATAGATCATCCCATGATCTATGGCTCTAAAAATTTACACCAATCGTCCATGTAGGCTATTACAATTGATTGTGCTATCTATAATACCAAAATATGTTTAATGGTTATAAATTTTTTGAATAAGGTATCCATTTTGAGCAAGGTGATTTTTTGAATAAGGTGATTTATGATGTTCAATGAACTCATTTTGAATAAGGTTAGCATATCGCATATGATGTTCAATGAACTCATTTTGAATGGTTATAACATATCGCATATGATATATTGCTCATGGTTAGCATACTGTAAGAACACATGATCTTATGTTATAGTTATCATAAAATTTCCTTCTGTTTGGTAACAGGCCAAAACTACAGAGAACAATAACACAGTAATTTTGACTTTTGTGTTTGTGCCTGTTGACTAAATCAAAATTTAGTGCAGAAGAATGAAAGCTAACACAATTGTGTGCATATGATATTCATGCTAGAGATACGTTCATGGTATATAACTTACTTGATGAATACTTGTTTGTTGAGCAATTTTTTCGTTTTTCCAAATTACAATATATAGCAATCCCACAAGAGCAAAATGAAAAAGTAGCCACTAATAAATGTATTCTTGAATATGTGTATTCAGAGTAAATTATGATTATCTTGAATGGTTTTCTGCTTTGTATGAAATCTGAGAAGTCTTAAAACAAAGCCTACAAGGCACTCGCCACGGAGTTTGATCTTCCTTACCTCCAAAATATGTAAACCCTTTTGTTTTTTAGTTTTTTTATATATACGACTTAATAATGTATTCTGATTGTGTATATTATATCTACAGAGATTTGTCTCGCAACTTTCTCAATGGTACCATCCCTAAAGAATGGGGTTCCATGCAGCGACTTTTGAACATGTACGTGACTTTAGTACGTCTTTATCGATATATGAATGTATGATATCTGACACACAATACGTTTGTGTTTATTTTAAACGTGTTACATGGGTGATGGGTCTCCCTTTATTTTTCTAAGTTGGCGTAAGTTTGAAAATTTCTGCAGTTCTCTTCTTGGCAACCGTTTAACTGGATTGATCCCAAAGGAACTCGGAAACATCAACACATTGACAACTTTGTAAATCCTTAATCATATTTTATATAATTTATATTTTGATAATGTTAGCTTCTCTTACTTCCTTTGCTGCGATTGATTTTGATTTTTTGATATATAGAACCGTAGAGGACAATATGATGTCTCGGTATAATTCGAGGAACTTGGGAGTCTTGCAAGTATCGAGAGATTGTAAGACATCATTAAATTTATTGTTGATTGATGGTTTTTGTGTCTAGTTTTCCTAGGGACTTAGTACACTTTTTTTTTTTTTTTTCATTTGTTGTAGATTTGACGGCGGCAACAACTTTCTGGGAGGCTGCCTGCATCCTTTGCAAATCGAGCAGCGTTGAAGGAGTTGTGAGTTATGAACTTATGATACATATATTGGTTGGATATGATTATTTGTTCTACGGTTCTATGCATAAGATATCAAATTATTTGTTTTTTATATGGCCAGATATGACCGACTATAAAATTTCAATTTCTTTCGCAGTCGGATTGGTGATAGCATCTTTACGGAAGATCCCTGAATTCATTGGGAAATGGAATAATCTCAGTAGCTTGTGAGACATTTTTCTACTGTTTAAATTTTCATTTATTGTATATAATAGCAATTAGAGTTAATCAAAGTTTATGAATAACAGAAGGATTCAGGCGAGTGGATTGGAGGGACCAATACCTTCTAATATTACTCTTTTGCCAAATTTGACAGACTTGTAAGTAATTCCTCATATGTCATCTTTAATTTGCCCTACATTTTTGTTCAAGTATTTACTGGACTAAATCACGAAATGCGGCGAATCGGTGACTTAAATGGACCGGACACACTTTGTCCACCCTTTATTGATCAGACATCTTTCAGGAATTTGTAAGTTGAATTGCTTCTTTTGGTTGTGTGTCACCAGTTTCTTCTATTAATACAAGCTAAACATAATCTTGCCAGGATATTGAGGAATTGCAACCTAATTGGAGGTTTACCATCTCTACCATCTCGTTCAGCTAGTAGCTTGAAAGTCTTGTAAGTAATGTGTACATTCACTTTAACCATACAATTAGTTACCATAAAGAAGTTTCCTTGTTATCAATCTTTACACGATGCTTGATTTCCTTACCTTTTGAAACGGTAAACATTTTATCAATTAATTTTTTGTTACAGTGACTTGAGCTTTAACAAGCTTAATGGAACAATTCCTGACAGATACATAAATATTAAGGAAACAGACTTCATGTAAGTATGAAGTATCTTATCCTGATTATTGCTATCCCAATTCCCACATACTTCTTACATTGCTATTAAGTCTAGGTCATTTGACGTGCACTGGTGACTAACTGACTATATCCATTTTTTTTTTCTTTTTTATTATTAATATTTTTTTAATATATTTCTTAGCTATCTTACGAGAAACATGCTATCTGGAAGTGTGCGTGATTGGATGCTTACAGATGGGGAAACAATGTACGTTTATTTACTATGAAACTTGCAGAAGTAAAATAACTTAGGGGGTTCATAACTTCACACTTAGTTCATTTGTATTGTTATAAAATATAATGACTGATGTTGCGAATTTTCTTGCAGTGATCTGTCATTCAACAGATTTACATACTCAAGGGATTTAAGTTGTCAGACGCGCGGAACGTAAGATAACCTGTCTTTCTTGAAAGTATCAATCCGAAGTCCTAACGTTTATTATACCATAGCTAAATTTTGGTTTTTATTGTTTCTTGTAGAAACTTGTTTGCTTCTTTTTCAGCGGATAACATTTCGTAAGTTTCTGTAATGAATTAGTATTTCCAGTTAAGATTTGGACATGTTCGGTTCCAGTGTGACGTACTCTTTCTATTTTTGTGCTATTCTACTGTATCAGTAAAAATGCGGTCTCATGCTTGGGGAATACACAGTGTCCTACATGTAAGCTACATTACTTACTATTTCTCATATGTTGTTGAATTTATGACATCTTCTGATTCTGTTAATTCATTATGGGGTGATTGCTCTAAAAAGGTAACTAACTTTCTACAAATATCTATTATGTCTATTATAATACACTATTTATTTTTCCTGCAGTAAAGGTACATACTTTCAATCATTTTTAATTTCGGGTTAGTTGGAAACTTGACGCCCGTATTGGCAACTAAAAACAAATATACATGTCATTTGTTGAACAATTCAACTTATAAGGAACACATTTCTTTTTAAAACAACTAGTTAAAGCTTTTGAAGTTTTAATACTGTATGTTGTGTACCTAACTTTTAATTAAATACAACAAAGTTTCAAAACTTAATATCTTTTGCACCCATTACGTAACAAAGAAGAAAATGAAAAGTTCACTCATTTAACGAGAAAAAAATATAACTATCCACAAGAAATCAATAACTGTAAATTTTTAGTCCATCTTCCAATTAATAAATTATGTAAGATCAAGAAGTTCAATATAGAATAACATGTATTAAACTGTTAAACTTAAAGTTTTATAATTGTATCAGATTATACCTCCTTGTATATCAACTGTGGCGGAGAAGGAGGAGTATCATTTGAAGATAACTTATACGAAGATGACGTGAACCCAGGTGGACCCGCTTTTTTCATAAAAACTAACAGTCGATGGGGATTTAGCAATACTGGTCACTTCTTGGATGACAGTAAAGATGACAGTTATATAGTGAGCGGTGCTTTGCCAGTGAACATCTCTGAATTGTACACGAGTGCACGGACATCAGCATTATCTTTGACATATTATGGTTTTTGTATGCACAGTGAAAGCTATAACGTAAGCCTTCACTTTGCTGAGATCCAGTATACTGATGATGGAAACTATAGCAGCCTTGGGAGGCGTGTGTTTGATATCTACATTCAAGTGAGTTCTTTTTGCTGATAATTATTACTCCGTATATAAAGGGTAAATATAAATGCGTTTTCAAATTTGTTGAAACACATCTTTATTAACATATGTTATTATCTCAATTTTGTTTGAACGACTTTATATTGTAATAAAATAATATTATTTAATATAATATTATATTAATATAATGGGTCATATGGGTGAAGTAGAACAACTATTCAATGTATATATGTTAATAAAAAGTATGTGTTCAACTGTAAATGATATATTATTGTCTATTTCTATATATAAGATGGCAGCATTTCATATTCGATATATCTACTATAGTAACAACGGCGGGTGATCCGTGCGTTCTGGCGAAAGTGTTGTGAAGCGTACAAGGACTTAGCTTGCGGCGACACTTAAACCTCGGGGACTATTTTGCCATTTTGCCAAACTTACAAAGGACTTAGCTTAATGACAACTTAAACCTCGGGACTATTGTTGCCATACTTAAACCTCAATGACTATTTTTGCTATTTTGCCAAACTTACAAAGGACTTAGCACCAGCTGCAAACTTAAATCTCAGGGACTATTCTTGCCATTTTGACAAAGATAGCATTTAATGCACCTACTTTGGGGGATTTGTACTCCCCATCTTTAGTATATATATATATATAATTAATAGAAGGTGGTAAGATGGGCGGATGGGGTGTGTTCAACGGTCCATGTGGGGTTGATCCACTGCGACTTTTTGTCAATTTTATTAAAACTAGTGTAGATTACTAGTGCATTTATTAAAACTACAAAAGCGTTGGCTATTTCAGCAGTTAGATAATCAATAAACAAATCCACTCTTGGTGGTTACGGATATCACTTGGAATCATGTGATCACTTTCCAAAATAAACTATTAGGCCACAATGCACGGGTATCACGAATATCTACTTGGGATAGACCAATCTGATTAAGAATTATGCACAATTCTATAACCATTGGCTTATAAGTGTTTAGTGCTTTTTGTGTGTGTTTCATGCATAATCAGATATCCTATTTATAGGATAATACTCTTGGCTAATTCAATGGAATTATAGTATTAATGACCCATTAATAGCCTCATAATTATCCCATTATAGCCGTTAGTGGTTACATGACCAATTAGCGTGATCATTAAGCGGTTGAAGCGCACTTGAATAGGTCAAAACGTTACAAGCGGTACTTTCATAGTGCTATCGGTGGTTACAACTGCCAACACCTTGACGCTTCGATGTAAACACTACTTCGATAAACACTACTTGATTGGAAACACCACCGATGGAAAGATCGGTGGAATCTGCTTGATGGAAACACGATGTCGATGGTAACCACAGCGGTACTTTCACCAAGCACTACCAATACAAACCACTACAAGAGTCAGAGTGTTCATGGACCTTATGGGTGTACACTCCGTACCTCCTAACCCATTACAAGGTGTGAACTATTCCCACAAGTGCACTAAATTTTCCAACAATCCTCCCCAAATTTAGTTCACTTCCTTTGCATGAAAATTAAACATCAAACAAAACATGTGCATAAATGAAAATGTCACGAGGATTGAATTTCCATCTTAGTAAATTACACGTTTCAAATATTAGAATCGAGGTGTTCTAAGAATTGAACCCTTTAACCCATTTGAATACCTGAAGATAAAATACACACAAGTTTTGAACACTTAAAAGCTCGACACTATACAAGCCATGTGTCCATATCCAAATTCATAAATGTTGTAAAAGCTAAAAGTCCAAAGCTTCCTGCAGCGGCAAAACTTCAACATTTACATAGGTGGTTCCTCTTTATTCATGCTCCTGTCAAGCACTTTTTCAAAGAAAAATAACCATTAAGAAGTAAAGACTTCATCCTCCTTCCGGTTACGAGCACAACCTTGGGATGTAAATAAAACATGTGCTCCAGATTCCACTGAATGTTCACTTTCCACATTGTTGAACTCGGCTCCTAAGTTTCCTCGGGAGGGAGTTGGGTGTCCTAGCATTCAGTGACTAAGTTGGACTTAAACCCATCCCTTTGGCAGACTTTATAACCAAGTCTCTAGCGGACCCCTTCGTCAGTGATCAGCTAAGTTACATTTGAGATCTAACAAACTCTATAGATACCACCCCATTCATGATAAGCTCACGAATCATGCTATGTCTGACACCTAAGTGTCTAGACTTACCATTGTACATTTGGCTATAAGCCTTAGCCAATGTAGCTGCGCTATCACACCGGATAGAAATAGGTGCTATAGGTTTAGGCCACAATGGAATCTCAAGAAGCAAGTTTTTCAACCATTAAACTTCTTTACCGGCCGTTGCTAAAGCCACAAATTCAGATTCCATTGTTGAACCGGTGATGCAAGTTTGCTTCTTGGATGCCCAAGAAATTGCACCTCCACCAAGTAGGAATACCCGAGCCACGGTAGACGAATTGTCTTGATATTCTTGATCCAACTTGCATCGGTGTAACCTTCCAACACGATGGGTAACGATATATGAGAGACTATAATCCATAGTTCTCTTCAAATACTTCAACCCTTTGAGCGCTTGCCGTGATGAGCACTAGGATTACTAGTATACCTGCTCAATTTTCCCACCGAAAACCAATATCGGTCTTGTACAAGTCATGGTATACATCAAGCAACCAATTACCCTAGAATACTCAAGTTGAGATACAGCTTTGCCATGCTTAGGCATCGGCTTCTCACGGTATCCATAGGTGTACTCACTGGAGTACAATCAAAGTAATTGAATTTCCTCGGTACCTTCTCAATATAATGAGACTGAGATAGAAATTCTTTTACTTTCATGTTTAATCCTTATACCAAGGATAACATCGGCCTCACCCATGTCCTTCATGGAGAACCTTGATGACGAGAAATTCCTTTGTCGAGGTCAACTGATTTTGATCGGTGCCAAAGATCAACATGTCATCAACATATAGACAAATGATGACTCCTTTAACAGATTCATCAAATTTGCTATATACACATTTGTCAACTTGGTTAAGAACATAACCACTAGACAAAACCACTTCATCAAATTTTTGATGCCATTGCTTAGGTGCCTGCTTAAGTCCATAAAGAGACTTAATCGGTTTACACACCTTGTTTTCATTGCCGAGGCATGATGAAGCCACGAGGTTGGTTCATATAAACCTCCTCATCAATTCACCATTCAAGAAAGTGTTTTCACATCCATCGATGAATAATCGATTGTGAATAGATGCCATAGCAATCGCTAGTCTTATGGTCTGTCGAGCCACAGGGGCATAAGTATCAAAATAGTCTATCCGACTTTTGTTTAAAACCACGAATAACTAATCTAGCCTTGAACTTTTCAATAGTTCCATCTACCTTCATTTTCTTTTTGAAAATCCATTTGCAACCTAGAGGTTTGCAACCAGGAGGTAGATCAACCAACACCCAAGTGTTATTCCCCATGATGGAATCCATCTCATCATTGATTGCTTCTTTCCGAGAAAGCAATATCGGGACTTCATTGTTTGTTCAAATGTCTTGGGATCATCCTCAACAATGAAGCAATAGGAGTATTGGTGAGAGACCTCATCCCTTGTTCCTTCAACTAAGTATAGTGAAACTTCGGTCCAAATGACTTTGGATTCTTGACCCTTTTGCTCTTCGAGCCGAGGTTGAGTTGTTGAACCACAACCTCATCGAGGGACCATGATGGTTCATCATTAGGGACCTCGATACACCGTGTCATGAGTTCCATTAGGAATCCTCGACTTGGTCTAGGGGCGATGAGAATCTATTCTCATCAAAGTTTGCATCCCTTGATTCAATTATGGAGTTAGCTGAAACATATTCATTAGGTTCAATAACATAGAACCTATAAGCCTTGGAATGCTCGGCATATCCAACAAAGATGCAGTCAATGCCTCTTTCACCCAAAGTTTTCAACTTTGGATGAAGTCTTACAACCTACAACCCCCAACCTTGAGATAGTTCAGGTTGGGTTTCCTTTTAGTCCAGAGTTCATAAGGGGTAACCTTGTTTCTTTTGTTGGGAACCCTATTTAATAAATAGCAAGTTGTTAACATAGCTTCAACCCAGAACCCTTGACTCGATCACGAAAGGACAACATGGAATTAACCATCTCCTTCACACACTGTTTTCCTTTCGAAATACCATTTTCTTTGAGGAGTATAAGGGGCGTCGTTTCATGGATTATACCAACAAACGGTGAAAATCTGAGTATCCATGTACTCACCTCCCTATCAGTCCTTAATCTTTTGATCAAAGACCCAAGTTGTAATTCAACTTCAGTTTTAAACACTTTGAATTAATCTAATGCTTCATCCTTTGTATGTAACAAATAAACATAACAAAACCTAGAAGCATCATCAATAAACGTCACAAAGTACTTCTTATTTCCCAAAGAAGAAGTAGCATGCAAATCACACGAGTCACGTGAATAAGCTCCAAGACCTTAGTCTGCGACTAACACCACGAAAGGGTTTCTTGGTTATCTTGGTCAACATGCAAGTTTTACACTTTTAGGTGTCCATGTAAAAGCGAGGATTAAACCATCCCTAGACATATCTTGCATCCGTTTATAGTGAACATGACCAAGTCTAACATGCCATAGGGTAGAGTCGGTCACGGTCATATGTGGTCACAAAATGAAATAACAACTGTCGGTGGTAACATTAAGCCTAAACATTTGATTACATAAATAACCAAAACCAATAAAAACACCATGCTTAGAAAGAACAAATTTATCGGATTCAATAACTTGTTTATATCCATGATTATTCAAAACACTACTTGAAACCAAGTTCTTCCTTATATCGGGAACATGAATAACATTAAACAAAGTTACAATCTTTCCAGAACTAAACTTAAGATCTACACAACCATGACCATGCACCAAGGTTTGTTGACTCATTTCCCATGTGAAGAATAGAACCTTCATTCGGTGACTCATAAGTCTTGAACCGCTTCTATCTTTACACACATGTCTTGTTGCTCCGAGTCAACCCACCAGCAACATCATCATCTGCACATAAAAGATTCGAGATACATATGTAACATAATAAATCACGAAAAGACTTATTAAACATATTCGACCTTTCGGTGAGTTGGTGAACCACCACTCCACTGAACCATTAGTGCCTGATCCATTGGCTTTACTACCAACTTTAACACCCTTGCGGTCCCTTTTAATGTGACCAGTCTTGCCACATTTCCAACAAGTAGGTGTTGCCTTCTTGTTGGGATCGCCGCTTGTGTTATCATGAAATTTGCGTTTGCCTTTGTTGTCATTGTACCTGGTGGAGTTGTTATGCTCCACCATATTGACAACATATGCACCAGTAGCATTGCCACTCTTTGGCTTGTCATTATCCGCACCTTGAGATTCCTCAAATGTGAGGATATTATGACTCAACAAGAGTTAACTCCTCCTTCATATGTTTCAAGGTATGCTTGAAATCTTTCCATGAAGGAGGGAGTTTGTCAATGACACACGAGACTTTGATAGCCTCATCCATGTTCATTTGGTGTTGTGTAAACCTTCCAAGTATTCTAAGAAGTTCATTGTATTGTTCCATAACTGGTCTTGAATCGGTCATTTTGTAATTTGTGAAATTACTTACAAGAAACTTCTTACTTGGGTGCATCCTCGACCATATATTTGGCATCCAAGGAATCCCACAGTTCTTTGGAAGATTCAAAGTTCTGATAAATATCAAGCAGAGAGAATCATACATACCATTGAGAATAAGACCTCTGCATATGTAGTCATCATTCTCCCATTTGCTCCTCCTCACGATCGCTCCACGGATAGCATCATCCCCATCATCGAGGAATAGGTGTAGTCAACACATACACCACACTCATGCTGCAGCAAGAAGTGCATCTTCTTGCGCCTCCTAAAGTCACGCGCTTCAAACTTATCAAGCTTGGCAAAGTTTGAAGCCATGTGTTTCATTGCGTGGCGGTACATTGATTATCTCAAAATAGTTTACTTTGATTGTTGGCGGATAGCTCCGAGAGGGGTTAGATAATCAATTCGTAAACAAATACCACTTGGTGGTTAACGGATATCACTTGGAATCGTGTGATCACTTTCCAAAGTAAACTATTCGACCCTAATGCATGGGTATCACGAATATCTACTTGGGATAAGACCAAATGCAGTTAGAGAATTAGGCCCAATTCTATAACCCTTTAAACTATAAGTGTTTAGTGCTTTTTGTGTGTGTTTCATGCATAATCAGATATCCTATTTATAGGATAATACTCTTAGCTAATTCAATGGAATTATGAGTATTAATCGGCCCATTAATAGCCTCATAATTATCCCCATTATAGCCGTTAGTGGTTACATGACCAATTAAACGTGGTCATTAAGCGGTTGAAACTGCCACTTGAATAGGTCAAGCCGTTACAAGCGGTACTTTCATCGAGTACTTTCATAGTGCTATCGGTGGTTACCTGCGATTGGAAACACCAGCGCTTCCGATGTAACACTACCCGGTGTAAACACTACTTCGATACACCGCCGGTGGAAACACGATCGATGGAAATCTTTGCTTCGGTGGAAACGATGTCGATGGTAACCAGCGATTACTTTCACCAAGCACTACCAATACAAACCACTACAAGAGTCAGGGTGTTCATGGACCTTATGGGTGTACACTCCGTACCTCCTAACCCATTACAAGGTGTGAACTATTCCCACAAGTGCACTAAATTTTCCAACAAAAACAATATAGTGAGTGATAGTATAAGTCATTTAATAAAACTATTTAAAAAGGTGCATGCCTTTTAAAAGAATACCTTGGGTGATTGTTAACCCGTGTAATATAATCAGATTGACCCATTCTTCTTTTAAAAACTACCATATAGACTTATTACTCCATTAAATTGAGCGCATTTGTAAAATGATCATTTTTGGTCGGCTTTGGGTGTTTGTTACTGTGGCAGGGTAACCGGGTGGAAAAGGATTTTGACATCAGTGATCGAGCAGGTGGGGCCAGGAAAGTAATTGTGACAACTTATACCGTAAATGTTACAACTACTTTGGAAATCCGGCTTTATTGGGCAGGAAAAGGAACAACCAATATCCCATCTCGAGGAGTCTATGGACCTCTTATTTCAGCTATTTCTGTCAATCCAAGTAAGCTATTAGTCTCTTATACATCATGAATAAGTTTGCTAACTCAACGCTTTACTCCTCATTGCACGGTAATGGAAGATTGCCAAAATAACTAAGCTCTTGTTAATTAAAGTTCAAATTAGTTTATAATGTGCAAAATATGAACAAAATTGCAAAAAATGCAAGCTCTCTAGTATATCATGTAGATATTCTATATTGTTATCACAAAGCTAGTTTGTTTCTTCTTCTTCTTTTTTTATTTTTTTATCTCATAACAATAACCTTCTAATGTTTCATTGTCCTTCATAACAGTGTATTCTTTTTTTTATCTATGTTACTATTGAATATCAGATTTCCTGGTTCCACGAAACGATGGTTCTTTGCCGGTAGGGACTGTGGTTGGAATTGTGGTTGGAGCAGTTTGTGCCATTGCCTTAATTCTAGGAGTATTATGGTGGCGGGGTTGTTTGCGACACAAGGATACTAACGAGCTAGGTATTTGAATGCGATGCCTGTACCCTGGATGTGGTAAAGTGGGTGGGTTAGGGGGTGGCCAACGGGTCTAAACATATTTGGGTCGACATGGGCCTTTTTAGAGTATGGGTTGAAATGACCCACAAACACTTTTGGACCCTTTTTAACAACTTTTTTATTAGTTTTATATGAGTACAAAAACAGCAGTATATCAATAATAGTTCAGATCGTATTAAGTTTGTATCTGTTACAAAAATTTTGGGTATGAATCCGTTCGACCCGTTCCCCTTGTAACTAATGTTATTCTATAGACCAGTTTGAAATAAAATACAGTACAACCCAAATCTATCCATGCACAAGTAAATGTTGAGATAAAACTCGTATGACCTCCTAGAACTTATTTTGACCGAATCTTCTTTAGATTGTTCCTAATTGATAGTAATCACATTTGTGGTTCAACAGAGCTGAATGGCGTCACTGGTTCATTTACATTGAGGCAAATCAAAACTGCAACAAACAATTTCAGTGATGCTAATAAGATTGGTGAAGGTGGTTTCGGCTCTGTTTACAAGGTAATCTATTACGTTCTCAGTTATAATATATTAAACATGCTTATCTACAAAGTCAAAGATTAATATAGACATATTTTGATTTAATGAAGGGAGTATTGCCAGATGGTACCTTAATAGCTGTGAAACAACTTTCCACCAAATCAAGGCAAGGAAATAGGGAGTTCTTGAATGAACTAGGCGTGATTTCTGCATTGCAACACCCGAATCTTGTGAAGCTGCATGGATGTTGTATAGAAGGAAATCAGTTGTTGCTTGCTTATGAGTACATGGAAAATAACAGTCTTGCTCGTGCTTTATTTGGTATTTCTTCCATTGATTTTTATCGGTGTTCATAGAAATAGTTAAACTAAGGTAATGGTGGAGAAGCGGTGGGACTGTCACGTTGCGTAACGGGTTTCTTTTCTGCCTATATATGTTAAACTTTTACTTGCGTTCATGATAAAAACTGTCTTATTACTTACAGTTAAATGATTTAGGAGAATGTATATGCACTAAAAATACACTTTAGGCGACTTTTAACCCGTCTGACTTATCTACCTTTGAACTCGAGTTTGCGAATTTACCCATCAGGGATAGAACAATACCAAATCAACGCATCCATAAGTAAAATGGGTTGAAATTTCCACCTCTAGTGTAAATATGGATGCATGTTGTAAACATCTACCTATAATTTTACTAAATAATTTTTTACCTTATGGATTGAAGGGCCTAAAGAGTGGCGGTTGGTACTTGATTGGCCAACAAGATATAGGATTTGCATTGATATAGCTAGAGGGTTGACTTTTCTACATGAAGAATCAAGATTGAAGATTGTGCACAGAGACATCAAAGCCACCAATGTCCTTCTTGATAAGGATTTAAAAGCCAAAATTTCTGATTTTGGTTTGGCTAAGCTTGATGAAGAGGACGACACACATATAAGCACTCGTGTTGCTGGAACTTAGTAAGTCATTTATCGTTCTCTATAACTTTTTTATCGCTATGTAAACTTGTTCAGGATTTAGCGTTCTCTACAAGTAACTGGGATGAAATTGCATCAAGCGCACTTATGATTTCTCTTTTCTTTACAAATTTCAGTGGATATATGGCTCCAGAATACGCATTGCGTGGTTACCTAACGGATAAGGCGGACGTATATAGCTATGGAATTGTTCTCTTAGAGATCGTGAGCGGAATGGCTAACGTGGCTGACAGGGCAAAGGAGAATCATTTTGTTCTACTTGATCGGGTAACTGAAAAAATCTTTTCTAAGCTATGTATTCTCCATTCATTGGTAATACATTTTATTTCTGAAGATGTCAAAATCGACCCCTCAAAGCAGGTTTTGGGTCAAACTGGGTTTAAACATCTCATACAAGCTACAGTATTAAAGTATTAACGCGTTAAATATGATTACAATTTACAAAATACATAATTACAGAATAATACGAACCTTTAAGGTTTTGATATAGTGATTTAGAATTTGTGTTACCCCTTCGTAATAAAACATAACCCAAAAACTAAGAATTGACATATTTACTTATTTTAGGCCGTTGCTTTGAATAATACGGGCAATATAATGGAGCTAGTAGACTCGAGGCTAGATTCAGAATATGACATGCAAGAGATGATGGTAGTAATAAATCTAGCTCTACTATGCACTACAATCTCTCCAACCGATAGGCCAGCTATGTCATTAGTGGTTAGTATGCTTGAAGGAAGAATAGTTCCTCAATCATTTGTTAGTGAACAAAGTATGTCAATGACTAAAATGGATCGTGAGAAAATGATGAAGCAACTTGAGAGTACAACTGAGAGCCAAATCGAGGAAATGTCAATCCCTTATACTGATTCCTCAGTGTCTGCTGTTGATCTGTATCCGGTCGATCGTTTCAGTGAGTATTTGCAAAAAAGAGACAGTGAAGCAAAGAAATTGTTATCTTAGAGCAGTTGGCGCTTAACTATATTTTACATCTATGGTCGTTTGGAAAGAAAATCGATCGATTCATATTACTATATACAATAACATGAGGGCCCTAATATCATGATAAGTTTGGTGTATTATTGAAGATATGTATAGATTAAATACTTTGTGTATGAATCCCCACATTATGTCAACAACAAGGAGACTGAAATTCTGGAATACTTTTGGGTATACTCTATTTTCGTTTTATTAGTTTTTTATCTATTACAAATCAATTTTTCATAGACTAACGAAAACGGTTGCAACAGGTTCCTTTTTTTTTTTTTTTTTTTTTTTTTTTGCTTTTTTTTCGTTTTGTTCTGTTTAGCCATGAAAAATAAGAAGAAAAAAGTTCGTTTAGAGTTATTTTTTATTGAAGTTGTTACGATCCCACATCGCTCAAGTATGGGATTGGGCGGTGGTTTATAATGTCTAAGTGTCCCCTCCTCATCAAGCTAGCTTTTTGAGTGAGTTCTACATTTGGACTTATGAACATCGATACGAGCCTAGTATGGGATAGGTTCGTATCAGAAGTTTGATTGTTTTTGGTTTGGGAATTGAAGAATTCATCTTTTGCTATTGGGATTTATATAGTTTGTTTGTTCCTGGCGTGATCGAACTAAAGAATTAGAAGTTTTAGGCTTGTCATGTATTCAGTAGATTGTTTTGTTATTGTTTCTTTTCTTTTTTCGGGATTGGTGTTTGATTTTGGGCATTAAGTTATACCATAAATTAGGAGTTAATTGCGTAAATGGTCTTTGTGGTCTGCCGGGTTTAAGAAAAATAGTCGTTAATCATTTTTTTCCCGGATCCACTCCCCATTGTTCTGATCCATTTCAGGTTTGGTCCCTTTACCAATATTTCCGTTAGTTAGACCGTCAAACTAACAAAAATAACATAATATACCCTTAAAAGTAAGGTCCCTGTGGTTTGTGGATAACACGAATTTAGTCCCTAATTTTTTTATTACGTTTTCATATGTTTTTATCCTTTTTGTCCGTATTTTGTACCTTATCATCAGCTTTTCTAATGTTTTTTTTTTCCATTTTTCTTACGTTTTTATACGTTTCGTTCGTTTTCATACGTTTTTATCCGTTTTCGTCCATATTTTTATGTTTTTGTATGTTTTTCTTACGTTTTAATACATTTTCGTTCGTTTTCACAGGTTTTTATTCGTTTTCGTCTGTTTTTATACGTTTTCGTCCATTTTTTGTTTTCATACGTTTTAATACGTTTTCGTCCGTTTTGTACGTTTTCGTCCGTTTTTATACGTTTTCGTCGTTTTTTATACACATTCATCTGTTTTTATACGTTTTCGCCTATTTTCTTAAGCTTTCATATGTTTTCCTCCATTTTTATACGTTTTTGTCCGTTTTTAAACGTTTTCGTCCATTTTATACGTTTTTTTTCGTTTTTATACGTTTTCATCAATCTTCATATGTTATCGCCCGTTTTCTTAAGTCTTCATACGTTTTCTTACGTCTTCATACTTCATATGTTTTCGCCTGGTTTTATACGTTTTTGTCCGTTTATATACGTTTGTATCCAATCGAAAACGTATAAAAATGGAAGAAAACTTATAAAAACATATGTAAACTTAAGAAAATGTGCGAAAACATATAAAAACAAACAAAACAATAAAGCGGGGCTAAAATATATAAAGCGTGAAAAATAGCGAAAACATATAAGCGGATGAAAATGTATAAAAATAAGCGAAAACATATAAAATGGATGAACGTATAAAACGGATGAAACATATAAACGGATGAAAGAAATGGGCGAAAATGTATAAAAACAGAGAATATAAAATGGGCGAGGCGAATAAAACGGCTTAGCGTATAAAAGCGGACAAAAAGATAAAAACATATAAACAAGAAGCGGGCCAAAAGTATAAAAACGGACGGAAACGTATGAAAACGGTCGAAAACGTACAAAAACGGACGAAAACTTAAAAAAATGTATGAAAACCTAGGAAGATTATGAAAACTTAAGAAAACGGGCGAAAACATATAAAAATAGAGCAACGTATAAAAACGGATGAAAACGTAAGAAAAATGGACGAAAACGTATAAAAACGAATGAAGACGTATAAAAACGAACGAAAACGTATAAAAATGGATGGAAACTTATAAAATGGATGAAAACGTATAAAAAACGAAAGAAAAACGAACGAAAATGTATAAAACGGATAAAAACGTATAAAAATGACGAAAACAAATAAAGACCTATGAAAATAGACGAAAACGTATAAAAACGGACGAAAATGTATTAAAAAGAAAGAAAATGTATAAAAACGTATGAAAACTTTAAAAAGCGAGTAGCGCATTATAAAACGGATGAAGCGTATAAAATGATCCGGTATAAAACGGAAGAAAAAGTATAAAAACATAAGAAAACGTATAATAAATTAAAAAAAGGCAAAAACGTATAAAAACGGATGAAAGCGATATAAAGCGGATGAAAGCATTATAAAAGCGAGACGCATTATAAAAGCGAAGAAAATTAGCGCGTATAAGCGGTAGCATTATAAAAGCGGTTAAAGCGTAAGAAAATGGAAAGCGTTATAAAAGCGGATGAAAGCATTATAACAACAGTGAGGAGATGTATAAAAGCGGATAGCGATATAAAAATGCAAGAATAACAGACGGAAATGTATAAAAGCAGATGAAATCGTATAAAAACGGACGAAAACATAAGAAAAACATATGAAAATGAACGAAAATGTAATAAAAAATTAGGGACTAAATTCGTGATACCTGACAAATCACAAGGACCTTACTTTTAAGGGTATTTGTGTTATTTCTGTTATTTTGACGGTCAAACTAATGGAAATATTGGTTAAGGGACCAAACCCAAGACGGGTCCGAACTATGGGGAGAGGATCCGGGAAAAAAAGATTATGGACTACTTTCGTTAAACTCGACCGACCACAGGGACCATTTTTGCAATTAACTCTAAATTTAGGTTTTTGGTATCATATTGGTAATAACTATTTGTTTGGTTCTTTTCTCCACAAATTCGACTAAAGCTCGACTGTCTTCATGTTTTTTTTGTTTGCAACTTCAGTCGACTAAAGTTCGACTGCGTTCTCGATTTTTTTCTTTGTTTGTAACTTTAGTCTACTAAAGCTCGACTACCTTTTCTCTAAACTTTGACAACTATAGACTAATTTTTTTCTCAAAATTAACAAAGTCGATTGCTTTTCTTTATAACCCAAACCGTTGTTCATAATGACGAACTATTGATGCTTGGGACATGCTTGAAATCATTCCCTTAGCATAGATTATGCTCAGACTAGAAAGTTGATTTCAAAGAGTTCTTCCCTGAGCATAGATCTTAAGATCTATGCTTATACCAGAATTTTGACGTTTGACAGACTTTTGTCGTTTTGTTTATTTTGTATAAAATAAACGTAAGTCGTTAGAGGCCGTGCTACCCGTCGTTTTAAAGGTCTTTGAGTCTACTTTCATTTAAAACTGGTCTCAAGGGTTGGTTTGCAACAGATTTTTATCAGTTTATTAAAGAGTAACAGAAGGTCCGTTATAGTCTTGTCGTTTTCGCAAAAAAGTTTTAAATTCGTTGTCAAATCGGCACGAGGCATAACAAGATCTATGCTAATTGAAGAACTACATAAAATCAACTTTTTGGCCAGAGATGCTCAGACCAGAATTTTTATAAAGGGTTTTCAGATTTGGTCATTTTTGTAAAATCATGTAAAATCAACCATGGCTCCGTAGTAGTCATGCCACCTATCATTTCGAAGATAATTAAGTATAGTTTCATTTAAAAGTACTTCCAAAGGTCATTTTGTTATAGATTTTTACCACTTTGTAAAAGTGTAACAGAAAATCCGTTATAGTCAAATCAAAAGTCAAATTTTTTGATCAAATCGGGCATGGGGCGTATTTGGCATAACACCCGTCAATTTGTAAAGCATGTTTCTGAGGGTCGTTATGACCAAGTTAATGTATGAAAATGAAGTTTATGATGTGTTAATGATTTCTAGAAGTTTTCATGTGGTGTCGTGTTCGGGAAGTTAGTTTTCCAGAAATTGTGCAAAAGTTCTTCCCTGAGCATAGATCTTAAGATCTTAAGATCTATGCTCAACCCATAAATTTTAGTTTAAAAGGTTCTTCCCTGAGCATAGATCTTAAGATCTATGCTCGAACTAGAAAGTTGATTTCATGGAGTTCTTTCCTTAGCATAGATCTTAAAATCTATACTCAGACCAGAATTTTTATAAAGGGTTTTCTAGTTTTGGTCATCTTCAAAATCATATCTTTTAAACCGTAATTCGTCACGGGTCGTGCGACCCGTAGTTATAAAGGTATTTGAGTATAGTTTCATATAAAAATACTTTAAAGGGCTGGTTAGTAATAGATTGTTGTCAGTTTATAAAAGTGTAACGGAAGGTCCACTACAGTTTTTTCGTTTCTACAAAAAGTCTTAAATTTTTAGTCAAATCGGGCACGCTGTTGATCCCAGTAACACTAGATCTCCTTCTTTAGCTTGTATAAAGAACTAGTTATATTATATAAATCTAACACAACTAATAATAGAAACTGTCTTGAATGTATTAAAGATTAAGTGGAATTTAATCTTTAATCTTTAGAAGAATTATCAATGAAAGAGTAAAGTAATGAACACAAGATTAACAACCAACAAGCTTCAATATTATTAAGAATAATAATATGAATGCCCTTTATAGTATTAGGGTTAAAAAAACCTTGAAGCTATCTATCAAAACATACGTACTAAACTCTATGCCCTAGGACCTCCTTTTATAGACTAAGGAGTCCTATTAGGGTTATAATACGCATGCTCCAAGATAAGAATACTTTCCTAAGTAATACAAATCTTTACTATAAATATTACATGCATATCTAATAAGCAGTACTAACTAAACCGACTAGACAATACTAACTTATATAACCAATAGTTGTATCTTCAAACAACACTAAGTTGTATTAACAGTAGTAATATTACACTAGCAGTAGTAACAACACTAGCGTATTTTCCTTTGAGTCTTCAACACTAGCAGTACTAACTTGCACTAGCAGTCTTAACTTCATAATGAGCAGTCTTAACCACTTAGCATATATTTCTTATAATCCACCAGCAGTACTTATCTTCAAAGAGTAGCAATATCTTTATAATGAGCAGCAACAACTTCAAGAAGCCTTTAAATCCCAACAATCCTCCCCTAAACTTGATATTTTCTCCCAAAATCATCAAGTTTCATTCAAAGCTTTAACCATCACCGGGAGGATGCTTCCAAACATTTCTTCACCTCTTTTGTTGTATGATGAACCAGAGAAGCTCAGTACTCATTTCATCATCTTGTTCAATTTGAAGCTTTTCCTTCAGTATCAATTGAATTGTAGACTGCCAAAGGGGATATTTCTTTTCCACCAATATGTATATAATACCAGACTGCATTATTAAGGCATGAACTCCACAAGAGTCATATAACTTCCAGTTCAACACCTTAGAGCACTTCTGTATCTTCCATATCTCATCTTCAACATGTGGTTCAAACATTGTCTTCAGATCTCCCCAAAGCACATAGTTACAATATGAACAAGGTTCCTTCAAAGGCCTTCTTGACCCATATTTAGCTTTAACAAGTTTCCACAGAGTTTCCAAATCCTCTCTGTAAAAAATCTTAAGAATTTGACCAAAGAAGTTAAATAACCGAGATTTCCTATTAGCCTTGATGATCTCCCAGGTTATTTTATTACCTTTAGTGTATATTTTCCAGCCAACAATTCTTGGAGTCTTAAAAGCCAAAGGTACATCATCAATTGGCATTTCTTCATCATCTTGAATCACTACCACATATTGTTTAAGTTCAACTATATCTCTACCTTCATCCACCTTCTGCTTCTTCTGAGTCTCTTGTTCAAGTTCATCTCATGCTCTCTTACTCCCTTCCAATTGCTCTTTTTCTTGATCAATGGCTTCAAATGTGTTTACCCTCTTAAAAGCTCTGTTTAACATTTCTTGGATTTGTTCATAGCTCTTATTTGCCAATTAAGTGAGCTTCCATCCTTTCATGTTCTTCAAATAGGTACACATTATCTTCCTTTGTTTCGCCCTTGTTAGAGGTTTGTTTCTCTTTTCTTCTAATCTTTTCTCAAAAAATGTTTCTTTCTATTCTGTAAGAGTTCCATAAATAATTTTGTTTTTTACTCGATGGACAACTCTTCCTGTTCTTCAGCATGCATTCTTTGAGCCAATTCCCAATCTGCTTCAGTTTTAGCCTGAATGTCATCCCATGTGTTGATCAGGGCAATATTGGCTTCTTCAGCAAGTCTTGCTTGTTCAGCTGCAACTCTCTTTTTTTCATCAAACCTAGCTTGTTCTTCTGCATGAATTTTTGCAGCCAATTCAGCATCAAGCCTTTCTTGCTTAGACTTCTTCATAGTCTTAGGTACTTCCACTAAAATCCCTTTGCCCTTATCCTTTAAGCCTAGCTGTTGTTGTGAATCTTGTGGTTTTGTTTTTTTTTGTTGGATCTGGCTCTCTAATAGTAACCCCTTTAGCCTTGGATTTTATCTTCTGCAAATCTACCTTGGGTTTTGACTTCTTCAAATCTATAAGAGCTTCAGCCGAAGTAATTGTGTCATCATCAGCGATATCTGAAGCAGCAGTTGTAACATCTTCACTAGCAGTTGTAAGCTTTCCACTAACAGTAATAACTTCAACTTCAACACTAGTAGTAGAAACTTCAACATTAGCAGTCTTAACTGGCTCTTCAACAACTGTTTCTTCAATTGGATTTTCAACAACAGTCTCATCATTCCCGGCATCAGAAACCACATCATTCTCACCAGCATCAACCATCTTATCATCCATAACCTCTTCAACATCTAAAATTGTCTCATCTTCATCATTATTCCTTCCTTGTTTGGATGCATCCTCACCCAACCGTTCATCTTCATCAGAGGAGATAACTTTAGCAGATACACCAACCTTGTATAACCTTTTAAGCTTCTGTGTTCTTGACCTGTTCTTCTTCTCAAGCTTATGAACCCTCCTTTTTAAACTATCAATATGTATCTATGATAACTAGTAAACTTTTGAGAACACATTTTCATACCACATAATACTTGTGACATTATTTTAATAAACTTGAAACATTTTAAAAACTTGAATCGGTCGAAAAACGAGAAATCATCTTGGAACGTGTAAAATGTAAGCACACAGCGGATCGGCACAAGTTAACTAGTAATTTATATATGTATTCGTGATTTTATCGAGAGTAGTCGTGTTTGTAGTCATTTTGAATGGAAAATTATTTTAAAGCTAACGGCGCAATTTTCGTGAAATTCCGACAACGTTTGAGGGTTGAAACGAGCTCGAGAAGCAATATTGTGAAAGTAGGGAGAAGTGACGCAACTAGCCCCTTGGAATATTTACCATACGCGCCCCCTAGTTTGGTTTTAACATATTCTGTCCCTCCTGGGGTATAAAAACCCCACCACACACACACAAACACACTTTTCTCACACACTTCTCTCTATCACCTCTCTCTAACATTTCTGGCGACCGGAAAACCTCCGCCGCCGTCTTCTCCGGCCAAAATTCAGGCCACCCGTCACCGGAAAAATACACCGCTTATACCAAAAGATAGATCATCGAAAGGTGATTCTTTTGACCAAGGGTACGCGCGGTGAAACCCACCGACGCGCCCTAGATCTACGTTTTTAGTTTCGGAGTTTTCGGGTTTTCATCTTGCATGTGTTACAGTGATGTTTTCACGCGTATACCCGTGCTTGGTTGTGTTATTTTCGTAGGTAAACCGTGTTTTCATGGTTGACTTGGCTTGGTCCTTGTGGAACGAGGGTTTTGGCTTTCTTGGTTAATGTTTTGGGTCGTGTGATACTCGATGATGATGTTTTGGTGTTGGTTGTTGTGAAACCGACACGGTAACCAAGGTTACCGTGCCTCGGTGTGGGCTTGTCGTGGTGTCAAGAGTCTTCCAAGACTCATTGGGATGAATTATTTGTTGTAGTATTTTGTTGTTGTCTGTTTTTGTTGTTCGGATGTAACCACCGCCGCCACCAAACCCTTGTGGTGGTATTATTGGGTATATCGATGAGGTGTTGAGACCGGGACACACTTTGTATCACGGCATGGCTCGTGTTAAGGTTTCCGCAGCCAAGGGTAACCTTGACGAGGCGGTTACCACACGATTGGGACTTTGAGACCGGGACCTTGTGGTCCGCGGCAATCTTGGCAGTTTTGATATTCGAATGATTCGGGTTGACTTGGTCAATCTTGTGATACTATTGATGCTAAACATATCGAAACTTGAAAAATAAAAACGGATAACTAATAATAATAATAGTAATAATAAATGTCTAAGCCGTTATGATAATATCGTTCATTTGAGTCGTGATGATTTGAGCACTTCGTGAATCATCCGAGACCTTATGGTTCGGATTGACCACGAGTAGCCGATATGGACTTTATGAGTATATGGACATTGTGGACTATATTATTATTAGACTATAACCCGAATTAGATACTTGACTTGGGGAACGGACTTGGGAATAGATGGGCTCGAGTCAATTAGTATTGACTCGAGAAGGGTTGACTCGAAATGATAGGTCAAATGAGTTAAATATACTACGTTTTGAAAAATCATGAGCATTAAATAATGCAATTAAACAATAGTTTAATTGTATAAGATAATCAATGTTTCTAAAAAGAGATAATAATGTAACACATTTTAGAACACGAGGCCCAAGTTTTCTATTTAAGAAATTTAATGTGAATTCGATGTGATTGGTTAACATTAATAAAAGTCTATTATCATATTTATTTGGACTTATTGGATTGACGAGTCCCATAAGAGCCTGATAAATATGAGAAGAGGAGATTATTAATGGCAACCCATCCTAAGGTCTTTACGTGCAACCCATCTAGATTCATATTGAATTAATAAACGAGACGAAGGGAACGCCAACCTTATTAAGTTGACGAGCCTAATAAGACTTGGCGAATCCCGAGTACCTTATTAGCATGGTTTAATCTATTACACCCGACCTTTTTGTGACATATATGATGCACATATTCTTGTTTGTTTTGGTCGCGTGAGTTGCGTGAGTTGGTTGTCAAGTTTGTTGAACTACGTGAAACGTTGTTAATTGTGTGAGTTATTTGAGCCGTTATTCCACAAGTGACAAAGCCAAGTGTTCCATTCTATTGTTATGCTTCAACCTACAAGAGTTATTTTAGGTTGAGCTGTGTCCGCTGTGCTGTGATATTACTTGTTGCTGTTGCACTAGTCTCCTCTAGAGTGATTGTTTATGCATTTCCTTGTTAAGGTGAGTTTCATAGCCCCATTTTTATCTTGGTTTTACTAAATTGCGGTGAGAAAACGTGCTACTCTTTTGGACCTTTTAAACTCTCTTGATTTGCTTATGCGTTGACTGGTTTAGATAGATGTGTGGTAGTTCTTGTATGATACTAGGGTAGCATATTGATGCTATAACGTGATACCTAGCTTGTGAATGGTTATTTATTCCGATCTAGTCCAGGGTAGTTTGACCATGCTACAACCGTGCTGGCTAGAGTCGCTTGAGATCCCACTTGTGATTTGATATGTGATTATATGTTTTTGTGCATCTATCTTAGTCTCGCATAGAAAATAAACTCTTCTGAGTCCACTCTTGAATTTGAACTTAAACCTATGAACTCACCAGCTTTATGCTGACCTTTTAATATGTTTTTCTCAGGTAATTGATGTGAAAGCCTTGGTAATCTTTGGGAAGGAGTTTGGCAGTGATGGCATGGTTTTGGATCCTTCTTACTCTGATGTTAAATGGGGACCCTTTTCTCAAACTATTTTATTTGGGCTTACTTTTGCACTTTTCAAGAAATGTAAAACTTAATTATTAATGATGACTATGTTTTCAAGTTATAAATTTTCATTTATGTTGTTCGCTATCCTTGTGTTGTGTACCAATTTCATAGCACCCCAAAGTTAGTAAAGTCTTCCGCTGAGCCGATTTTGGGGTGTTCTGAGATTGGTATCGAGCTCAAGGTTATAGAGAACTGGGTATTTACTAAAACCTAGACTATAACCATTTTTGAAAAACTGATCCAAAAGACCGTGACATGCCTACTTGCCAAGCTGAAGCCTAAAGATTGCAAGTTAAGAATTGATATGGTATTAAATTTCTATTATTTGTCTTGTAATCATGATATGATTTTCTTCGGAAATTTGTTATATTTGAAAACCGCAGATTCATTGGAGATTTTACCTATGCACTGACTTTACTAAAAACATCGTTGTCACAGCTATGCCTTCTTTCGATATCACTAAGGACATCCTTTTTGCTGGTTCCTGACCAGCATCACCTGTACCGGGGATGGACCTGAAGGACCCATATGTCATGGCACGATATGCACCGCCAACGACACATGAGACTGCTTCGAGTTCCTCTTCATCTATTCATGGCTCTCCTACTTCAGCGTGAGTTTACCCGCCGCGATCATCCCAGCTCCATGCCCTGACATGCGACCAGCGCATGCGCACTACATATCCATACATCCACCTACCCAACTCTCTTTTCGCATTTCTGCTCACTCTCCTCTGTCCCTTACACCCTCTACCTCTGCTTTTCTGATTCCGAGTGCCTCATCTTCCGTACCCTGCGATTCATCACCACCTTTATCTCCTGACTCTCCGCTTTACTCAGGCGTCTACTACTCATATCTTATGAAGAAGAAGATCCCGAAGAAGAGCCTGAGGAGGAGGAAGATCCCGAGGAAGATCCTCTAGAGGAGGAAGACCCAGGAAATGAGTCTTACGGGGAGGATGACCCTAAGGCCGAGCCATAGGAGGATGTGGAGCCCGAGCCTCAGGAGGATATGGAGCCTGCGCCTCAGGAGGAGGACGAGCCTGAGCCTCAGGGGATATTGGGGGATTTGGAGGAGTATGACTTGGAGGATGATGTTGATGAGCCTATGTTAGAGCCGGTTTCCCCAGCGTCGGAGGTGGATTGGGTTGATCCGGATTCTCCTACTTCCGGACCCACCCTTGAGGACTTGAGTGGGATGGCCACTCAGTTGGGTATGCATGAGGAGGCTACAGAGGACATAACCGAGCGATTAGCGGGGGTGACAACAGAACGACTAGGGAAGATTGAGAGTGACATTAGTGTATTGATGGAGAGGTCTCTTGCCATGAGGAGAGACTGCGAAGATGGATGATCGGTGAGAGCGTGAGATCGATCTATCGCTACGAGAGTATGATCGGTGATGTGGAGGGTCGATGCGAGGCAGATTCTCAGAACGCATATCTTATGAGGAGGAGATACGAGGATAATGTGGAGATGTCTGCTATGAGAAGGCGGTTGGATGATCTGGAGCATGCTTTCAGAGACTTTCGCTTTAGGGTTTGAGTAGTAGTCTTTGACTAGTGATTTTGTACCACTCTTTATCAATTGTATTTCTGTATTTTTCTCATTATCAGTATTGTTATCGTTCTCGCCATAGTATGGCTCATAATTGAGAACCCTTGTTTTGAGTTTTATGAAATCTATGTTGAGTTCGTGATTGTGGCATAAATCGTATCTCGATAATCGTTATGGTTTTAATGTGATGTATTGGTCTCTATACTCGTGTGATGTACTTCTCTATTCTGATCTCAATGTTCTCATTTCTTGTACATGATTCAGATCAACGGGTCAAATGCGTAGGGCAACCGAGAGCGAGCCTGAGCAAAGTACTGCACCTGCTCTGCTGGTCATCATGATCGATCTTCGATTCAAAATGCTAGAAATCCTAATGTCAATAACGAGAACAACAATTCCGTTGGTGAAGATCGAATGTCGAGATCCCTTCTCGCTCGCTCTGCATTACCGATCAAGCTTTAATCGATCAACTGGTAGCTCAGTGTAGGCGAGATCGGCGATCGAATCATCCTAATATCGCAGTGGGAACTCTTAGGCCAAATGGTAGCAACGGGGTTGTACTTACAAAGAGTTTTTTGTATGCCCACGGACTTCGTGATGCTGGGAGGAGTTGTTGTGCTGACTCGTTGGCTAGAAAAGATGGAATATGTGTTTAAGGTTTGTAACTGTGAGCGAGAATCAAAGGTGAAGTTTGCTTCATTCACACTGAAGGATGAGGCGTTAACCTGGTGGAACAAATACCTCAAGTCTGTTGGGATCGACACAGCTTATGCTATGCCTTGGGAAGAGTTTAAGGCAAAACTAATTAAGAACTATTGTCCCCAAAACGAAGTGAAGAAGTTGGAAATTGAATTCTGGAATCATAAAGTGAAGGGTACTGACATGCCAGCTTATACTCGTCGTTTTCACGAATTGGCACTGTTATGCCTTGAGATGGTTCGCACTGAAGCACTTAAGATAGAGCTTTTTACTGATGGACTTCCACCCTCGACTAGGAATGATGTGATTTCTTCTAAGCCACCTGATCTTCACGAAACCATCACTTTGGCACACGGTCTGATGGATTCGATTATTCGTGACAATATGGGGAGTGGAGGCGACAACAAGAGGAAATGGGTGGATTATTCGAAGAATAGGTATCCTAACAAGTGACAGGAGACTGCTAAAGTTTATGCTATGGGGTATGGAGAGAAAAGGGCTTACGAGGGAAATCAACCTTACTGTAATGGTTGCAAGCGCCATCATTATGGACAATGTACCATAGTGTGTCGCTCATGCTCTAAGGTTGGACACATAGCCAAGGACTACAAGTCCAAGACGCTTTGATGGTTCAAACCACCCCTGGACCGGATTGGAAGGGTAATGTTACTTGTTTTGGATGTGGGAAGAAGGGACACTTTAAGAATGAGTGTCGAGAACTGGGAAGTCATGGAACCCTAGGAAATGATGGGAACCAAGTAAATCATGGGGCAGAAGGACACCAAGGAAACCAAGGCACTAGAAATCAACAGGGCAATGCTGGAAAGGCTCGTGGAAGAGCATATGCGGTGAAGGGAAAAGGAGTCAAGGAAGACCCGACTGTTGTTGCGGGTACATTCCTTCTCAATAACCGTTATGCTCATATTCTATTTGATACTGGTGCCGATAGAAGTTTCATGTCCACTACCTTTAGCCCTCTACTTGATAAGATCCTTACTGCTCTAGACTTTGTTTACGATATTGAGTTAGCCAATGGTAACATAGAAAGGGTGAATACCATAATCAGAGGTTGTACCCTGAATCTTCTCGATCACCCGTTTAACATTTACCTCATGCCAGTTCCTTTGAGTAGCTTCGATGTCATAATTGGCATGGACTGGCTATCTAAGTATCGAGCCGCGATTATTTGTGAAAAAAAGATCGTGCGCATGCCTTACGGAAATGAAATCCTAACCATATACGGAGATGGTAGTAATCGAGGAAATTCATCCTGATTAAACATCATCTCCTGCACCAAAGCCCAGAAATACCTGGAAAAATGAAGTTTCCTTTTCCTGGCCCAAGTTTAGAAGAAGAGGAACAAAGAAGAAGAGGGGAAACGGTTAATAGATGTACCGGTGGTGCGGGATTTCCCTGAAGTGTTTCCTGAAGACTTGCCTGGATTACCACCAGTTAGACAAGTCGAATTTCAAAATGATTTAGTGCCAGGAGCTGCACCTGTAGCGCGAGCACCATATCGGTTAGCCTCTTTGGAGTTGGAAGAAATTTCGAAGAAATTGTCTGAATTAGCCGAAAAGGGATTCATAAGGCCAAGTTCCTCACCACAGGGAGCTCGGTCTTGTTCGTTAAGAAAAAGGATGGATCCTTCCGTATGTTCATTGACTACAGAGAGCTGAACAAGTTGACGGTGAAAAATAGATACCCTCTACCAAGGATCGATGATCTCTTCGATCAACTCCAAGGAGCAAGCGTGTTTTCAAAAATCGATCTAAGATCCGGGTATCATCGACTCAGAGTTCGGAAGAAGACATACCGAAGACCGCTTTTAGAACTCGCTACGGACATTATGAGTTTCAAGTTATGCCTTTTGGGCTAACTAATGCTCCAGCTGTATTCATGGACCTCATGAATAGAGTGTACAAACCCTACTTGTTTAAGTTTGTGATAGTATTCATAGACGGCATCTTAATCTATTCCAAAAGCAAGGAAGCACACGAGGAACACTTGAAACTTATTCTGAAGCTACTCAAGGAGGAGCAGCTCTATGCGAAGTTCTCCAAGTGTGAATTCTGGATTTCAACCGTGTAGTTTCTGGGTCATGTGATTGATAGTCAGGGTATTCATGTGGAACCCGCTAAGATTGAGTCCATTAGAGACTGGGCCACTCCTACTACCCCGACTGAGATACATCAATTTTTAGGACTTGCTAGATATTACCGTAGGTTCATCGAAGGTTTTTCCAAGATAGCAAAACCTTTGACCATCTTGACTCAGAAAACGGTGAAGTATACTTGGGGAAAGGATGAAGAAGAAGCATTTCAGCTACTGAAGGAGAAGTTGTGTAGTGCACCCATATTGGCTCTACCGGAGGGAAGCCAAGATTTTGTGGTGTACTGTGATGCCTCACATAAGGGATTTGGAGCTGTTTTGATGCAAAGAGAAAAGGTGATTGCCTATGCATCTCGACAACTCAAGACCCATGGGAAGAACTACACAACCAATGATTTAGAGCTGGGAGCTGTTGTGTTTGCTCTTAGAATTTGGAGGCATTACCTTTATGGCACGAAGTGCACCATTTATACGGATCACAAGAGTCTTCAACACATTCTGGACTAGAAGGAGCTGAACATGAGACAACGGCGCTGGTTAGAACTGTTGAGCGACTATGACTGTGAGATACGCTATCATCCTGGTAAAGCAAATGTCGTTGATGATGATCTTAGCCGAAAGGAGAGGGCGAACCCGTTTAGATTCAAAGCATTAGGAATGACTATCAACTCTCCACTACCAGCTCAGATTCTTGTAGCTCAAGTTGAAGCAATCAAGGAAGAAAACCGACGTTACGAAAATCTCTTTGGTATGTTGAAGAGTGAAAATGGACTGGTGAAGCGTTCCGACGGAACCTTGTGTTTTAATGAGAGGAGTTGGATTCCAAGGTTTGGAGGCATTCGTGAATTGATTATGCATGAATCGCATAAGTCAAAATATTCTATTCATCCTGGTTCTGATAAAATGTACTACGATCTGAAGAAGTTATACTGGTGGCCAAATATGAAGGCTGAGATCGCTAACTATGTTAGCAAGTGCTTAACCTGTGCCAAGGTTAAGGCCGAACATCAGAGACCCTCTGGTCTACTAGTTCAACCTGAAATTCCCTAGTGGAAATGGGAATGCATAACCATGGATTTCATCACTAAGCTTCCAAAAACCTCTAGCGGTTATGACGCTATATGGGTTATTGTTGATCGTCTCACCAAATCAGCTCATTTCTTACCAATCAAGGAAACCGATAGTATGGACACTCTAGCTCTTCTATATATCAAGGAAATTGTCGCACGTCATGGAGTGCCGATTTCTATAATCTCTGATCGTGATAGTCGTTTCACTTCGAATTTCTGGCAGTCACTTTAAAGGGCTCTCGGATCAGATCTGGATATGAGTACTGTATATCATCCCCAGACTGATGGCCAAAGTGAAAGGACCATTCAAACTTTGGAAGACACGTTGCGTGCATGTGTCATCGATTTCGGCAATGGTTGGGCTAGACACCTTCCATTGGTGGAGTTTTCATACAACAATAGCTATTATGCTAGTATTAAGTCTGCACCATATGAAGCCCTGTATGGCCATAAATGCTGATCACCGATCTATTGGACATAAGTTGGTGACTCTCAACTCATTGGTCCCGAGCTTATTCATGAAATCACCGAGAAGATTGTTCAGATCAAGAGCAGAATGCAAGCTGCTCGTGATCGTCAGAAAAGCTACGCTAATACACAGAGGAAACCTCTAGAATTACAGGTGGGAGACAAGGTCATGCTAAAGGTCTCGCCATGGAAAGGTGTAATCTATTTTGGTAAGCGCGGAAAGCTTAATCCTCGTTATATCGGTCCATTCAAAATCATTGCTAGGATTGGTCCTGTTAGGAATTAGAAATTCCATAAGTAAAGAGTCGGTCACCCCAAATGTTATCTAGCATAAGTTAGCTCGTAGACATATCGTTTTTTACGTTATTTAATAGTTTATTAGTTAGTTTGTAGCGTAGATTAGTTTAGTGCAACACCGTGGAGGAAGGACGGGTTTTTACCCACTGTATGCCTGATCCACAGTCCGATAGGAGGACATTTATTATGTAACTATAAATACCCTCTACCTCCCAAGGTAGAGGGTTGGACCTTTCACTCTAATCTAACCTTTTCTCTTTTGTTTACTCTCTCTCTCTAGAAAGGCTCCCATCCCACTTTCTCTCTATAAAACCATATATTCATACGCCATATTTGTGATTGATTGAGTGTTTGTGAAATCCAATATGTTACAAATGATATCAAGAGCCATGGTTTGATCATCTCTCTTACATATCCTTGGATTTCTAGCGGTTTTAGATGGTTTTTGAGTTTGAAATAGTTTAGTGGTTTTTGCATCATTTGGATCATTTCTTGTGTTAAAGTTTGAATTTTGAGTGTACTTTAGTGTTTAGAATCATTGTAAGTGCTTGGGTTTTGATTTGGAAAGCTTGAATCACTGTGGTTGGGCTTGTTTTGGATTGAAAAGTGTGTTTTGAAGTTTTTCAAGGTAGCGACTTTAGTCTCGTTGTGAATTTCTTAAGTAGCGACTTGCTTGTAATTTCTAGCGAGTTGTAGTGTTAGTCGTAGCGACTTGAGCTTAGCGACTTGTCTATTGAGACAAGCCGACAAATAGTACAAGTTAGTGGATTCTCCACTACGGCTAGCGACTTGGTGGGGTTAGCAACTTGCTTTCATTTATTCTAGCGACTTGTACTTATTGTTCTCAGCGACTTGACATTAGCGACTTGGATACTTAGCGAGTTGCTCTTTAGCGACTTGTCAGCTTAGCGATTTGTTGCTTTAGCGACTTGTGTTTTAGCGACTTGGTTCATAGAGACTTGTTTCTAGCGACTTGATCCACAACGACTTGTGCCTTTAGCGAGTTGTTACTTAGCGACTTGGTGACTCTAGCGACTTGTCTTACTAGCGACTTGTTGACTTTTCCCGACAAAACTTAAAACGGCCATAACTTTTGAACCGTAACTCCGTTTTCAGCGTTCTACCCATCAAAACGACCGTAAGAACGAGGAGAATGGTACTCCGAATGAACTAGGGTCAACCTTTGAGGCCTAAATCCGCTCCGAACAGAAGTTATTGAGGTTTTTGTGTTTTTAGACCTAAATTTCTCCGTAAAATCGTGCAACAACCAACCCTGATCACAACCAAACAACATCTCTGCTAATCCTACAAACAATCATAAGACCTAACACACAATTTTCTATCATTGTGTCGATCCATCAGTCATCTTAACACGTTCTATTGGTCATTGCTTAACGATTTCTTCTTGATTTTGTAAAATCCCGCGAAAGATTCTATTTCTCGGTTTAAATCGTAGATTTGTAAAATCCGTGTACCACAGCAACATCATGTCTTACACTCGATTGATGATTTCGGAAGTACTTAAATTGTATGATCTTGTAGACAACCATGAGAATATTAGCTATCTTGAGCGATTACAGGATGATGGATTCAATCAATGATGATTTGAGTTCTTCATGCTCTGTGTCCAATGTGAAAGACTTGCACTGCTCATGCTACTGAGAATGCCATGCAAAGGAATGTTGCATTGTGCCCTTTCAGCAACTTCACTCACACCTTATGTTACTCACATCGATAGGAATGGAGCGAACATGCAATGCCCTTTTCCGTCAATATTTATCCACATTAACGGGAACATTACTATTGAACTTAGAACAATTGGAACAACAACTTGATAAAGAAAAGGTTCAAAAAGGATACTTCCAGTCTTTGCACTTCAAGTGATCCACAACCAATTTCGGTCATTTTGGTAGAATTTACATCTAATTATGATCAAGACATGGTGAAATGTCTTTCAAGAGACACCATGGAGTGGAAATTAGCGTGTTCATAGAGACACTTATCCATCTTATGAATAATGTGGAGAAGCATATTGAGGAAGTTACCGGAATGATGAAATAGTGGATGAGAGTGCAGTGCGGTTGAGAGAAAGTTGTGATGAGTTGGGTAATGTATTAGTTGAAGAATCAAGTGTTCTTTGAATCACGAGAATATCGAGACAACAAAGAATGATGTAACCATTGCTCGATAAATCACGGCACACAAGAAGTGGATGATGTGATCGAGAAAGGTGAATGAATGTCGGGTACAATCAATAAATCAACGTGTTGAGACCGGAAGGCATCGGATGATGGATCGGTTGGAAGCCCGAATCTGAGAGGATCGGAAATAGATAAGCTTGACACCGGCGGTTCGGTGACTCTTGTTACATATGATGTGGATGCAGATATCGGACGAGAAATTGAACAGTGTCATGTAATGAGGTACCCTTCTTGTTCAATATAGTGCATCGCTAAAGTACTTAAAAAAGCGATCATGATCTTTGAACATGACTCACGATAAATGTCCATGGCGAGGTGAGTATGAGATTAAGTGTTTCAAAACAAACAATATGGTTGATAAAAAGGCTTTTGATGAACTTTCAAACAAATTCTCAAATCTTGAAAAACATTGCATTTCTCTTGAAATTGCAATACAAAGTAGAGAAGAAAGTTTCCAAATTAATAAACCATGTAAAAATCCGGAACTTCCTGAATTCCGTGAACTTTTTGAAATGAACACTTTGAAAGCTCAGCTTCAAGACAAAGACTCAACCATCAACAATTTGAAGAAACATATTTCTGGTATGCATGTGAAAAGTAATTTGGTTATTAGTAATTCTGATATTAATGTTATTGTTGATATTCAAATGAGAAATGATGAATTAGCGGTTAGTGTGGCCAAATTACTAAAGGAAAATGAGTCTTTGAGAAAGCATCACATAGAACTAAGTGACTCTGTCAAAGAAGCTAGAACTACAACAATGGAACAAACAAACTCTTTGATAGAAAAAATTGATGAACTCAAAGCTCAACTTCAGGAAAAGAGTTTCGCTATTGTTGCCTTAAAGAATAAGCTTAGGAAAAGCTGTAGGGAAAAGTGTGAACACTAAGTTTACAAAACCATCAACCTTGGGAAACGGTTTCTCATCCCATTAGAAACGGTCCGTTGTTAGGCGACTCTCTAGCGTTTATATCCGAAAGGCCAAAATTTTCAAAAACGGTTTGCCTCCCAAGTTGATGAGAAACAAGTTTTGTCAAAACCAGTCACTTCACTTGAGTTGCCTAAGAATTATGCTTCTAGTTCCTCTAAACCTCAACAAGCAGCTACTTCTACTCCAGCACCTCTAGGATTGGTTTGAAAAATGTGTCAAAGCCAAGCATTAAAATTCAGAATTCATATGATATGAATGACTTGTGGAAGAGTTATTATCTAAAAGAAGCTAGGAAAAAGGCACATATTCGAAAAGATGGAATTTTAGGTTCAAGACCTAGGGTGATGAATTCTACGAGGTTTCAAGGCACTGCTAGTAGTTTTAAACCATTACCTAGGAACACTCAACTAAAGACTAGGGATTGGCTTGTATCTAAGAGTAGTTGCGTTTTGAATAAAGCTATTCCCATAGCAGATCACTCTAAGAACTCTAGATCATTTTCTGATTCCAAACAAGCTGTTTGCTCAAATTGTCTGAAATGCATCGTTAAGGCAAATCATGATAATTGTTTTTCGAAATCCCTAAAGAACGTAAATGCTCATACAAAGGTTGAACTTTGTTAAGTCTAGGATTTTCACTAAGTCATCTACTGTGCATACGAAGCAAAACAAACCAAAATCTTTACCTAGATGGATACCAACCGGCTAAATCTGTGGAAACTAAGAATAAGGATAAGTCTTCCACTATGCATAAGAATCCTAACAATCCTAGACCTTGCCATAAGTGGATACCGTCTGGTAGAATGTATAAGGATCTTTGGACTTAGGTGGATACCTACCGGAAAGTTGTTCCCGATGACAAAATCAAGGTTGATTGTGAAACCCCAAAGGGTTTGGATACTAATGTCACTAACCAAAATATATGCAATCAAGTTTGTAATATTAGTGCGGTAGTCCTTACTTCGATTCCAGATGCTCGATCCTTCACTACATGGGTGGCTTAAAGTATGGATTACAAATGGATTGATATCTCAATACTCACGGGTTCAAGTAACTCAATCTTGATATTCATTCGGCTATGACGTCTGTTCACATCAGTTCAGGCCTCGTACTTCATCATTATGGTGTCTGTAGATAAAACTTCAGGCCCCGTTCTTCAAAGAAAAGAAAAGTGTACGCTCTTTTGTGCGCTTAATCTTCTTGACTAAAGAGAAATTCTCGTGAATGGCCATTCTCATCTACATTCTCCATCTTCGAGCTTCATGCCTTTCTCCATGTTCGTTTCGTCATCAAGTGGATCTACATTCATTGGAGTTTACTCTTATTCACTTGTTCAAATAAAAAATGGCAACTTCGGATGTAATTTTTGAGGGGGGGGGGGGAAGTGGTTCTACATATTGATGGATGTTTGTATAATGGTCAGACTACTCAAGAAGCCTAATCTCCAGTTATTCCTCAAGGCGTTGTTAATGACTATCATTGCAGTTGCACTCATGAATAGTGATTCGCTCTTTGGTATTGCTTTGCCAAATCTTCACGGATCATTGTTTCATTGTTCTTTCCTAAATGTGCACTCTGTAAATCAACCACATGAACATTAAGGAAAATGACTTCCTCATCCTCTTAAATACATTATTGGTGAATCTTCCAGATCAGTTTCTACATGTATACCTTAAGGAAGAATGCATTGATGTTGAGGAATCATTTTCTCAGGTTCATTCAGTGGGTAAATGTACATCCGATTGTATGTTTATTCACGTGTTGGATATTTGACAAAAGTTGATTACTTCGAAGTTACTGTTTTATCACTTATTTGCGGTTGAAGTTGACGTTCACAAAGGCGTGTTCTTATTTGATAACTTGCTCGGGTCTAAGAATTTTAAGTTGAAGACTTAGTTTATCTAGTTACCATGGGGATGGATGATTGAAGACTGGTTAACTATCACTTTAAGGACTTACATAGTTTTACTCTTCGATGACACGCGAAATGTCGTTGTGGATAATCGCAAGACGTGTTAATGTCTCATACTTTGGTTGAGTATTGAGTACTTAGAGATTTTCTTGAAGCATAAATTCTTGACACCGTTCTTCCAACATTAGTGCAAGCTTAAGATGCAAATGCGGGGAATTTTACTTTAGTTTCAAGTTTGGTATATCGGGTTTTCATTATCAGTGGTCACTTCAAATTTTCTACGAATGGGTTGATAAAGATAGTCAGAGAGAGTTTCTATAGCAGTTGATTCTCACAAGATTCATTTGAGCTAATTTTTGTTCTTCTCTATTTCAAGAATATGTGGTATGTATAATGTGTTGCTGATTCTAAGGTATCAAAACCAGCAAGGGGGAAGGAGACATACATCTAAACACACAACGAGTACACGTGATGAACCTAATACTTCTTCTCTATTGAAGTAATCCCGGGAAAGACAAATGTCATAACCGTAGAGAACCTCAGTGTTTACTCATAGCCTTTGGTGTGTTATTCCAACTATTTGGGGGAAGGATGTATTATTCCAACCATTTGGGAGGAAGTGGTCTCTGGATACTTTTGGTATGTGTTAACTCAACCCTCAGTATAAGGAAATATGAGAAGAATATTTGGAACGTGAGATGATATTGCTTATCGACATCTTCTATATGACTTATGATAAAGTGTTTCCGGTTAGTGTTTCATGTACACAATGTAATGATGATTCCGATGAGGTCGCAACCATCGGGGGAGAGATATGTAATGATGATTCCGATGATAAAGTTCTTGTGATGTCGTTGTTTCTACTCGGTTGGGTACTTGTGTACATAATGGGTTGATTGGTTATATGGAAGATATCTGGAATGCACTTGGTAAAATGAAGATGTTGTTATAGTGTTCCCTTGAATAGAAAGCGCTTAATCTCGAAGAGTAATGTGTACATCGGGGATGCACAACAAGTTCATGTGATCTTGAAAATAATCATTTATTTCGGGTTTGATAACCGCAGCGATGATCCATGTTTTATCTTGTTACTTCGGTGTTCTCGTCTTCTTTGGGGTGTTAAGCTTCATTCAATTAGACCGTTTTTTCTTCAATTCTACTTCTTGGGGAAATGGTCTTTATTCGATGTTTGTCGGTTTGGGGGGAAGCTACCAAAGATTCAGATTTAGAAGGATCATGTTGAATGATTTTCTTAGAAGCCTCGAATGCTTTGGTGGTGAAAGTTTAAGAGATGTTGATTTCTTTCTTCTACAACATGCTGAGCGATATCCGTATCTCGGTACTCATTTCATCATTCTCTTAAACTAAATTATCTTCTTTGTACATATTTTATCAAAAAAAAATACAAAAATATAAAACCAACAAAAAGAAAATAGAAAAATATAAAACCAAAAAAAAAACCCATAAAAAAAATTAGAAAATTTGAAAAATACCAAAAATATTGTTTTTCAAAGACATGTCTTCTGGTATCGATAACATCTGCGGTCTTAGAAATGTCATTCAATAATGGCACGGGACCATAGATGAAGTTCGACAAGGAGGTGTAAATATTCTTTTTCAAAACATGTCTCTAAATATGGCTTGCAGTTACTTCAGACTGTAACCCGTGCTTAACTATGGTTTGCTATTATTTCAGATAGCAACCCGCTCTTCAAAGAAGGAAAGTGATGCGCTAAACCATTTTTTCAAATATTTCGAGCACTTATCCTAAAAACAAAATGAGGAAAGTATGTCGAAGGACTGCTGTTCCTACTCAAATATTTTTCCGTCTAAAATTCTTCAGAAAAATATTTGTTTTAACTTAATGGTGGTAAATGAGTTGCTTGAAAATCAATCAGTATCGGAGTTTTCATAAATTTGCAAACTCAATCAATGACTTCGGCACTTTTAATCTTTTCATAAAATGAGTCATTGATTGAGGGGGAGAATGTTTTTCAAATTTATATCATCTATCAGACTTATCTAATTATCCTACGTGCTTATCTGAAAAAAATATAACTGCCTATGTTGAAGGACTAGGTTTCTAGGTTGTGATTGTTAGGATTAGATGATTATAGATTGATTAACACATTTTTCCCGAACCTTATATGAGCTGATTGTTATGTTGGATTGACTTTTATTAGTCGATTGCTGTTTGGGTGATGTCGACCACCATATATCTTTATGTGTGTTCACTAACGTATGCAGGTATATTGGTATATAAGAATGTTCCCGATCCAGATCCCACAATTGATGATTGGATGCCGAAAGAAAAGGGTAACTATATCTTGGTTGACAAATGAAGAAACGGAGCTTAATTGGACTTCTATGGAGAGTTGGCATGGAAAAATGCAACGTGAGAGGTCTCCTTGCATCGGCAGATGGTTTTCTTCTTCATCGACAAATGAAAGCGGAGCTTAATTTGACCTCAGTTGGCATTATAATGCAACGTAAGAAGTCTCACTGCATCAGCAGACGGTTTTCTCCCAGCCCTACAGCAACAACAGAAGCTTCTCTACCACCTAACGTATCTTGTGCAGGAAAAGTAGTGAATGATGCCATTTTTAAACAATTATGAAAATATTGTTTTGAAAATGGAAAAATATTGTTTTGAAAATAAATTGGACTTAATTTTGAAAATCACCGGACTTCATTTTATCAAAACTTAAGTCACTCAATCATCGACTACGGTCATCGATTGAGGAGGAGAGTGATTTAATATAAAATATTTTCAATCGATATTTCTTCATAAAAGGTCCGGTTGTACAATAATAAGTGGTGATCTAAAGATTTAATGTTATGTCATGGTATGATTTTTCTTTTGAATCAAGGTCTTTCAAAATGAAATTTTTACTGTTCTTGTTTGATTGTGAAATTGTTTTATTTTACTTAAAGATCTCTTAAAACTATCATACCTGACACTAACAATCTTTAATGTCTATAATTGGTCCTTATCCGTCATTTTTCAAAAATTAAATCTTGCCACGTCTTTCCCCTAAAATTTTCTAAATGATTTAAATCAATTGGGATCACAAATCTTAAAAGGTTTGAAATTTTTGATCGGGGGAGAGATCGTGATTTAAATCTCAAATCTGTTTTAGTCCTTTAAAGGCACTCCTGCCTCCATGTGGCAAACGATTTCAAATATACATTATGCACATGTTGAGGGGGAGCATTTATCCAAAAACAAGATGAGTATTTAAACAAGGCTCATATTCTCCCATGTTTTCTAAACCTTATTAAATCACTTGGGATCCAAAATCTCAAAGGGTTTGATATTTTTTATCGGGGGAGAATTTGTGATTTAATAATGAAATTTGATATAAGGTGATCGTTTTGATTCAAGTGTGCATGCTGCTCTCCCATATGTGCTAAACCCTTTCGAATCTCGAAGCACATATTGAGGGGGAGCATTTCAAAAGAAAATAAACTTTCAAGGTACAAAGATTTCTATGTTTCAACATAAAGTACATTGATTGATTTTCTAATGGTTTCTTAATAGCTTTTGTGATCGTGGATGTACTTCAAAAAGAACTCTTTCCTCTATGTGATAAAATGATTTCAAATATCATGTGCACATATTGAGGGGGAGAATTTACCAAAGAAAATCAAATGGATTTTTCCATGGAAATTGTGATCAAAGAAAATATTTCAAAGTCCTCTTCCCTCCATGTGCTAAACAATTTCTAAATCATATGCACATGTTGAGGGGGAGGTTTTCTAAATGATAAAAACTATTAAGGTACAAAATACTTTGATATTTTGTCACGATCCTTGATTGGTTTTTCCAAATGATTTTTTAATTGGTTTCAAGGAAGAAAGAACCGTACCAAAAGACCGACCATTTTACTTTATGCATGGAGTTATAAGGATGGTGAGGTTAGGTATTAGTTCCCACGATCCGGCAGAACCGGAGGGATCTACCCAGGAACAATCCACTAGATAGTGTAGAGTCCTTAGGTATGATGAAAAAAGGAGAAAAATGAGATTATGGGAAGAGTGCGGTTTGAGACAGAGCTATCTTTGGAATAAACCCAACAAGGTTCTAGTTATGAAGTCTCGGTAAGCACTGAAGGGGTGAAGAATGAAAAAGAAATGAAATGAGAAAAGGGTGAAAAGAAATAGCCCTCCAATAATTCAACCTTAGGGAAGAAACCGGGTTCAATTCATATGCTACTGGTTGTTACTAAGGTAACGCCGGTATTGAAGACAAGACGTCATGGACCCAGTGACGCACTGCACTAAACTTCCCAAAATACTCAAGTTCTCTTAAAAGGGCTTGTTTCATTCTCACGGGGAACCTACATAATCTATTGACTTTCTCTTAGAGATTGTTGATATTGAAGAAGGAGACCCTCTCCCTAGTCTCCGGCATAGGAACCAAAAGTGCACTAATTGAGTCTAGAGCCAAGAGATCATCCACAATATCTCATTAGGACACAAAATTAATGAAGACTTGCTGTTTCACACAATGTGGAAAGTAAGCATATATTGAGAGTCCTATGCATTATCCTTGTCGTATTGCCAGAACATCTGAGTGATATGCAAACATATTCACAATGAAGATGGAAAGCATTCTAGAGCCAACATCAAACAAGCTCTTGGTGGGTGACATGTGAGATCTTTTCTAAAGATCAAGCTTGTGACAACTGGATAGAAACAATGGGGTGATTCATTATTGAATCAACCTTGGTCCAGGAAATGAATTGATGAATACTTTTGGAAAAACCGTTCGATGTGCAAACCTTCTTTTCTCTAGCACGTCGAATGTGTACTTATGTTTTCAAACGCAAAAAGTATCTCTGATTGAAAAAATACTTTTGGAAAAACCGTTCGATGTGAAAATTTCTTCTTTTCTCTAGCACATCGAATGTGTACTCTTTTCAAATACAAAAGGTATTTTTGATTGAAAATTGATCTTTCTCATAAAACCTTCGTCGTATTGCAAAACTCTTTCTTCTAAGCAATACGCGATTGTTTTCAAGTCAAATTTTCATCAATCGATGAATCTCAATTCATTCACTCACTCACGTGTTGTCTTCTTTGAGACTTTCGGTTTGAGAACGGCTAGCAATTTGCGAAACCCTCAAGGAGATTCTTGAATTATACGATCACGAGCGTACTTATGTCTTGATCAGCGAGGAACCGTGGGCCATGTACCTCAATTCAGCGAAAATGATCAAAGACACTTTCGGTGTTTTATTGCTAAGCGTTGTTTTGCGGTACATTTGGGCGGTTGCGGTGATCGAAATTGAGGAGTCAATCCAAAGCCGCATGCTCACGGCATCCACACTTAATTGAAGAAATCATGACTTGTGCATATCTACGAGAATCGGCTCGATATTTTTATACTATGTTTCTACTACGCTGCTGCAAATATCATGAGCCAGTAAAGCTTCCGCTACTCTGATGAAAGATGTCATGATCCAAAAGTGTGAGCATGTCGGTCCAAAAGTCACAACATCACATGAAGGCAACACGACTATGGATGATCCACAGAGATTTACTGTGGCTGATGATCTCAAAGAAAGCTCGAAGATCATCAAAGATATGGATCAGTTCAAAGACCTCCACTCAAAGTACAAACTATGCGGACTTTAAAGAATCGCTACTAATGCACAAAGATTGCGGAATATGAAGAATTGAAGTCTACGAGCTCGAGAACTAAAGTCAAGAATAGAATGCTAGGATTCAAAATGTAAATCACGGGGTGACCTCCCTTAGGGGGAGATTGTTAGGAATTATAAATTCCATAAGTAAAGAGTTGGTCACCCTAAATGTTATCTAGCATAAGTTAGCTCGTAGACATATCGTTTGTTACGTTATTTAGTAGTTTATTAGTTAGTTTGTAGCGTAGATTAGTTTAGTGCAACACCGTGGAGGAAGGACGGGTCTTTACCCACTGTATGCCTGATCCACAGTCCAATAGGAGGACGTTTATTATGTAACTATAAATACCCTCTACCTCCCAAGGTAGAGGGTTGGACCTTTCACTCTAATCTAACCTTTTCTCTTTTGTTTACTCTCTCTCTCTAGAAAGGCTCCCATCCCACTTTCTCTCTCTAAAACCATATATTCATACGCCATATTTGTGATTGATTGAGTGTTTATGAAATCTAATATGTTACAGTTCCGGTGGCATAGAGACTCGAGTTACCACCAGAACTTAGCAGTATCCACAACGTTTTTCATGTGTGTAACTTAAAGAAGTGTCTGGCAGATGGGGCCACTGTTATTCCTTTGGAAGAAATCCAGATCGATGAACGATTGAATTTCATAGAAGAACCGGTCGAGATCATGGACCGCGAAGTCAAACGACTTAGGCAAAGTGTTGGGTTCAGTAAATACCCAAACCTCTTAAGTCTAGGATTTGAATAGAAAATACCCTAAGTGTTTAATCCTTTAAACATTAACAAGTCACTGAGAGCATAGTCTCGGTGAGTTGTCTCTCGAGATACTCGAGAAGAGACAAAGAAGAAGTCTCTCATTCACTAAGGAACTTAAAGGGTGAAGATCGAGTCAAGAAGAAGATAGTGGATTCGGTGAGTGATGACAATAACTCAGAATCAAACTCCTACCAACTGCTAACGAAGACAAACTAAAGGCGAGCTAGAAGAACAAGGGACAAGGCGAGATAAGTTTGAACAGATAAGACGAAGTCTTTATCAACCAAAGTCAACTTTCCCTGAATGTTAACTATCTCAGGCTATGTCATCACCGACAAGAAGAAAGCGCCTTGTCACTTACCCAATATAGCCAATGTAAATAGAGACAAAATACGTATTTTGTCTTCACATCTTTAGTTTGTCCTCTAGGAAAGAGATAAAAACCATACTTGTATAAATAGCATAAGAGTTGGAGTGGAAGATTTTAAGCTTGTGGATTAATTGTAAAACACACACACAAGCCATCTTTCACTCCTCCAAATACAACTCTGTCCCTGAGATAGCTCAGTGGTTCCTTTGTTGTTTTGCTTAGACTTAGCCTGAGCTTAGTGAGGAGATACCATACTTGTCAATTCAATCCCAAGTACTATTCCGCATTCTTTTTTGATTTGCTTCTAATAAAGAATATTAAGTTGAAAATTATTCAGTGTGTTTTTACTTACATTACTTTCAGTCATTGTTCACATGCATTCATTTATTTAAGCTTTGCTTTTTATCACGATTGTGAAACGGGAACAACAAGTGGTATCGAGCAGGCTGATTATAAAACCCTTTTAAGCTCAAAACATTTTTAAATCGAGGATCCTAATGGAAATTGATGTGCCCCAACTTGTCGACAAAAAGGGTGGAGCTTATTCAATTTGTTGCCCTCGACTCGAAGTTGGTAAATTTAACAAATGGAAAAAGCAAATGCTTTGCTATTTGATTGGGATGGAACCTTACTACATAAAGTGTATTAATGAAGGTCCATTTATCCCAAAAACTGCTAAAGGTTTGCCTAAACACAAACTCAGTGGACTCAGGAAGAGAGCAAAGTGGTCAACCAGGACCAAAGGCTCAAAAGTATCATCATATCTTGTCTTCCTGATGATATTATGGAGTCTATTATAAGTTGAGATATGCTAAACAAACTGGGATGACCTGGTCCATAGTCATGAAGGTCCATCTGATACCAAGGAAAACAGGATAATGGATCTGAAACTTGAGTATAACACCTTCAGGGCTAAGGACTCAGAAACTCTGTCTCAAACTTACACCCGGTACAAAACTCTATTAAATGAACTGTCAAATTATGGAGTAAAGTTGTCCAAGCATGAAATCAATGTTGGTTTTGTCAATAGTCTTCCTGAGAAGTGGTTGAATTTCTCTCAGAGACTCAGGAATGCTAACCATATCCAGAATCTTGAACATCCTGAAATATATGGGAAATTTGTCTATTAGGAAAACCTCATCAACAAACGATACCCTGACTTAAAGAAGTCTCAGGAAGTCAAGAAGTCCCTGACCACCACTTCAACACCAATTTCTAATGCTTTTTATTCTAACAGTGTGGTTCAAGATTTTCAGGAAAATTCGGATGATGAGCCTGATGAGAGATCAAGTGAGGAGTACCTAAATGACACTGACATTGAATTTCGGGAAGGGGCTCTTGCAACTAACTCGGAGGTTTATAAAAGGAAACAAAGGTTTTCCAATGCTAAAGCTAATGAGGACACGAGTGCTTTAAGTGTGTCACAAAGAGGTCATTTTGCCAAAGCTGCTTTTCAAAAACAATTTAGAACCCTCTTACAAACCATCGAGGTCAAATCATTCCTCAAGCTTTAGCAAATTTCAACCAAAAATCTACGGTCTCATCAAAATTTTCAAAACAAATCGATCAAAACAAAGCTGTGGATTTTGAAGCTAAGTATAGAAAAGTCAAAGCTAAGGCACTTGCTTGAGGCACTCCGAAACAACAAAAACACTATTAAATCGTGGGGTAAAAACAGGGCCTAGTTCTTTGAAGTCTTTGGTGGATGAAGAGCCAGTCTCCTCTGACGAAAAAATGGTGCAAGTCAGTGCACTTATGGCCCTTTCAGAAGAGGACAAGCTATCTGTTGGGAAGAATCATGCCAGGAATGGAGAATGGGTCAATATCACAATGAAGAAGGTAAATATTTTACTTTCTATGGATGATGACTCAGATTGGCGATTATATGAATTATATCAATGTTGACCTTAAGTTTGTAGAAGAGCAACAATTAAATATTTTTTCAAAATACAACAAGTTAAGTTTTGAATTAAACAAGTGTAGAGATGAACTGCTTCTTTTAAAACAAGCCAAGCTTGAGGTTGTCACACTGCAAATTCAAAACACTGAACTAGTTAAAAGAAATCAGGCTCTTCAAGATGATCTTAAAAGGAAAAATATCATCATTGAAGTTGGACACTAAGAATCCTAGGGTCTTTGGATCTTTGTAGGGCCCCCAGTGAGCAAAAGAGAGTCATAGGTGAAGATCATCTCCCACGACTCTCACAACAAAGACGAGTCCAAAACCATTTGTCTCCGGTGGCATGATTACCAATATGTTGTCAATTCCTAAGCCATGATTGGATTGAACGGGTTAATCACGAGTAAGCTTCCAAATTTCGATTGGAAGAATACTAGAGCACGAAAAGCCAAAGAAAGCATGCTTGGACTCCCCGGTGCCGTGGTCTTGAACACATCTCAGTGCAGCGAGATCTCAAGCACCGCTTCCACCCTGAAACCTCTTGAGGTCTGCAAAGCTCCGAGCTTACATTTCAATTCAATCCTCACACCAAAAAAGTGCGGACTTGGTAGAACCATCCTTAAAAGACCAAAAACCAATCCAACATGATTCTACTCCCAGAGACTTCCACATCTTGATTCCTCTTGAAGCGGAATAAATTCGGCAACTGATTGAACTTGTGGCGATAAGATGAAATCCATCGAAAAAGCTTCTGATTCAATCAAGGAAACTAAGTCAGCCTCCTCTAGTTCATCAAAGTCAAAATCCACCAACAAGCGGGCGGTGGTGATATGTGCCATTATACCGTCATACCACGGACAATTACTCTGAATCCGTATGATCTGCAAAAAGGATGATCACAAAACTTCTGATTACTTACAGTATGTAAGTTCATTTAGTGAAGCAAAACATACCAATGTTGGTCATCAATATGCTTCAACCTCTAAACCAGCTCACAGGAATAGAGCAAAACCTTTTCCTCCTTGCCCACACTGTGGCTTTAATGATCATCATCCTGATGATTGCCTCATGAACACATGATGTGATATTTTCGGAAATCCAGCTCATGAGACATCCGGCATGACAGATGTCATCCAAGCAAGGAGAAGTTCAAAGCAACCCGAATCAGCGAGTCATCCTCGGTCATCAAATGCAAAACCCCGGTAGCACAATGCACTCAACCACTGACCATGAGTCAATTGCCAAATTCAAGCAGACCTTTAGACCCAATCCTACTAGCATGTGGGTCGACCAGAAGAAACTAATTGGTTCTTGTTTGTGCAGAGACACACCAGGGAGCCTATTTGGCATCTAGATAGTGGATGCTCAAGAAGCATGATGGCGTTAAAGTATATCTGTACAAGTATGTAAAGGAACGGGACCCAAGGTAGTATTTGGTGATAACTCATCATGTCCCGAAGGTTATGGTTCAAGAAGCTGCAATGGAATAGTTTTTCTAGAATAGCTTATGTCAATGGTCTAAGATACAATCTCATCGATGTGGTCAATTATGTGATGCTAAGTACATTGTGCAATTCAATGACAAACAAGGCACCATTTTCAATGCCCCAAAGAAGTTGTTTTGATAGCTCCTAGAAGAGATGATGTTTATGTCTTAGACATGTCAACACTCTCTCAAGATGGAATTTTTCTCTTTGCCAAAGCCCTTTGGCCGATCCATGGTTGTGGCATAAGAGACTTTCTCACTTAAACTTCAAAGACATCAACAACTTGGCAAAACAAAATAAAGTCCTTGGCTTACCATCACTGGTTTTTGCAAAAGATAAACCATGCTCAGCCTGTGAAAAAGGCAAACACCACAGGGCATCATTCAAAACAAAACAAAATTTCTCCATCAAAAGTCTGCCTTCACCTCCGCATATGGATCTCTTTGGACGGTCGGTCCTAGATCAATCCAACATGAGAACTATACACTTGTTATTGTTGATGAGTTTTCAAGATACAATTGGGTATACTTTCTTTCCAAAAAGAGTCGGTGATTGATACAATAATGTCATTCATCGTGAAAATTGAAAACGAGAATGACATTATTTGTTAACAAATCGAGCCCGACAATGGCACCGAGTTTAGAAATCAAGAGCTTGAGAATTTCTGTGATGAAAAGGGAATCTCCCAAAACTTTTCATTACACCCACTGAACAAAATGGGGTAGCCGAAAGGAAAAACGAACTCTCATTGAGGTGAGTAGAACTATGTTAAATGGCTCAGCACTCTTAAAGCATTTCTGGACTGAAGCATTCAAAACAACTTATTATACTCAAAACAGGTCAATCATTTTCAAAAGACATAACAAAACCCCATATGTGATATTCAAAGGTAGACTTCTTGATATCAACTACTTTCATGTGTTTGGGTGTCCTGTGTTCATTCACAACCACAAGGATCATGTAACACCCCAACCCGATAAGGGTAGAAGTATCACATAATAGTGTCATATCAAAGAATACATAATGAACATAAATCAACAGCGGAAGTCTTAAATAAATAAACAAAGGAAAATCAAGTCAGCATGACTTAACAATACATAAATTCAAAGAAAGAAAACTCCAAAATAGAAATAACGATAACCAAGTCTAATAATGTCAAAACATAATCAAATGGAATCTAAGATGACTAGGCATGGTCTCTATATCACTCATCTCAACCCAAACAATCCCGGCTCCTAGCTTATGTACCTGCGGGAAAAGAAATCTTTGAGCTAAAAAGCCCAGTGAACAAATATACATAACAATACAAATAATCAAAGGGTAAGAAACGAAGATAAAAAAATCATAAGGTGCAATAGGGATATCATAAGGTATAAACAAACGATAATGAACAGAAAGGAAAAGGGTCAGTCATCTACCACGAGCCCATAACATATCATAAACATTTCCATAAAAAGCAAGTGATTATGTCTGAATTTTCAGCCTTTCTATTTATGGAATAGTCCTAAATCCATTATAATGTAATAGAGATAGAGATTAAAAACATAAGTTTGCAATCACTAATACTTATAATGCACAAATGACTCTCTCTCCTATTTAATTTTCAGACTTTCAGACTTGCAAGTAATAAAGCATGATGTACAACACATTAAAGCATAAAATTTCAGACTTACAACCACATATGCATTATATACAACACATCTTGTAACTGCTCATAATGTGATTTAATATTTGGTCAATGACATCTACACTACACACCAATTAAAAAGCGTAACATGACATTGTAACAACACACATTCAATGTGAAGTTATTATAGTAAATGATTATTAACAATGTGTAACTCCATCCATCGTATAAATACAAACTACAAAGGAAGAACAACAAGACTCTGCACTTCACTACAAATGAAGAACAAATCCCATCAACAAGCTACAACTATATCCTAACCCATCACAGTCAACCGCAAACAACCTCTTCAAACAAACAACAATACTCTAAATAAACTAAAAGATCTCAGTTTTCTCTTATCATATTCAAATATTCGTTCTTAAAACAAACGAATAAGAGATTAACCATCATAGATCTATCAAAAAGCATAGCTTTTCTTTAAATATTCGAAAGTATAAATGAAAGAACAAAAATAGATATGTTTCATTCTTCCTTTATTTCGTTTAAGGAAAACACAAAAATAACCTACCCGAGACCTTTGGAAAGATCTTGAAGCCGAAAATGATTTTGGTTCTTCATTCAAAGGGGTTGTGTTCATGGAGTAATGCGAAGATGAAAGAACAAATATAATGTGTGGTTGCTAATCAAATTAACACAAGTAGATAGATATAGTATTTGATGCTTCATTTTGTTTATTTCTTGATTGTGTTGATTATTTGTTGTTGAGTTCATTTGAGTGAGATGGGAATGAAATTGAAAGAAAATGTTTTGGTTGGTTGTGTTGTGTGGCAGCGGGATTTGTTTGAAGAGGTTGTTTAGGGTTTGGAAATGATATTAGGGTTATAATTGGGTTTGTGTTTAATGATGGGTTGGTCATCTAAATTCATAAATGGGCCTCATAGTTTATAGTGCATATCCGAACTTTTAATGGTTTATGGTTGAATCATGGTTCTGTACTTTTGTGTTTCTAATTAAGTTTGTACTAATAGATTCTAATGCAGGACTAGCAGGGTACCCACGCGTTGCAGGGTACCCACACTAGCAGGGTACCCACTCATACTTTATAGGGCATATCCGAGTTTTTAATGGTTTATGGTTGAATCATGGTTCTGTACTTTTGTGTTTCTAATTAAGTTTGTACTAATAGATTCTAATGCAGGACTAGCAGGGTACCCACGCGTTGCAGCGGTAGGTACTCTGAAATAAATTTTTTTGATGAATAATGTATTTTAGTTTATTATGTTCCTTTTAACAATAAATTTGGATATCAAAATTTCATTATGCCCGTGCCGTTGAGCTCGAACCCATGGCCCATGTGCGCTTTCCGGGCTCGAGCCCGTTTGATCAGCGCCCGTTCGGGCTCAAGCCCATTGGCTGTTGTGCGGATTCGGGGAATTCATGCCGGAAATTTTTATTTCGAGGTACCATAGCCGCAGAGCGGGTACCCTTAGTTTAGTTGCATGTGTTGGTAATCTTGTACATAAAATGGTCCAAGTAACTCGTACATATTATATTTATTTTATGAGACAATAGTGTGAGTTGAATTTATTATCTTGCACATATTATCACATATATATATATATATATATATATATATATATATATATATATATATAAATATATATATATATAAGTTAGGTTATAGCTTGTTTAAATGAGCTCGACGTGTTTTACGAGTTCCAAGTTATTTACTTGAGGGGCAAAAGGGTCTTTTACACGTTTTAGATTTTTAGGGTTTTACAACTCTTCCCCTCTAAAAGAAAAATTTTCATCCTCGAAAATTGAAATGAAAACGAATGAAAGCAAACGGGGACATACCAGACTACGATAAGAAATGAGGGTAACAAAATCAAATGGTAGATAGCTTTACAAAGAATCCTAAGATTCTTGACAGGTGAACGCACGTTGAGAATTCAAACGTATCAAATCATATAACGATGAAGGTAGATTAAACACATAGGCAGAATGATCCTAAAGTCTTACTAAACGCCTTGATCAATCTTGATCAGATGCCAGAAATTCTAAGCTTCTAAGGCACTCCTCGAAATATCCTATGATCACAATGAGGGTACGTCATATGATGTAAGTATTATAACGTTAGCTACGCGTCATAATACCAACATCATATGAGTATACCATCATGATGACCATACTTTATCTCAAGTTGTGAAAATCATCCTATCAACCACCTAACGGTCCATTCTACATCTTAGGGTTGGTCTGAATCAAACCATACTAACGGATTCGAAATCAGAGAAACAGAACATATAAGGAACGTAATGGAACTTAGCAAGTACCATCGAACTGAAACACGTCGGCAATAGCATCAGGTCTTCCACAGTTCGTTAAATCTTCCAAAACAAAACAATCATCCAACATACACAGAATTTATACAGAATGGAAATCATCCAAAGAGAACATAATTTATTTAGGGAATCTTGTTCAAACGAAAAGTCACACCAATGTATCAAAGGAATGAAAAAGGAAATAAACGTCAAACATCAGTATCAAAGAAAAGAAATAAAAGAAACTACTAACGAGCTAGCCTCTCTCCACCCCCAATGTCTCTCTTCTATGGGCATTCCAACACCTTATACCCCGTAGACCTACATCTTAAACAAGCTCAGGAAGCCTTGCGACACTCGTCCAGATGGCGCTTTCCGCAAACAGTGAACTTAGGAGGAGGAGGCAACGCCTCAGTAAACCTCCTCGGTAGAGGAAACTGCCGAGAACTATAAATGAGAACCATGAGAAGACTGGTCTCATCTGATGCTGACCACCGATGTCCTGACCCCGACGGTCATATCCTGATCTACCACTCCTCCGCTGCTCCTTATCCCGAGACTCCTGATGCCTCGAGTCGTATCCACGATCTTGACGACCTCTAAACTCCTGTACTGGGTCCTGGCGACTCTTCTGATCTGTACCATGGTCCTGGTGACCTCTGAACTCATGCCCCTGATCATGGCGACCTCGATGGTTAATCCTGTCGCCTTCCCTACCTCTCTTATTAAAACCTTGATCAGCATGGAGCAACTCTATATTGCGGGCTGCGTCCGCTACCTGTACTACTTCAGCGTAGTCATTGTTGATCAGCCTATCCAAAACCCATCTCTTCAAGCCCCACTTAAAATGCCGGGCCTGTCTCCTAGCATCCCCTGCAATCGCCCCTGTTAATACAAATAAGCCGTAAAAACGTTTATTTATATTTTACGATTTTCTAATGTTTTGTCGATAACAAACGTAAAATTATTTTAACGAAACAAATAGAATACGTAAATAGTTTGAGTTAATAGTTTCCTAACACATTTACATTTTCACATAAAACACTAAAACAAGTATAAGTGATTTTATGATTTAGATACATATGTACAACAACTAGTGTTTACATATTGGGTTAGCATATGCTTAAACTAAGTATACTAAAATGGGTAAAAACAAGTATATACTAAATGGGTAAAAACAAGTATATACTAAATGGGCAAAAACTAGCAAATGGTATTGACCCATAACCCATGGTTTTATATATACCACTTAACCAAGTTCATTGTATCTAGAAAGAAAACCATGGATCAACCCATAACCCATGACCCATAACCAAAATACCCATGGGCAAAAGAGGGCGTTCCACGGATCCCTAGCTTTGTGCTGCCGGATCCCAAGTGGAAGGATCCGTGGGATCAGAACGGTAGAGAACTCTATAAATAGAGAGCCATTTCCTACTTTCTATGTATCACTTTACACACATACTTCCCCCAAGTATTCTAACCCTCTAACCTCAGATCCAAGTGATCTATGTAGTTTGTCTTTTGTTTTTGTGTGATCTTCTAGGTTCCTCTTAAAGGCAAGATCACCACTTCTTGAAGACGAGCAAGCTCAAGTCCATGAGTTGCCATGCTTCTTCATCATCAAGACAACTAAGGTTCTCTTGTGGATAGTTCTTCCTTTCTCCATAGATGTTGGGTTGAAGGCATTAGTGAAGGATGCCGAAAGTGTCAAGATGAAAGCATTAATGAAAGGTGCTTATCATTTGTGTCAAAGCATTAGTGAAGAATGCTAAAGGTGTCAAGACGAAGGCATTAGTGAAAGGTGCCAAGCGTTGTGTCAAAGGCGTTAGTGAAGGATGATGAAGAATCAAATCAAGTGGCATTTGGAAAGAATGTCTAGGTCGTATAATCGATGAGGTTCATCGTTATACATATAAGTATTTGTTTATTTCCAAGGATGGTGATATCCTTGATGGTGTTGTAACAAGGAGTTAATCTCCTTGACATTAGGTGTTGTGTTGTGAAGGGTAGTGGTTCCTCCATAGTAATGGAACTAGGTGCTTAGCCTAGTACCTAATAAAGGGTAGGCGGCGTTGTGATAGGATTAGTTCTCCTTGGTGTGAAAGAACTCGGTGGTTAGCCTAGCACCATAAAGGGTAGGTGGCGTTGTGTTAGGTGTGGTTAGCGGTGTGAAGGAACTTCGGTATTTAGCTTTGTACGGGAAAAGGTTAGCGGCGTTGTGAAGGCTTCTCCGCCATAGGAGATTGATGTAGTGCTACGAACTCTCGAGTAGGTGACTCGGGGTGGGAGTAGGGCAAGGAAGGTGTCCTTGTAGCGAACCACTATAAATAACTTGTGTTAGGTGGTGATGTGCTTCTCTTTATTTTCATTACACGCTTATATATCTATCTATCAACGTCCAACATAAACAACCAAATAGATTGACATAAGTCGATCTAAATATTTAAAAGGAAGTTTTAAATTGGTAAAACTATTCAACCCCCTTCTAGTTTTCCACAATTGGCATCAGAGCTTCGTTACCAAGTTTCTTTGAGTATGTTTTACTTTAAAAGACATGATCACGATCGTGTATGTTTGAAAACTACAAAGAAGGATTTTTATAAAGTCATATTTTATGTTAAATCATTTTGTTGGACATTGATAGATGATTCTAACAACTTTTGCTCTCAAGAAATCTTCATGCTAGAATCTCTCCAAAAATCTTCATTCAAGGAATAATGAAGTCGATATTTAAGGAAGGATCTAAAAAGTAATCACAACTTATGTACACCAAGTACAAAGGATTACTTTAAGAGCTCATGAAGTACTTTTGGTATTATACCAAACCAAGAAGCATAGAGGTATGTTTTTACTTTTCATTAGATAGGTTACATGAGTTCAATTTATCTCATAAGTTATCTTTGTGTATTAATCACTAGCATTGTTAGAAGTCTCACTCATCACTTTTTCCGTCTCTTTCATCATCCGGAATGGTATTCCTTTTGATTCGTCAAACTAACGCCGTCATCACATATGAACACTCGATATGGGATTCATCAAAAGCCGTCATCCAAAAACAATCCTTATCTAATATCTCCGAACTATTTTTTAGTAAGCTAATTTATAAGCCTACTACAAAAATAATACCAAACAACTCTTTTTCTGTCCACGAGGATCCCTCTAGTTGTACTAGCGGATCCCAAATACAAAGGATCCAGGAGAAGGTGGAACAGAACTCAGCTATACGCTTTAAAAATCACCACATGCGATCTTTTCCCTCTACTCACATAACACAAAAACGACCAAACCACTGATTTCATCCTCATTGGATTCCATACTCTCAAGTATCCCTTCCTAGAACACCATTGTAAGTTATTACATTAACTTGTTATATCTTTCATCATCCTCATTCTAGGGTTTATGGTTTCACAAATTCATTAATCAATTAGTTTAATTAGGGTTTTTCAAAATTAATCATGAAAAGGGGCTTTTAACATAACTAAGTTCACATTGTGTTCACAACATTGTTAATACAAATTAAAACCATAAACCCACATCAACTAATCTTACCTAATTGAAAATTTTGTGTTTTTAGGACCAACCATGCCTAAAGCCACTCAACAAGATCATCATGATACCGTCCATTACCTTACTCATTATTATCGTAATGAGGAATTCTCAAAAACCGACCGCAAGGTCTTCAAAAAGCTCGAAAAATGACTTATCCACGAAGGTCGTGTAATCAAGGAATGTTTCCTTGAGGATACCGACATTACGCCAAGTCTCGGCAATCAAGTTTGATTGTCTTCTTGACATTGATGAACAAATTTTTCCGGTCTTCATCTTTGAGTTTTATAAAAGTATTAGAATCATTCGAAACGCCGATAATAGCATTTCAATCGCTTTCATCATTAATACACGAAACCTCCTTCTTCCTCTCAACACCTTTGCTCAAATTCTTCGCATTCCTTGTGAAGGAATTTGTATGTACTCTCAAGATTGGGCAATCAATGCTCAAAACCTTGCACTTGATTCTAAACCAATGTACCATACTCCTCTTGATGAACCCGAAACCATCCGAGACACCATTTTCAAAATAAGAACCGACCAATCTCGTCTTGACCGAAACAAGAAGGTCATTCACCGTAATCCTTTTCAAATGGAACTTTTCGAAATGCATCCCATATTTAAAAATTGGGAAGAAATCCTTAGGGAAAACGTCATAAGCCTAGTTGGAAACAAAGATCATCCAAACGCATGTCTTGTGCAAATGATCTATTGTCTTATCCACCAAAAGCCATTTAATCTCACCTATTACATGGTGAGGAGAATGGTTGGGGTATTCAAAGCTTCCAACATGGTACTTCCATATGGTATGCTCCTAACATGACTTTGTAAGTATGTTAGTGCATTACAACCATCTCCTATTAACAATGATCATTTCTTCGCCGATCATGTAATGGTACCTCTTACCAAAATACCCTCTAAACGCTTCAAGGTTAATGGAAAGAAACCTAAAGCTCTCTCGAGGACTCTCTCGGAAGGAGAAGAAAATGAAGAATAAGAAGGCGTCGACCCCCGTAGCCAACGTCAAATTGGAAATCCTTGAATACCATGAACAACTTCCAACCATTCCAAACGAGACCGCGGAATTTAAACAATTGAGGGGATGATTCAAAACCTCGCTTACAACCTCACTAAGCCGTCAAAAAGGAAAAGAAAGGATTGACGAAAGAGACAATAGGAATATGCTTATTTTTCTTTATCTTATGTTTGGATGATTACGTTTTAGCACTTTTGGTTTATGGTAACGTGGACATTGTCACTTTATCATGCTTTTATAAGTAGTGTTTGTGTGATGACATGCTTGTTTTTATTGCTTTATTTTAGATTTATTAATGTGCAAAATCTACACATCATTTTACGTGTAGATTCTGATCTGCAGATGCCAGATCCCTAGGATTAGCCTAGCCGGATCCCTCCCTTGAGGGATCCGTGACATTAGAACAGCAATACAACATTTCTTTCATCAAGATAGCTTTTTAGATAACATCTCATTAGCTAAGCATATGATTTTAGAATCCAACTAGAACCACTTCAAGGATGAGAAAAGCCTAGACTCACTAAAGGCTTACTTAAGATCTTAGTCAAAATGCCTCTTGATTTATCAACACATTAAAACTCACCATATTTCTGCTTCAATAACTCACAAACTGTTTCTCATCTTTCAAAACACTTAAGTGGACAAATTAAACAATTTTAGGAATTTGTTTCTAATCATTTTATCTCAAAGTGAGACAAAAATTAGTTCTTTTAATTCTTGTGATTTTTAAGAATTTTTCAAATTTTACCCCAAGCTTAAATCTGATCACTAGGATCATTTATTATGACTTGACACCACAAAAGCTCTTAGTGTTATCCTTGGACATCCATTGGTAGTCATCTTGTCCCATCTCCTTTCCATAAGAAGCAATCATTTGCTATAACACTTATTGTTAGGTCACCATATATGTAACACAAGCATCAATATGTAGAAATAGAGAAGAGAAGAGATCGGATGAACAAACCACAAACAAACACTATGCGTATGAATTAGAAAGGTTATGCGTAACTATAGTGAAAGAGAATGAATTGAACAACCAACCCTCAAGTGAGGGTTAATACAAAGTATTTATAGGAGAGGGAGTTAGGGCAACACTCCTAGTCCCTTCCTTTCCTTATTGGACTTGGGCCAAGGCTTATGGGCCTTCTACATAAGCCTTATCATAAAAACAAACATAAAGGCCATATAAAGCTAACTATTACATATGAATCACTAACACTTGAATAAGGTTTAGGAGTGATTCCAACAATCTCCCCCTAAGTGTTAGTGATGAATGAATGAGTGATAAACGTTGTAGGTGTTGATGTAATAGTAGCCTTGACGTCTTCTGACATTCTTCTTTCTTGTGAGAAGAAGTGTCTTGATTCGAACAATCTCCCCAGAGTAGAGAAATTGTTTCTTTTGAAGTATTCTGCTTTGACGTCTTCATTTTCTTTGTTCTTTAGTTCTTTGTTCTTTGAAAGTGATAGTATGTTGTGGTGATCACGTATCGCCCGCATTTGGCCGCTCCGGTGTCTCCACGTCTTTCTCCAACATGCTCACACGCTCTTTAACGTTGGATTATAGTTGATGAAGTTCTTTAAGTCTTTAAACTTTGTAGATTCTTTGTTGACGAAGAATCATTCTGACTTTGTGTTGCCTTTGATTATGAGAGAACTTTCATAAGTGATGTCGTTGGTATGAGCACGCGAGAATCTGCGACGATCACCGCCCGAGCTTCCATAAGAAGTAAACATAAGAAAGGTCAGTAATAAGCGGATACCGGCACTTACAAGTTTGAACCGAGTGTTAACAGCAGTGTAAAACACAACTCTAATTTCACAAAGGCGCTGAACCGGAGTCCCACAAGTGAGATAACGCGATGTACGAATCGGTACACCTACGGTTCGAGATGAGTCGTGAGGTACGAAGCATCACCTCACGATGTAGACCGTTTGAGACCACTAAGCGTAATCCACGGGGAGTTCTTGAAGCGACTGCAGTGGGTTTGATGTTGACCTGGCGGGGAGTTTCGATTCAATCACCGAGGATCACAAAGTGAACCTCTCATAAATGTTCTCGGCATTGCTAGGATCTGTGTAGGACTCGATAACGCATCACCTTGTTGTTCTTATTGTTGAACAACAAGTGATGAAATGTCAAGTGTACCTATGAGATCTTTTGATGAATCTCGTGGCTCTAGACTCAATAGTGCGTTTTGGTTTTCTGGAGCGGAGACTAGGGAGAGGGTCTCCTTCTTCAATACCATCAATCTCTAAGAGAAAGCCAATAGTTTACGTAGGGTTCCCTGTGAGAATGAAACAAGCTTCTTTGGGAGAAACTTGAGTGGCTAAGAAGGTTTAGTGCATGCGTCACTGGGTCCATGACGACTTTTATCTTCAATACCAATGTCATCTAGTGACGACCCAAAGCATATGAATTGAACCCTGTGCCTCTAAATTGAATAACTGGAGGGCTATTTCTTTTCACCCTTTTCTTTGTATTTATTTTTAATTCTTCAACTCCTTCTTTCTCCGATTCTCATTTTCTTCTTTTATAATCATACCTAAGGACTTCTAATTCTAGCTATTGGTGGTGTCCTTGGGTAGATCCCTCCGACTATGGCGGATCATAGGACGGTTATTCCTAACCTTAGTCACCTTATAACTCCATGACTAACCTATGTTGCCATAAAACCATTTTCATGAAAATCTCTCAAAGTGTTTGTGAATGAAAAAACATTTTGTACACTGTGAGGAGTTTTATCTTTTAGCGAGAAATACTCCCCTTCCACACTGCTTAGTGTTAAGGCAGAAATCACGTGTGAGAGAAAGAGCGCGCACTTTTGAATTGATCAACTCAAGATAGACAATCCCTCGCGAGACACGATTACGTTGCATTGTTAAAGAGTTACATTGTCAGCTTTTAGGTGACAACTAGCTCTAATAACTACCTTAAAGGTGTAGACAAACCTCGAAAGGTTGTCAAACCCGTCAAAGTTCATGTCTATCAAGAGCTTCTCGAATAGGTACAATTTACTTGGATAAGTCTTTGGAAGACAAATCTTTTCAATGTATGACTGTCCAGTTCCCGTCAATTCATGGGTTGAAGTCCTTTCACACGAGGATTCAAATAGCAAAACACAACATATTTCTTATCACATAATTTTCTCCCCCTCAAGAATGGCATATAAATATGTTATTTTTGAAGAAATGTTGAGAATAAATATGACCATTTTGAGTTTTGTGGGAAGATTACACGAAGAACAATTTGTGAACAAAGTTTTTGATCAAATACTCCCCCTCAACAAGTGATATTAACGGTTGAGGTTTTGAAAATCATAAGGGGAAGTACTTGTTCTTTTGAGCAAAACCTTTTAAGAATGAAAGGTTTGATAGGTTTTACTCAAAAGTAAGAAGCTTTCGCTCCTTTTGTAAGGATTGTGGCACTGAAGCGTACCACAGGGTCCTTTATTTACAAGTGCGGGTTGTACACTGTTGTATGTGCACAAGCCATTGTCATTAATAATCACACATACAAAATATGAAATTGAAACATTTTTAAGGGGTACCAAGAATTTCGTAGGTCACAATAACTCCAGGAATGCGAACTGGCGTTGATATCCGTGAGATTAATGCGAGGACGACCACCTACGAAGCTTTCCAATGTTCTGAACTGGTCCCTTCGAAACAACCTTTCATCAATCATCTTGATGATTCTCTTTACATTCCGTCTTTCCTGAGAATTCCATCTCGTTGGTGACCCAATGCCTTGTTGAATCGCCTTTAACCGGTATGCTAGCCCATCCCTGACATGCTTCAATGTTGAATCTCCAATCTTATGAAGCTCTGTACACGCCATCAAGCAATTACGGTGTAGTTCACTGCGGTAGACTACTCCAAAGGGTTTGCTGATGAGAGTGAATTGAGGAAGATGGTTGATATTAGGAAGTTCTAGCTTAGGTGCGGTGGTGATTGACACGCGTCATACGACTCAACAACAAGTTGCAAGTCTTCTACACGTTCCTGGATCACGATGCTTCTGATGAAGATAAGCAAGGACTTAATGAATTCACGTTGAATTTTGCTTGAGAATTGTCTCATGCGTCCTTGTACCTTTGCAAGATACAGATCTTCAATGTCGTTGAGAGACAAATTCTGGAAGTCCGCTTCACAGAAAGCATAGTCCTTTTCGTCTTGTCTTTTGACCACGATCTTCTTTAGGAAGGTGTAGTCCCATTTAGACGAAAGAGCAACATGCTTAACAGCAACGATCCCTTGATCACTGTGCACTTAATATTGAGATTTACGAACCTGGCAGTTTTTGTAGTAGATTCGTCGGCGTTCCGGCCAATGGTGAATCCCATACAGTGCATCGATGTCATACTCTTCCACTATGTTGTTGAACATGTGGGTAGCCTTTTCTTCGATGGCTATGCAGTTTGAGTATATGGCTGCCGGGAACGGAAGTGTAAGTGATGTAGCGTATTTCTTTGACACATCGCTACCATGTAGAAGAAATTCCAGGTCGTTGTTAAAGAAGTATCGAAATAGAATATGAGGTTGATCTGGTTGACCAATGGTAGGTAGAGGTTTGGTCCAATCTGTGTAGTATGGAGCGTTGTCTTTTCTGGTGTAGTCGATGTTTGCTTCAGGGTTGAGCCAATCAATGTTGTTAGACATGGCTCGTGCTATGTTTTCAAGGTGATATTCAACTTCAATAGCACTTTTCGAGCTGTCTTTGAGTATTTGAAAGGCTTCATTCTTGATTCGTTTCAACTCTCGATTTAGTCATCTTCTTCACTCGGAACTTTTCTTGCGAGTAACGTTGCATGCTCCAAGCGTACTACCTTCTACCATACCATCTGGGTGGTCGGTTAAGGGTGTAGCGAGCAAAAGTGTGGAGAACCAATCATACTTTCAGTGTCATCATCGTCAAGCCATGAGACGACATCACCTGGGAGTCTTCTTTTTTCTTAGGCTTTGATGAGGATGATGGTTTCTTTGTTGTTGAAGCGGGAGAGGTGGGTTGTTGTTGGGACTCAGGGATTTCCTCATCGTCACCACCCGTATACTCAAAGTGATCACCCGTTTTACAGTGGGGTGGTAACTCGAGAATCTGAGGTTTTTCGGTAGAAGAGCAAGGAGGAGATCGTGGTTGAGCTGGAGTCCTTTGGGGTGGAGGTCGCGTTGAAGATGATTCACCAGTTTTCTTCGGACGTTTAGGCTCATCATTCTTATCCTTATCCTTATCTTCATCGTCTCTTGGGCGTTTAGGCCTTTGAGCTTCTTCCCTGTAAGCTGATTTGAGTTGGTATTCCGGCAGTGCTTCAAACAATTTACCTTCGAGGAGGAAGTAAATGTTGCATCGTTTAGACATTTGAGCTACGAGAGCATTGTTAACCTATTCAAGCATCTGAGAATATTATGGGATCAACTTGGTTGATGTTGACATGCATTGGTGTTGATCTCATAGTTTGCTTGGCCAAATGTAATAGATTCGGATAGAGTTGTTTGGTAAACATCTCCTTTGTAACACCAGGAACGATGTCAAGAAGGTACTTGTGAGTGTAACCTTTGATCATCTCGTTCATTTTCCCTTGAAGATCATCGTTGCATGAACTTACGGATGTATTCCCTTCGGCTTGCATCTTGTCATTCTCATCATGAAGATATCGTACCGGTCAATCGAGAAAATTCTTTTGTAAAGCACGCTCTTTCTTTCGACCTGCTTGAGGTGTTTAACGATTCGTGTCTTAGCTTGAGAGATCCAAGATGTTGTTGGCTTCTTCACTGATTTGGATGTGGATCTGGTTGATCTTTTGGATGGTGGTGGTGAAGAGTGAGAGGATGAATCTGATGATGAAGAGTCATGAGGAGGTTCAGGGGTCCTTGGGGGTTGAAGTTTTCTCCTTGGAAGCGAGTTGGGCATTGAGAAGAAAATCATCGTAGTTTACTTCGTCATGTTTACCAGTTTTAGCTTTTTCTTCACCCTGAATCCTAGCATCTTCATCTGCTTTAGCTTGAGCTGCGGCCTCTTCATCAACTTTAGCTTGTGCTGCAGCTTCTTTATCAGCTTTTTCCTTCTCTGACTTTTCAGTTTCTGGTTTCTCAATGTCATACTCAATAGAATCCTCCTGTTGCTTTTGTTGTTGCTCAATAGTGGTGGCACCATCTCCCTTATCGGGTTGATTAACCGCATCGAAGGTGGTGTAGATTGAACTTCACCACTTGACCCTCCGGGGCCACCCATTTGATCCTTTTCAAACTCTTTCGCAACGCGTCTCTTGAGTCTAATGATTTTGAACTTCTTCCGTAGCATATCCGGTGGCTCTTCATCGAGCTTTCTCTTCTTCCTCAAGCACTGGAGTCTTCCTTTGCCTTGGTCAGCTTTTGGTGGGAGGTTTAGCTACTATTGGAGTGACATGGTTGCAGTTTTGAGTAGGTTACCTCTTTTTCTGATTCAGTTTCCTCAGAGCTTTCATCCTTTAGCTCTTGTTGCGGTTTAGGCTTGGGAATGGGAATAGGAACATCTTCCTTAGATGGAACTTTCCTTTTGAGTGGAGGTTTCCTCTTAGGGAACTTTCGTTGACTCTCAGTGCTTGCGACACTTCCTGCACTGCCTCTTTTGGTTTTCCTAGAAGGTGTGCCAGAAGACTTGTCATCGAGAGAACCAACTTTACCTTCATCAACTGCTACCATGTACCTTTTGTATGAGTAAAGCTGTTTGATTGCATCGAGAAGGTGATTTCGGCACCAAGACAAAGACCTTGTTTCTTTGTTGTTGATTCCTTAATCTGACGTTAGAGTAGGTTCAGACAACATGTCGTGAGTGTTGGGGTCATTGATTCTTTTGGGGATATCAGGGTTAAACCCAAGTGCTCTTTGAATCAACAGTTTTGTATATCGATATAAGGGATCTTTGAGCCAAGTTTCTTGAGGAATGCCATCATATCGTCCCATATTAGAGCTTGACTTCAATGTGCCGTGTTGACCAAAACCCAAAATATTTGCAGTTCCATGAGCTTGGGATGCTCATAGCCATTATCCGCACGAAACAGATTTGGTGATGATGATGTAGAGAGTTCTCCAGGGTTGAGGAATATTCTTAAGATCCACATGTGAATGCTTAGTGATTACTCCCGTAGCTTCGTCATAACCAATATCGATCAGAAGCTGTAGAACAGTCTCTTCAATTGGTGTGGCATTGAGTTCGGTTGGCTCGATGATCGGAATGAGAAGAACAACCCGTAAGTCTGCGGGAGTGCGATAGTGACTTGTTTGTCATTGAGAGTCACCGTCACAGCGTTTTGTCCTTTGATCATTTGCATTGTAGTCCGGAACTAATGAATATAGATCTCGGCATCGTGAAGCGAGAGTTGGAGAGCATGTTTTGGTAAGGATGATTCTTCAGAATATCCACAGCAATTAAACAACAGGACTATGAGCAGGTGAGATTTTCAAAGTCAACACGAAGGTTGTTCTTTCCAATCTTCATCGGATAGCCATTAGGGAAGATATCAGCAACGTTGAGAACATTTGGTGCATCCACATTCTGCATTTGAGCGTCCATGTCGTGATCTGAAAGATATTTAGCCAAAAGAACCAACATATCGAAAGACATTATGTTAGTCAACAGATGGTTTTATTGTCTAATTATTGAATGTGATATGTCGATGATTGTTACGAGTCCAATGTCACTTGTTTGTCCAATAGTCCACTGACGTCGTGATAAGTTTCGTGATTTGATTAACTTTAAGTTTTAAAGTCCATGTTTTCAGTTATTATTCACAACTTGTTAAACATTTAAACTTATTTGTGACATTATTGGTTTCGTGGCGTTATGATTTATTTATTTACAAGTTTGCACGCGTAACAATTCATAATAAAGGTTAAACAAGGCTTAGGGGTAGAAATGGCAAGCTTATCGTAGCGAGGAATGGTATACGCGTAAACGCAAGCTTATGCGTAGGTTCTTGACTTACGCATAAGAAATATTACGCGTAGGAAAAGGGGACCTTATGCGTAGAGCTTACGCGTAGGCGTATAAAAAAACCCTTACGCGTAAGGCTTACTAAAGAGTCAACCTTATGCGTAGAGGTCACTTGTTACGCATATCCTTCCACGTGATATGCGTAGTCCCTTATGTAGAACCTTCGCGCGTGGTAACGCTACGCGTAAGATTTCTCTTACGCATAACATGCTACGGCGCTAAAGGTGATCCTATGCGTAGATTTCAAACAACCTTGATTCTGAATTTTCACGCGTTATAAACCTAAAATAAGTTAATCATAGCACCAACATTAACACATATATTCAATCTTTATCAGCTCGAACATGAATGTTCAATTAAATAGTTATGCGAAGAAAACCTTATGCGTAAACCTAAACGCTAAAGTTCAAGAATTGCTAAGAAATTTAGCCATAGAGAATGCATCAAAGTTTTTCTGGGATGTCTTAGATGCCTAATGAGATGTTTTGTTCAAGTTTTAACATCAAACATGTCATGAATCAAAAATACCCAAACCGTATGAACATAAACCCTAAAAATTTAATACTAGCACGATTGATGTTTCTGGGCGAGTTATGGGCATAGATATGATCAATTCAACGTGTATACAACATCTCACAACAATCTTTTTAACCAAAAACGTTCTCATTTGAAAACCCCCAATTTCACGCATAAACCCTAATTCCCAATATCAATCAATTCGTGTATCTGGGTATGTTTTAGTGATGAAAATGTAATCATTGATGTTAGGAAAACGTTTTGACACTATCATTTTAACCATAAACATACAAACTTGATTATGTGTTCATATATATCGTAGAACACAAAATCATCCATATACTAAATCGACCGTTGGATTCGTTTAAAATCAAAACAATGTTTAAAATCATGTTGAAACATAAAACCACTACAGTTTGATGATCAAAAACACGTTAGAAAATGATTTTCTTAGGATGCAGGAGGATTTGTTTGGTGAAAAAATTAAATGTGAAGAGTTAATGAGGTTGGTGGGGTGTTTTGTTAAAATAACTTTATGCTTTTGACAGTTTTAGCCCCTCCACCTTTTCCATTTTCATCCAATGCCTTTAAACTTCCATTTTGGTTACCAAACAGTGGTATTTGGAAGAATTTGACGACACTCCCCTCGACTTAAGAAATAATGAAAGTTTATAAATTTTATTAAGTGTCAATAAACGAAAAATGACCACCATTATTTAAAGAAACAACCGGGATAAAATAACATGCAAGTACAGTGTTTTATGAGACTAAAAAATATTTGCTTTCTCCCCCTCAACACTTGATCGGAAAAAAATACTGAATTTTGAAAGATTTGAGTGTTGACGGAAGAATTGTACTTGCCATGTTAAAAGAAATATAGATAGAAGAATATTTTTGATGTTTTATCTGATTTTATAATTTTGTATTTTGTTTTTGAAAAAAATTTACAAAAGGATGTTTTGGTGTTTGACTGGTTTTTAAGAATGTTTTAAGAGTTCATCCAGTTCTCTTGAGTCAAACACCGCATACCAATCCGGTGGACCAACTCAATAAACCTAGCAGGAGCTAAGGCTTTGGTGAGAAGATCTGCCAATTGGTATTCAGTACCCACAAAATATAATTCAACATTACCCTGTTCCACGTGGTCCTTGATGAAATGATATCGAAGATCGATGTGCTTTGATTTGAATGTTGTCTGAGTTACACGAGATCTCAATAGCACTCCGTTGTCGAAATACATCGGGATTCGTCAAATCGTAAACCATAGTCTTTGAGTTGTGTTCTCATCCAAATGACTTGAGCACAACACGCCGACATGGCTACATATTATGATTCGGTTGAGGACAGATGTACAATGCCTTCTGGACGCCGACACCAGTTTATCACCAAAATTTTAAAGCTCTGAAGTACTTTTCGTGAATCTAAGCATCTTGCGTGATCAGCGTCTGAAAAAGCTATTAGTTCAAAACCAGAATCTTCAGGATACAGATCCCCAAGTTAATGGTTCCCTTGATGTATCGGAGGATTCTTTTAGCCTTAGAGAGGTGGGTTTCAGTTGGTCTCGACTGATAACGGGAGCAAAGATAGACGGCAAAAACAATATCAGGTCTTCTAGCTGTTAGATACATGAGAGACCCAATGATACTTCGGTATTTGGTAGGATCCACCAATTTCTCATGTAAATCAGCGTCTAGCTTCTTGGTATGAGCCATTGGTGTGGCATAGGTGTCACAGTTTTGCATTCCAAATTTGTTAAACAATTCAAGGGCATATTTGGACTGACTCAAGAAAATACCACGGGATGATTGATGAACTTGCATTCCAAGGAAGAATGTGAGTTCACCCATCATTGAAATTTCAAAATGTTTTGTCATAAGTTTTGCAAAAGCATTTGAGTATTTTAAATGTGTTGACCCAAAAATGATGTCATCCACATAGATTTGAACAATTAAGATGTGTGCCCCGTGATATTGTATAAAAGAGTGTAGGGTCGACCGAACCTTTGGTAAACTTATTGGCAATAAGGAAGGATGATAACTTATCGTACCACGCCCGAGGGCTTGTTTGAGACCGTAGAGAGCTTTCTTCAGTTTGTAGACATGATTATGGAACTCTGGATCAACGATCCTTCGGCTGGCTAACATAGACCGTTTCTTTCAGTTGTCCATTGAGAAAAGCAGTTTTGACATCCATCCGAAAGACCGTGATGTTCATGTGAGCGCAAAGGCGAAAAATCCCAAACGACACCTCAAGGCAGACAACGGAGCAAATGATTCTTCAAAGTCAATACCCTCTTCCTGTCTATAACCCTTAGCCACCAGACGTGACTTGTTTCTGATGACATTCCCTTCAGCATCCATTTTGTTTTTCCAAATCCACTTCAGACCAATGACGAAGACCCCTGTTGGTCTTTCAACTAATTCCCATACTTCAAGACGTTTGAACTGATTGAGTTCTTCCTGCATGGATTCAATCCAGTTGTCTTTTGTCATTGCGTCCTTAATGTTTTTAGGTTCAGATTGGCAGACAGTGAGTGCATAAATGCAATGTTCACCATCTGTGTGAAGACGTTGTCTCGTAACGACTGGTTGATTAGGGTTGCCAATTATATTTTCAAGAGGATGATCTTTTGTCCAACGATGTGTAGAGGGTTGATGTTGATATACATTGTGCAGATTTTGAGGATTCAAATGGTTTGTAGATGATTCCGTGACATCAGGTGCAGTAGTTTCATTAGCAAACGGGTTGAAGAATGCATTTGGATCAAAACCTGCAGGTGGGGGTACTTCATTAAGAACATCATCAGCTGGTTCAGCGTCATTGGAAGCAGTTTGTTCAACTGTTGTTGTAGAGTCAACTGTTGGTGCTTCTTCAACAGTAGTTGTTGTAGCAGGTGTATCAGGTATAAGAGTATGATCAGGTTGAGCAGCGGAAACATCGGATACACTTGGAGCACGTTCATCAATATCGTCACTGAACAGCGGAGCAAATAGCCTTTCCATTTGTTGACGAGTGAGCTGGGGGCTTGATTCAACTGATGATGGGGTTTGGGGGAAGTTTAAACGGTTATGACCGGGTTCCAAGCTGTTATGCTCAGAAGCCATATCAGTAAGCTCATCAAAATTAGCATGAATCATTTCCATAACCTGCTTTGTACGACGATTCCAGATCCGGTAACCTTTAGAATTATCACAGTATCCAATAAAAACTCCAATGTCAGCTTTGGCTTTGAGCTTTCCAAAATCATCACGATCATTATTTGGGTAGCAAAGAGATCCAAATACATGAAAGTGTTTGAGATTCGGTTTTCTGTTGTGGATAAGCTCAAATGGTGTTTTGTTGTGGCGTTTTGTAATCATTGAGCGATTTTGAGTGTAGCATGCTGTTGAGACAGCTTCAACCCATAAGTAATTCGGAAGTTTAGCATTGATTAACATCGTTCTAGCAGCTTCCACTAACGTATGGTTTCGTCTTTCAACAACTCCGTTTTGTTCTGGGGTTCGTGCTATGGATGTTTGATGCTCGATTCCCACTTTCTCATAATATTCCCAAAGAGTTTCATTCACAAATTCAGTTCCTTTGTCTGTTCGAATTTGTCTAACGGTGTTCCGGAGCTGAAGTTGAATTTTCGTGAGAAAGGTGATGATCATCTGTGGAGCTTGATCTTTACTTCGAAGAAAATAAACCCAATTCCATCTTAAGTATTCATCAAAAATTACCAATATGTAGCGTTTGCCATTAATCGTTTGCACGCGCATCGGGCCACACAAATCCATGTGAAGAAGATGAAGCACATGCTGAGAGATGTGTTCCACCTTTGAGGGAAAATGAGCATGAGTGCTTTTTCCTTGTTCACAAGCTGAACATAGGTGATCTTTAGAATACCGGAATCTCGGGAGACCTTCTACAAGTTTGTGTCAAGCAAGGTTGGTGATGGTTTGAAAGTTTAGATGTGAGAGACGACAGTGCCATAGCCAAGATTTTGTAGATGTAGCCTTTGAGAGTAGACAAATGGGAGATGAAGCAACCATGTCTTGCATTGAGATTGTGTATAGACTAGAATTATGAGAGCAGAGGCATAAGATCGTTTCCTTGTAGATCACGAATGAAACAAGTTTTCTCCCTTAAAGCAACTTCCAAATCTCCATCACAAAATTGACCGACTGAAAAGAGATTGTGACCGAGGCCTTCCACATAATAAACCCTGCTAATTTCAATATTTCCATTGATATAATATCTGTAGCCCATGATAGCTGCGAAGTGATCATTCCCGAATCTGACAGTGCCAATGAACTTTGCAATAAAGTTTGACAACAATTTAAGGTTGCTACGTCATGTGTAGGGAACATCCGCTATCAATAATCCCAAGGATGATCTGTATCACCTGCATTACACACAGACGACATAGATGGAATAGAAGTAGATGTGGAACCCGATGAGTTAGAGGGTTCCTCAGCAATTATAGTAGAAATACACACATCAATGATTTTAGGCATCCATTTAAATCCTAGTGTATTATGTATCCATTTCTGCCATCTCCAACTAGTCTTAGCTTTAGTCTTAGTGAATGCACTAGGTGGTACTACATTCCTTGGAGGTGATACTGGAACTACAGGGACATCAATTCGTTTCTTAGAATCTAAGGGAGGCGGTCTACCAAGCACAGACTTAGAAGCATTAGTGGGCCTAGAGGTATTCCGATTCTTAGGATTCCGTAAATGAGACAAGATAGCTCTAGCAACACATTTGTCATGACAATCAGAAAGCATACTTTTACGATAAATAACACAAGAAGCATCAGACTGAATATCAAAAGTACTTAAAGGTTTAGCATTTGTTACAACACTTTTTCCATTACATTTGTTAGACACAATATCTAAAGTGGGTGCAACTGGAGTCTTATTCAAAGTCCTAGGGTGTTCTTCGACTTCAGCATTCTTTATTGTTCTTTTCTTAGGTCGCAACTTCCTATTCTTTCTTGTATTGCTCCTAGGCTGTGAAGTGCGGACGTTGGGAAAAGAGGCAACTATTCCTGTTTCAGTAAAGGGAAGCATATTAGTAACTTGTGTTTTGTCAGTAGGCAATATGGGTTCACGATTACTAAGTGTTACAGGTGCAATTCTCTTAATGATGCTAGGCTGAACTTGTTCATACTTTCCTAACATTTTCCGTAACTTAATGATAGTGTGCACCAAATCTTGATTTTCAGAACGAAGATTTCAGCAAAATTCATGACTTCTTTAGTGTGTGCAAGATAATGATCAAGTTCGTTTGATGCTTCATCACGAGTTTGTTTGAGTAAATCAAATATGACACCATATTCTTGTTTAACTTTTGCAAGTTCATGTTCATATTTTGAGATTTGACACTTAAAAGACACGTTTTGATCATCCAGTTGCGCAAGTTTTGGATTAAGATTATTTGCATGCAACTTGGCGATTTTGTTTTGAAAAGCAAGTTGTTGATCGTGAATATCTTTTTGACACCAATTAAGACGACGTTTTGCATTAGAAATTTCATTTAATAATCGTTCATTTTCAACTTTTAAAGACTCGATTTGAAGGACATTATCAGTATTCTCAACAATTTCAACAGAATCAACAATATCAGCAGAGATATAATCAGATGCATATGCAACAGATTGTAATAACACAACATTATGGATATCAGCACAGATAACATCTTCCAAGAGTCGATCAACATCTTTTCTCAATAGTTTCATTTTACGTTTAGTGTTTGAAATCGATGTTTCTATTTTCTCGAAAACTGTTTTCATGAGACGAAGTTCCTTGTGAAAATCCCTTTCCCAATATAGTGCACAAGTTTTCAAATTTTTGACATGGGGTAAAATTCTTTGCTGAAGAATATCTCTATGTTCTCGCGCCATTGGCGATTGAAAATGTTGAACCTTTATTTCAGAATAAAATTCAATCTCACGTTCCAAAATTTTGAGGTCAGATAAGAAAGTGTCAAAATATAACGCGACAACTTGAAACTTTGGGCTGTTTACTTCACTAAGTGAAGGTAAATGACCATTAATTTGTGCACCATTGTGTTGGGGACTAGCTTCAGAAACTGGTGTGATAACCAAGGTTTGTTAGAAGTATCTTGTTGTGTGACAAAAGTTACGGCTTTTGAAGAGTTAATCTTGGTTTTTGTAAATGACATTTTCCATTTTGACCGACTCTCGTCATAGAAGCATCTAATTCCTCCATTCGATTATATTCAACAACAGTCATAATTGAATCATCAATTCTATGTTCTGCACTGTAAACTCCAGGATTTGGTTTGAATGCTCTGTGTGAAAACTTAGGTTTGTAATCAGCAAGATTCGGTCCATATCCATTTGGATTTGGTTTGAAAGAAAACTTTTGAATCGTTGTGATTGATTCACCATGTTTATAAACAACAGTTTTAAACTCTTTGATTTTGTTTTGTAAGTCGACAATTTCCTCAAGATAGTCATCTATTCGTTTCGTTGAATGCTTTTTGTACTCAGAGAACTGTGTTTGACAAGTTAACAACTCAGCCTTGGCTTTTTGAGTTTCCAAAGTAAGGGCGTTAATTTGTTGTTTATGTTCATGTTTCAGTTGTTCTATTTGAGACAACAAAGCATTCTTGGATTCGGCTAGATCACGAATCTGTCGTTCCAAAGATTTTTCGTTTTGATGTGATTTGGCAAAGGCGGCTTCAAAACCTTTTTCACGGTGTTCTTGAGTTTTGAAAAAGAATTTTGGTTTTGAATTAAGCATTCATTATCCTAATTAACAAGATGCATTTTTCTCTTTTAATTTGCAAATTTCCAAATTTCGAGATTCTTGGTCTTTAATTAAGGTCAAGAGCTCAATTTCTCTATTAGACAGAAGCTCATTTTGTTCAACGTTAGTCTCAAAATTATGTGTCATTATTTAGGTGGGATCATGTTGGCTCAAGTATAACAACGGCGAGTCAACTTGATTATCAATATTGGCTTAACCATAGGTCATCTTGATCATCAAATATAACTACGGGATCTATTTGATAATCATCGAAATGAGATGTGGATGGCTCATTTGCAGAACACTCGATCCTTGTCGGATCGAGAAATTGGCGGAGATATCAGATCATAATGAGGAAATATGTTTTGTTCGGTTCGGAGACAGCCATCATGTCATACACTGGGCTGTGTCACTCATGTGTGAGCTTGCATATGTGCCATCAACATCACTGCCGTGATTAGCCTGCAAGTCCTCCATATCATCATCGGACTGCATCCGCCATAAAGCTCGTTCCTTGTTGGTAAGAGTGCCACCAGCCTTCACTTGAGAGCTAAGAGCAAAGCCTCTTTGTGATAAGCACCGCTTTGTCCTCGGCTTAGGACATGCATTAGCCAGATGACCCTTCTCATTACAGTTATAACAACGAATACCATTAACCTCATTCTCGAAAGCATCCCTTGTTCAACCACTTGAGCTCTGTTGTTGTGGAGCACCTGGTTATTCCTCCCATAGCATTAAACCCTTGACCACCTCCCATCCTGATGACCATAACTACGATTCTGACTTCAACACGTCCATTGTTCAAAAGACTGATTCCTTGTGTTTGATGAGGAACGAATGCGATTGTTGGATCTGTTTGTATACTACGGAAGGCTTTAGCAATCATAGCAAATCCTTGTTGCAAGTCATCAAAAGCATCGGAGTCCTCATCGCTTCTGTAAAGTTCTTGAGCATTGTTGTTGCTGTATGGAACCAATTGAGTTTGTTGAGGTTGTTCTTTTGACGGATCATATGGTGTGATGGTTGCAGTTGGTTGAGGAGCAGGTTGAGGAGGAACACTAGTTTGAGTCCACAAAGCAAGTTGTTGATTGTCCGGAAGTGACTGTGGAGCCGGAGTCCACGGATAGCCCTTTCTTTGTCAACTTCTTTTGGTGAGGCTTCAAATAGTCGTACAACAATCCGTATGTAGCATGATGAAGATTTTAGCTTGAGCGGAGAAAAATGACATACTTCTCCCATTCCGGACCAAGACTACTTAGGAACTTAGTGTTGACAGAATTCGTGGCATGATGATATTGTGTTTGTCCAAATCATTGATGATGTCTGAAAGCGATGATGATATGACTCTAATGTCTCTCCTGGTTCAATCATGAAGTGTTCATAAGCCAAGTAGATTTGGATTCCATGTCTTCCTGATTGAGTGTTGTGCCTTCCATAAGAAGATGAATATGTTCCCACATTGCTTTAGCGGTCTTTTGAGCATCAACACTTGAATGATCATTGGGTAATCCCAAAGGATGTATTGCATTGCTAGTTCAGCGCTTCAAAATGTAGAAGTCCATCACCGTGAGGTCCGGAGTTGCAATATTGGGCGATGTGGATGGCGTACCGGATTCAGCGTGTGACAATAGTAGGCATCTGAAATGGACCTTCCATAATGACCTTCTTTAAGAACTTTCCATGTGGCTTCTTTAGATCACAGAACCTAAAGAACCTTATCACCCATTGATCATAATTCCCGAGAGTGAGCATTAGAGGTCTATCAAGTGAGCCAGCTTCATGAATTGATTGTTGGCTACTTAAGGCTTCACACATCTTGCCAAACCATGTTGGTTCCTTCATAGTATTCCTGGATGGATGTCGATTGTAGAAGTTTGTGTGTGTCAGACTTGAAGACTGTGGTGGTTGAACCATTTGTGATGGAATTGCAACAAGTTGTGGAGTATGTTGTTGATTAAATTGTTGTTGATAAATTTGTTGTTGATGATTAAATTGTTGACGTTAGGACTTAGTTGTTGTTGTTGTTGATTATAAGTGTAAGGAAAATAGTTAGTGTATGGTGGTTGTGACATGTTGAAAACTTGTGTTGATAAATGATTTTGTCGAATGAACCGTTGATGAAGTATCCTTAGCTTAGAAATCACAGAAAAGCCAAGTACCACTTATGAAAACACCAACGATACAGCGTAAGTGCCAATAGTGTTACGCGTGAGGGATTAATTTTACTGCAAGTGGAGAAAACACTAAAGTGAGGCGTAAACAAAGTTAGTTAAAGGTAGGTGATCTGCAAAACCGTCAAGTTTTCTGACGCAAGCTAGCCACTTGTGAATGGCTAACCGTAAGGAACTTAAAAACGCTCAAAACCAAATGCAATTTAGATCGGAGAATACAGGTATCCCCCGGGTCGTTAAGTCCCAACGAGGTGTGAACACCGTATACAATCGAATCGTGATCGGTTGATATTGAATGGAAAAAGGGTTTTGAGTGATTTATACTAAGGAATAAAAGAAAATAGCTTAAAAAAGCTATAAGAACAAGTAACGCGAAAGCGTAATACTTAGAAACGTCTAAAAATCTAAAAAACGCATCGTTTAATTAAAATTCTACGTAAACGAAAGAAACAAAACGTGAAATTAAATAAATAAAACACCTATGGGTATGAAAATAATGTTTTTACAATCCTAATGATGCAAGAAAATTATTATAAAATTAAAATTATTTTTATAACTATTTATTTAATTATTATTAATTAAAAACTATTTTAACTATTTAATAATACCCTAAAATATAAGAAAATATGAAATAAAGCTAGAAAAGTGAAATTATGACTTAGAAAAATCTAAAATATTATAAAAGTTATTTTAAAACTGAAAATATATTTTTTACACTTGTTATCTATTTATTATGAATTTAATACTATTTAAAACTAATTAAAATGCTAGAAAATACTATTTAAACTAAGAAAATTATGGAAAAATATTTTTTGGCTTTTTATATTTATCTTAATCTAGGAAAATTGAAAACATATTTTTTGAAGTTTTTCTCGATTTATTTGTATTAAAAGCTATTTAAAAATGCTAAAAACTGAAATTAAATGTAGAAAAATAGTAAATGAACAGTGAAAAATATGAAAACTTCCAGAATATTCTAAAATATTATTCTAAATATAGGAAAAATAATAAAAAGTGCAGGTGTTCAATAATTAGGTTCTCAGTGAAAAGTGCTTATAAATAAGCACTAAAAATAAATTATAAGTACCAAATGAGCACCAAATTAAAGCTATAATATGCTAAAACTACTTAAAAGCAACCTATATCAACTAATCTAAACCTCTAGAGTGCAAGCTAAAGAGGTTTGACTTATTTGCTTTTATAATGAAAACAACCTCTACCTTACCTACTTTAAGCTAAAGCCACAGCTTATCCAATAAGCAAAATGAAAACCGATTTGTGGACCTCAAGACCACCAACCAAAGATCATTTGTACCAAATTTGAGCCTGAGAGAAGCTAAAATGAACTTTCTACAAGCTCTTCAATAAGCTTAGATAAACTCAGGTGATGTTTAAAAACTCAGATATGCTGAGTGAATGTCTGTTGGACATTTTATTTAGAGCTTATAGAGGTCTTCTAAAATTTCACAAAAATCATTTTCCAACTCTTGACCAACTGAAGTTAATTGTCCCAGAATTTCAATTAAATTGGATCAGAAATGAATCCATGAAAAATCCAGAAAGTTTGGTGAAAATCGGATTTTCCAACTTTTGACTTTTTGAAGTTTTTGAAAATTTGACTTTATTGAACTTGTGAGCTTATGAAATGGAATGAAACTGATATTTTAAGCTAATATGCAACTAAATTAATCTAATCTAAGGATTTCTATATATATTAAACTGATGCATACTACTCTTAACTGATAAGATCAAGAATGGGTAATGAGAGATTTTGACTTAAATGACACTAGTATCCAAACTACTTATGAAATGGCTAAATCAAACCTAACCGAGATAAAACAAGTGATCTCAACCTTTCTCTAACCCCTCAACAGCGCACAAGCTTATGCCAAACACTATATTACTAACTCATGAAAAGTATTAAAACGAAGACTACTCAACCATTCTACACTAACATTAAATCTAGATCAAATATAACTAATAATGACTAAATGCACAAATCCAAACAAAGAATCGATTATAGCAAATGTAAAACCAAGGACGATTTCAAACTTACAAGTGGTCCTGTCACAATGACATGCTTAATGAGATCAAATAACTACTATCATAAACCTGTTAACCCCAAATTATACTAAATCAACCCAACCAACTCCATATCAAGAAATCGAATCGGATGAGCTCTTTACTTGCAGATTGACTTTTGTTGACTGATGAGAATTTTGAATATGTAACTGATTTGTGTTAAAAAACTATTTAAAACTTATTTTGATCTTTAATAAAAACAGAACTAAACTTATTTAAGTCTGAAAATATTTTGAAGTACTTTTTTATTTTCCAAATGTTTTTCTGATTTTTTTATATTTTGATTAACGATGAGAAATGGACTGCAATTGGTTTTAGAATAAGCTGAAATGAAATTAGCAATTCTATTAAGCAATAATAAGAAACATTCAAAGCTTAAACAAAGATTTTAGAACAAAAGTAAATTTCATTAAAACTTAAAATCTGAGATTACAAGAGGAATTACAAAGCTAAAAATAACTTGAAAACATAAAAACTGGAATTAAAACTACAACTATGATAGAAAATTACACTATGTCGATGCTAAACTACACTACTTACACTAGTTATTCAACTCCTCTGCTTCTTTCCTTCTTTATAGGTATTTTTGGAGTTCCCACTAGCACTTTGGTCAAATCCCACTTTACTTCATGGCCCTTGGATCACTGCAACTTATCTTAGCCCTTGAATGCAATTTGGCTACCAAAAGTCTTGATAATGGATTGAAAGGAGTTTTAGCATTTAATGCACTTTGGGTGTTTGTGGAGTGGAAGTGGGAGTGGCAGACACTGGGTGGGACAGTGGTGGTGAAACCATGGGAGGGAAGGTGGAATTGGTTTAAAGTAAAGTGTAGGAGAGGAAAACAGAAAGGTGGTTTGGGAGGGAGGTTGACCGGGTTTGACCAGTATTGGGTTGGGTTTATATATTTGGGTTGGGTTAATAATACCAAGGGTCCGTTTGTTTTGTAGTTTAATCACAAGGACCACATTTGTAATTTCTGAAAAATAAAGGACCGAACCTGCAATTTTCCTAGAGTTAACACAAGGACCTATTATGCCATTTATGAATAGTACAAGGGTTATATTTATTAATTTTCCATTTTAAATAACCCAGGGACCATTTTTGACATTTTTCAAAGTTGATGGACTAAAGTTGTAAATATGCAATTTTAACTTCAAAGGACTATTTCTTACAACTTGTGAATACCCAAGGACCTTTAATGATATTTTACAAGTTTTGAATTACTAGGGACTAGTTTTGCCAATTTATGAAAGTTTAGGACCTAAATCGAAATTATGTAAACTTTGTTGTTTTTCATCAGTTAAATCTTTTTTGCACTTGTAACATATAAACACATTTCAAAGATATTTATAGTATTTTGTGGCAATTCTGAAGTGTTTCATGTTTTTTAGGGTTAAAACAATATAAATATATGTGTTTTAGACACATATCAAACCCCCACAACTATGCTAGTCCTAGCAATGATTTAGAAAAAAATGGATTTATCTCTTTACCAAAAGCCATTACTTCTGGAGTAGCTAATTGTTTTAGTTCAAGTAAGAACTTTGGTACAATGATAACCAATTGATTTTGAGCAAATCACTAGCTTTCAACGGTTTTGATTTGTCTTTACCGTAAGCTTGCTTCCGGACTAGCCAACTCTTAGATAAAAATATCTTGGTGAGTCGATACCATTATGGTTTTTCCACTGCCTTTACCACAAGCCATAAACTTGTGGGCTAGCCAACTCTTCACTAATTAAAGATATGGTGAGCTGAACACCATACAATTTGGGCAAATTGCAAGCCATAAACGGATTTGATAAATCTTTACCAAGAGCCGTTGCTCTCTGGATTAGCCAATCCTTATGTGGGTTAGACATGGTGGACTGATTACCATTTGTTGTGTTTAGTACATAGTACTTCCATTAAATTTTTTTTTAATTTGGCCATTTTAGGGGAAAAAGGGACTAAAAGGGTACATTTATGATCAAATTCGCCAGAATTTCCCCCACACTTAGAAATGAATATTGTCCTCAATATTCAAAGTACTGCTATATGCTAAAACTTAGAACGTAAAAAGATAACATTACTAGCCTGTGGAAACACAAACAATTATTCTATTTTTTTTTAGATAGATATATATATATACAGTTAGATAGATATATATATATATACAACATAAAGGGTATCTCCCACACTAAGGTGGTACACACCGTGAAAACCCATGTTATGTGCTATTTTTGATTACCGAGTCGCTAGCTTGATTTCGACCGAATTAATTTGCTCATGGGGAAGCAAGTGGAAGAGACAATCTCCATCGGACTTTCACTTGAGATGTTTGTATAAACATTTGAAGTACGCGAAAGTTCCACACCGATGAGATATATACATAGAACCTACCAAAAATGATAATTGAAAATGCCGGATCAAAATAGTGTCCTCATTCCCAAAGGAGAAAAGGGAACGAGAAACCACACCATCTGTGAAAAATGGAATAAAGATGTGCATCACAATGCAATCCCATTCTTCATTAGTGAGGAGCAAATCACCATTTGTTAGATTTTTAAGCTTAGACTTGAAGCTTGTATGGTGATTGGCAACAAAATTTCCGGAAGGAGAGCTGAAACGTTCTTCAATCAACAGATTTTCAAGAAAAAGGATGTCTCCCCTCGAATCAAAGTAAGTATTGTCAATCCTTGTTGGAATCGACTCATCACTAAGAAAAACATCGACCTCCTTCCAAAAGTTGTCATCTTCCTCATCTGGAGTGAGAGAAGGAATGGAAGAGTCGGAAATGGGACAAGAAACGAGTGGATGATCATTATATAGGAGATTTATAGTTTCTCCAAGATCGTCATCAAAGAGATCATCGTCACTTTCTCGATGAAAGTGGACTAATGTGAAGAGTTCATCGTGAACTCCTCAAGAAGAGGATCAGATCGGGGAGTGATGCCTCAACATACTCAATGTCTCCATAAGAAGCACAATCGTCGCTAAAATCGGAGAATGTTTCAAAATGATCTTTTGAACACTCAGAGGGGAAAGAGAATCACACATATGATCGGTTCCCTGTGACTCTCTGGGATTGGGACAAGGTTCAACACTAGACTTTATGAATTGGTCCGATTCCTTTCGTGAACAAGTGTCAAGATGCTCATCCCCCATGTTTAGAGAGTGAGCGGGAATATCGGGTGTGATAACAACAGATGGAGGGAGTTTAAGGACTAGCATACATATGTTTTATACTTTCCATTTGTTTTCTTCGCTAGTAATTCCATCATAGTCTTTTCTCCCTGATTTTTCATGGAAGGAATTTCAACTGATGAACTTGATGAACCTGTACAAAATTGACTAATATCAAGGGTTTCATCATCATCATCGCCATCGAATGAAACGAATCGAGAGCTAGATTTGGTCGCTGTTTTGCATTGATTCCCTAATAGATTTTTCAAAGCAATTTGAATTTAATTTAGCGCACCCGCTCTTCTGGCTAACAAAACTTCCATGGATTTCTCATTTGGATTATCTTGGGAATGTTTACATTCCTTCAAATCTCTCACTAAATCCAAAAGATTAAGGAGAAGATTTTGAGGAAGTGGCTCAGCTGAGGTGGTGCACGATTCTCTTGGTACTGTGGAGGTTGGTCATGATATGAAGAGTCGTAATTGTTACAGGAAAATGGATTCCTTGTTTGACAATCGAGCTACAAGGAGGACCTCACCATACTACAAATGTAAAAACCATGGCTGTGAGTTATACGTGTGGTAGTCATAATTGTTATCAGGAACCTGCTCATAGACAAGCGTGTTTCTTGATTGACAATCAGAACTGGAATGTGAACCACCACAGACTTTCACAACAGAAAACTGCTGAAGTCTCACAAAGGTGGTAGCTGATGGAATAAATCAGTTGTGTTATGGTAGGAATAGGGATCTTGGTTATAGACAGACCCGTTTCTTGATTCCACCATGCTACAACTCGGGCAATTGCCACCATTATAAGGACCACCACACCATTGACAACCAAGAGGGTGAGGATAAGACATAGAAAGAATCAAATGGTTTTAGAGGGTTTGGGATGAAGAATCAAATATGTGAGAGGGTAAAGATGGATATTTTTGGATTTTTGGATAAACATTTTTTAAATATAAGAAAGAAAATCTTTTTTTGGTTTTTGTGTTTGTTGAAAACTTGAATAAAAAAATGTTTTTGGAAATCGATCTGTCAAACAAATTAACTTCGATAATTTTGGTTTTATATGAAAACAAGGAAATATGGACAAAGATGGTAAATATACAATGGTTGTATATTCAACAATCGTGATGCTTCAAATTAAAGTACGCAAAGACACCTCCACCGCTAGCGGCGCCAAAATTTGATCGGTGCAAAACCGTCAAGTTTTCTCACACAAGCTAGCCACTTGTGAATGGCTAACCGTAAGGAACTTAAAACAGCTCAAACACCAAATGCAATTTAGATCAGAGAATACAAAATATGATCCGTTAAGTCCCAACGAGGTGTGAACACTGTAATACAACGAATCTGGATGGGTTGATATTGAATAGAAAAAGGGTTTTGAGTGATTTATACTAAGGAATAAAATAAAATAGCTTAAACAAGCTATAAGAACAAGTTTGAAAGCGTAATACTTAGAAACGTCTAAATCTAAAAACGCATACGTTTAATTAAAATTCTACGAAAGCATCTAAAACAAAACGCGGAAATTAAATAAATAAAACACCTATGGGTATGAAAATAATTTTTTTACAATCCTAATGATGCAAGAAAATTATTAGAAAATTAAAATTATTTTTATAACTATTTATTTAATTATTATTAATTAAAACTATTTTTAACTATTTAATAATACCCTAAAATATAAGAAAATATGAAATAAAGCTAGAAAAGTGAAATTATGACTTAGAAAAATCTAAAATATTATAAAAGTTATTTTTAAACTGAAAATATATTTTTTACACTTTTTATCTATTTATTATGAATTTAATACTATTTAAAACTAATTAAAATGCTAGAAAATACTAATAAAACTAAGAAAATTATAAAAAAATATTTTTGTTTTTATATTTATCTTAATCTATGAAAATTGAAAACATATTTTTGAAGCTTTTCTGATTTATTTGTATTAAAAGCTATTTAAAAATGCTAAAAACTGAAATTAAATGCAGAAAAATAGTAAATGAACAGTGAAAAATATGAAAACTTCCATAATATTCTAAAATATTATTCTAAATATAGGAAAAATAATAAAAGTGGTGCAGGTGTTCAATAATTAGGTTCTGTAGTGAAAAGTGCTTATAAATAAGCACTAAAAATAAGTTATAAGTACCAAATGAGCACCAAATTATCACAGAAGCTATAATATGCTAAAACTACTTAAAAGCAACCTATATCAACTAATATAAACCTCTAGAGTGCAAGCTAAAGAGGTTTGACTTATTTGCTTTTATAATGAAAACAACCTCTACCTTACCTACTTTAAGCTAAAGCCACGCCTTATCCAATAAGCAAAATGAAAACCCATTTGTGGACCTCAAGACCACCAACCAAAGATCATTTGTACCAAATTTGAGCCTGAGAGAAGCTAAAATGAACTTTCTACAAGCTCTTCAATAAGCTTAGATAAACTCAGATCTTTGAAAAATCAAAGATATGCTGAGTGAACAGTGGTGTTGGACAGCTTATTTAGAGCTTATAGAGGTCTTCTAAAATTTCACAAAAATCATTTTCCAACTCTTGACCAACTGAAGTTAATTGTCCCAGAATTTCAATTAAATTGGATCAGAAATGAATCCATGAAAAATCCAGAAAGTTTGGTGAAAATCGGATTTTCCAACTTTTGACTTTTTGTGTTTTTGAAAATTTGACTTTATTGAACTTGTGAGCTTATGAAATGGAATGAAACTGATATTTTAAGCTAATATGCAACTAAATTAATCTACTCTAAGGATTTCTATACCTATATCTTAAACTGATGCATACTACTCTTAACTAATAAGATCACAAGAAATGGTAATGAGAGATTTTGACTTAAATGACACTAGTATCCAAACTAATTACTGAAATGGCTAAATCAAACCTAACTGAGATTAAAACAAGTGATCTCAACCTTTCTAACCTCAATACCACTAAAGCTTATGCCAAACACTATATTACTAACTGATATGAAGTATTAAAACAGAAGACTACTCAACCATTCTACACTAACATTAAATCTAGATCAAATATGACTAATAATGACTAAATGCACAAATCCAAACAACAAAATCAGATTATAGTAAAAGTAAAACCAAGGACAGATTTCAAAACTTACAAGTGGTCCTGTCACAATGACATGCTCAATGAGATCAAATAACTACTATCATAAACTGATGTTAACCCCAAATTATACTAAATCAACCCAAATCAACTCCATATCACAACTTAATCAGATGAGCTCTTTTACTTGCAGATTGACTTTTTGACTGATGAGAATTTTGAATATGTAACCGATTTGTAGCAGAAAACTATTTAAAACTTATTTTGATCTTTAATAAAACAGTAACTAAACTTATTTAAGTCAAAATAATTTTGAAGTACTTTTTTTTATTTTCCAAATGTTTTTCTGATTTTTTTTATATTTTTGATTAATGATGAGAAATGGACGCAATTGTTTTAGAATAAGTTGAAATGAAATTAGCAATTCTATTAAGCAATAATAAGAAACATTTAAAGCTTAAACAAAGATTTTAGAACAAAAGTAAATTTCATTAAAACTTAAAATCTGAGATTACAAGAGGAATTACAAAGCTAAAAATAACTTGAAAACATAAAACTGAATTAAAACTACAACTATGATAGAAAATTACACTATGTCGATGCTAAACTACACTACTTACACTAGTTATTCAACTCCTCTGCTTCTTTCCTTCTTTATAGGTATTTTTGGAGTTCCCACTAGCACTTTGGTCAAATCCCACTTTACTTCATGGCCCTTGATCATCTGAACTCATCTTAGCCCTTGAAATGCAATTTGGCGCAAAAGTCTTGATAGGGATTGAAAGGTGTTTTAGCATTTAATGCACTTTGGGTGTTTGTGGGTGGAAGGGAGTGGTGCATGCTGGGCGGATGTGGTGGTGAAACCATGGAGGTGGAAGGTGGAATTGGTTTACAAAGTGTGGTGGGAGGAGGAAACAGAAAGGTGGTTTGGGAGGGAGTTTGACGGGTTTGACTCCGGTATTGGGTTGGTTTATATATTTGGGTTGGGTTAATAATACCAAGGGTCCGTTTGTAGTTTAATCACAAGGACCACATTTGTAATTTCTGAAAAATAAAGGACCGAACCTGCAATTTTCCTAGAGTTAACACAAGGACCTATTATGCCATTTATGAATAGTACAAGGGTTATATTTATTAATTTTCCATTTTAAATAACCCAGGGACCATTTTTGACATTTTTCAAACTTTAGGGACTAAAGTTGTAAATATGCAATTTTAACTTCAAAGGACTATTTCTTACAACTTGTAAATACCCAAGGACCTTTAATGATATTTTACAAGTTTTGAATTACCAGTGACTAGTTTTGCCAATTTATGAAAGTTTAGGAATGAAATCTGAAATGTAAACTTTGTTGTTTTTCATCGTCAATTTTGCACTTGTAACACATAAAAACACATTTCAAAGATATTTATAGTATTTTGTGGCAATTCTGAGTGTTTTCAGATGTTTTTGTGGGGTTAAACAATATAAAATATATGTGTTTTTAGACACATATCAGTAGGATTAACTTATGCGTAAGACAAAGCTTAGGCGTAAGAAGAATCTTATCGTAAAATTCTCTGCGTAAGCTTGCTTATGCATAAGATTAGGGTTTTACCCAAACAATCTTTTACACTATCACAGTGCAAAAGATATCCAAAGTCGAAGTGTTTTCAAGCTAATCCAAGCAAGAAAAACAGAGTAATCCATAAACTGGCGAAGATCAAACCAAGGAATAGTTACGCGTAAGTTTAGGGTTTTACTTACGCGTAGAAACAAGCCAAAAATGATTTCTGCCAAGTGATGTTTCCAAACCAGATTTTTGTAATGAGATAGCTTCAATATCACCAAAATAACACAAAAGTGTGAAACTTGATGATCCAAAGCTTAAAAAAACAGTTACGCGTAGAACAATACTCACGTAAAAAACCTAGCTTAAAAACAATGATCCACACGTAAAGTTTGAAACTTTTTGCCAAAAACAGTTATTTTAACACCTTAGAATGTTGAAAGTACAAGAATCTTGGATTGAAAAGTGTAAAAAATAAGTTTTTAAGCGAACCAAAGTTGGAACCGTTGTTACGCGTAAGACCGAAACTCACTTTTAACAACAAAAACGATTCACCCAACTATTTGGCGAATGATACCACTGTTAGGTCACTATATATGTAACACAAGCATCAATATGTAGAAATAGAGAAGAGAAGAGATCGGATGAACAAACCACAAACAAACATTATGCGTATGAATTAGAAAGGTTATGCGCAGCTATAGTGAAAGAGAATGAATTGAAAAACCAACCCTCAAGTGAGGGTTATTACAAAGTATTTATAGGAGAGGGAGCTAGGGCAACACTCCTAGTCCCTTCCTTTCCTTATTGGACTTGGGCCAAGGCTTATGGGCCTTCTACATAAGCCTTAGCATAAAAACAAACATAAAGGCCATATTAAGCTAACTATTACATATGAATCACTAACACTTGAATAAGGTTTAGGAGTGATTCCAACACTTATTACATTTGATCATTCAAGTACCTTTTCATCTTAAAACACTTAAGAGAACTGAAACACTCAAAATGAGATAGGCTTTAGCTTCTAGAAACCTCATTTCAAACCTGTCATAACTGCTGAGAGCCGGATCCCTAGGATTGGCCTAGCCGGATCCCTCCAAGGAGGGAACCGTGGGATCCGGGTGACAGTTTATGCCAAACATTGCTAAAACAATCATTTCAACTTATCTTCCTAACTCAAACACTCCATCTCATCTTAAATGAGTTCCTAGATCAGTGAAACTCTGAACCTCAACCTTGTGCATGTTAATCATCACATTTCCAAGAACATTAGTGGATTAAGTCTTAAATGCAATTGCCAAGCTCTTCCCTTTATAAGCCATGTTGCTAAGAACACTTTAGTCATCAAACACAAACACAATTATCAGCAATTGCAACCATTTCCCTTAGTCATTTCATCATGAGAAAGGCTCCTAGTGCTAACTCATCCACGCAAGAACCACCCAAGAAACTTGCTAGAATCATACACGAATTTTCCTCAACCGAATCATCTCCGATTAAGTCCACTAATGCTAGGATTTCTCCTACACCAAGGAAACCAATCAAACTAATTCCCAAGAATAATGTTCCCACTAGGATTTCATCACCAAACTCTACTATACCAAACATACCCTTCACAATTCAACCAACATTATTAGTGCCTAGAGCCACCTCACAATCATCTCCACATTCTCATAATGTAGAAGATTTACCTTCTTGGCCATCTCACCTTTCACCATTACCAAAAATTTTACTTGAAAAGATTGAGCAACAAAATCAAAGTGTTAAATCAACACCTGCTCCAATAGCAAACTCTCTCATTCCCCCCAATAGTCCATTTTGGATTATGAGAAGACATCAAAGGCAACCACCCGACCACATGGAAGTTGATGCTTCTTTACCTCTACCCTCAAACATTGTAGAGCCATCACTTAATGAGCCTCCACCAATTCCTCCTTCATTTGAAGATCCTCAATCCACTTCACTTGAACTTCCACTTCAAGAAATTCAAAACCATGACAAAGATTGCTATCATTGTAAACATGTTGAAAGGTTAATACATGAACTACGTGAAGAGCAACGTTTCATGTTTTACCACCTCCTCGAACATTTCGAAGAGGTCAACAAGCCTAAACTACAATGAGCATCATAATCACAAGCTCAAACTTAGAATGTTTAGTAAAACTCATCTCATCCTTGATCATCATTAAGCTTTTAGTTGAAATCTAATGATTGGTTAACTTATTGGCATTAGTAGCGCTTGTATGAATAGTTCATTCTCTTAGTTTTAGAGATTTGGTTGATCATCTCTTGTTTTATTGAATGAATACTTATATGCTATGATTATTTTGTGAGTTGTGCTTGTTACATTGTACATATATCTCATTTCCTCATTAGCATTGCTTGACATTTTTTCACTGCTGAAGAAACTGTCATCAGATAGCCGGATCCCTCCAAAACACCGAGACGGATCCCTCCATGAAGGGAACCGTGGGATCCGTGGTACAGAAACACTAATTTCTACTAACTTGAGTTTTATTTGCAGGAAAATTTGCATTATACTCTTGTTTTCTAACCTTTACTTTGTAGATTTTCATAATACACATGAAGATATTGACACCATATAGCTAGGGGGAGCTTTGTGTCAAACGAAATTGCAAAAACATTTGCAACTTAATCCGATTTTGGACTATACTTCATGACACCCCATTGCAACTTTGCAATCTTCAAAGGGGAGCACGTTGTCATCATTTAGACGAACCATTTGCAAACATATTTGCAAACACAATTAGTTTATTTTACGTCATGTCCTTGACGCCCTTTCAAAGGGATCGACTCGTCAAGGGGGAGTTAAGACGAGTACCACTCCCGTTACTTGCTCTCTTTACATTTTTTTCACACCTTTTCTTATAAAAATTGTGTTAGTTTCTTTTAACACTTTTTGTTTCGACAAAAATGGGGAGAAGAAAGTAAAAACTACAAATTCAAACTTTTACGAATTTTAGATTTTTCTTAAAATAATTTTATGTTTTGTCATCAACAAAAAGGGGGAGATTGTTAATACAAATAAGCCGTAAAAACGTTTATTTATATTTTACGATCTTCTAATGTTTTGTCGATAACAAACGTAAAATCATTTTAACGAAACAAATAGAATACGTAAATAGTTTGAGTTAATAGTTTCCTAACACATTTACGTTTTCACATAAAACACTAAAACAAGTATAAGTGATTTTATGATTTAGATACATATGTACAACAACTAGTGTTTACATATTGGGTTAGCATATGCTTAAACTAAGTATACTAAAATGGGTAAAAACAAGTATATACTAAATGGGTAAAAACAAGTATATACTAAATGGGCAAAAACTAGCAAATGGTATTGACCCATAACCCATGGTTTTATATATACCACTTAACCAAGTTCATTGTATCTAGAAAGAAAACCATGGATCAACCCATAACCCATGACCCATGACCCATAACCAAAAATACCCATGGGCAAAGAGGAGCGTTCCACGGATCCCTAGCTTTGTGCTAGCCGGATCCCAAGTGGAAGGGATCCGTGGGATCCGGGGAACAGTAGAGAATTTTCTCTATAAATAGAGAGCCATTTCCTACTTTATATGTATCACTTTACACACATACTTCCCCCAAGTATTCTAACCCTCTAACATCAGATCCAAGTGATCTATGTAGTTTGTCTTTTGTTTTTGTGTGATCTTTTAGGTTCCTCTTAAAGGCAAGATCACCACTTCTTGAAGACGAGCAAGCTCAATTCCATGAGTTGCCATGCTTCGTCATCATCAAGACAACTAAGATTCTCTTGTTGATAGTTCTTCCTTTCTCCATAGATGTTGGGTTGAAGGCATTAGTGAAGGATGCCGAAAGTGTCAAGATGAAAGCATTAGTGAAAGGTGCTTATCATTTGTGTCAAAGCATTAGTGAAGAATGCTAAAGGTGTCAAGACGAAGGCATTAGTGAAAGGTGCCAAGCGTTGTGTCAAAGGCGTTAGTGAAGGATGATGAAGAATCAAATCAAGTGGCATTTGGAAAGAATGTCTAGGTCGTATAATCGATGAGGTGCATCGTTATACATATAAGTATTTGTTTATTTCCAAGGATGGTGATATCCTTGATGGTGTTGTAACAAGGAGTTAATCTCCTTGACATTAGGTGTTGTGTTGTGAAGGGTAGTGGTTCCTCCATAGTAATGGAACTAGATGCTTAGCCTAGTACCTAATAAAGGGTAGGCGACGTTGTGATAGGATTAGTTCTCCTTGGTGTGAAAGAACTCGGTGGTTATCCTAGCACTGTATAAAGGGTAGGCGACGTTTTGTTAGGTGTGGTTCACCAAGTGTGAAGGAACTCGGTATTTAGCTTTTTACCGGAAAAAGGTTAAGCGACGTTGTGAAGGCTTCTCCGCCATAAGGAGATTGGTGTAGTGCTTACGAACTCTCGAGTAGGTGACTTGGGGAGTGGAGTAGGGAAAGGAAGGTGTCCTTGTAGCCGAACCACTATAAATAACTTGTGTCGTGGTGATGTGCTTCTTACTCTTTATTTTTCATTACACGCTTATATATCTATCTATCAACGTCCAACATAAACAACCAAATAGATTGACATAAGTCGATCTAAATATTTAAAATGAAGTTTTAAATTTGTAAAACTATTCAACCCCCCCTTCTAGTTTTCCACAGCCCCAACAGAACCTGCCAGCCTCATAAACCTCTGCATATACTCATGAAAATTCTCCCAGTCCAACTGATAAATCGCATTGTAATCCCGCTCATATCGCTGCTGTTCAGACTCCGGGAAGTACTGCTTATAAAATATCTCGTGAAAGGTGTTCCACGAGTAGGTATCAATGAAATTTTCCTCCTTGTCTAGGAGGTACGCTTTCCACCAGTTAAGAGTGCGCCCTCCAGCTTAAAAGTAGCAAGCCTGGTCTTGAACTCATCTGCACAGCCCAAAACATTAAACAATTTTTCCGTATGTGTTATCCAATCCTCAGCCTCAGTAGGCGTAACAGCAGATCTAAAAGGAATAGGCTTGAGTTTGTTGAAACGCTCGATCCATACATGAATTGGAGTAGGTGGATTGGCACCACCACCACCACCTCCGCCTGAAGAGCTCGCACTGTTTCTGATATTGTTGGTGATGGTAGTGACCAACTCAGGGAGGGCGTTAGCTAGAGCACTGGCTATCATGGCTTCAAAGTTAGGGGTACCGTCCCCATTAGCCTTACCGTTTATGCGTGTAGCCACCATCTGAACGATCATCAAGACGATTAGCAAAGATCAGAAAATAAGATGAAAAGCATGAACAGAAATGACGAGAATGAAATCTAAAGTCTACCCAAACCTCACAAGTCAAAGCTTAAGCTCTACGGGTCAATACTTAGGGTCCATATTTCACAGGTCCTGACTACAGGTCGTAAACCTGGGCTCTGATACCATAATTGTAACACCCCAACCCGATAAGGGTAGAAGTATCACAGAATGGTGTCATATCAATGCATACATAATGAACATAAATCAACAGCGGAAGTCTTAAATAAATAAACAAAGGAAAATCAAGTCAACATGACTTAACAATACATAAATTCAAAGAAAGAAAACTCCAAAATAGAAATAACGATAACCAAGTCTAATAATGTCAAAACATAATCAAATGGAATCTAAGATGACTAGGCATGGTCTCTATATCAGCTCATCTCTCAACCCAAACAATCCCAGCTCTAGCTTATGTACTTTTGCAGGAAAAGAAAATGCATAGCAAAGTCATAGGGAAGCCCTAATAAGAAGGCTCAGAGTGAAAGCATAACAGTTCAAAGCTAATATCAATGGATGTAAACGAATCATGAGAAACCTTAAGAGACAAGGTCAGAATATCTCGTACCTTAATTCACGCAAAGCAAACACAACAGACGGAAACAAGAGACAACGAAAGATCACTCCTTCCTCGAGGGATCTACAGAAGTGAGAGGACATACGTTTATCAGACGAGGTTTAAGTATTTTATTTCAGATTAAGTCCTTTAGGTTTTATAGGAGTCTTTCCATTTTTAGTAAGTTTCCACTTTAAGTAGTTTAGCCATTTTAAGTAACTTTCCATTTTAGGTAACTTTCTATTTTAGGCAAGTTCTATTTTAGACAGATTTCCATATTAAGTAACTTTTCAAAAATAACAGGTTTCTATAATTTGCAGGTTTAGTCATTTATAATATAATTAATGTTAAGTTGGGTAAAAAAATGATGAAAATGAGTATTTTCATAGTGTAAGGGTCATTTATGACAAGTTATAATAGTTTAGGGTTTAAAATGTCAATATTACAAGGTATAGGGTCATAAGTGTAAATATAGCAAGTTTACTCATTTTACTCATTTAATCCATTTAGTTATCATATTAACGAATAGACCTTCAAGTTTTATAATTTACAAAACCAACCATTAACTCCTTATTTAAATCGCATATCGCATGAAAACTCTAGTCCATTTCGATTTCGATATCCATTTACGTTTTAAGTAGTTCGAACCCCATTCCCACCAAAGCATACTACCCTTGTGTGTTTATGTCTTAGGTCGAGACATAGTTTAGGACACATACAATCCATACGATCAATAAATCAATACAAGACCCCTTCGAAATCCTTATCGATGCATAATAACCAAGATGTATTCATATATTCATTGACTCCATTTTACTTGACACAAATTCAGTTAAACATGCATGTGATCTCATATATAAATAGATGTCAAACAGATTCAATATCACCTGCACATGGGGCCACATATGTGAGTTGAAAAAGATTCAAACACATTTTTAATATGGTCGAATATATATGTAGCCTTACATTTGATATTTCATGCAACATCCTTTATCATTTTATGAGACTATCTTAATCCATTCATGTGGGATTTAAAATGTGCACATGCATTTGAAGGAAGGTCCAATCAGGTTATAGACATATGGTCAAGTACATGTTTTCCCATTCGTTATCTTACGTGAATATTTCCATGATTTCATGGGATCTTGTTTATTATCTCATGTGATGAATCTTATTCTATTGTGAATGTTTTAACGTGTGCATGTGTTCAAAAGGAGGTCCACACAGATCCAAGGAATGCATATAAGTCGTATATAGGAGTCTTTCTTTTATTATTTTATATGACGTAATAACATATCATTTGATATTGGTTTTAACTTGTGTACATGCATTTGAGGGAGGCCATAACCACACGACAACAAATCAAGATAACAAGAAGGAACCAAAATGAGATGTATGATACGTTACCCTTACGTGATCGTGTGAAAGAAAACAGAACCAAGGGAATGAAGGCCACGACAGCAACAATAGACCACGACTCCCCTCCTTTCGAATCAAAACCCCACGACAACACACCCTAAGAATCAACCACGACCAGAAGCACTTCGAATCTGGAACTCACGACCCAATTCCCACGTCCACAGCAGCTTAGTGTCAAATGGATTTGAGGGCAAAAAGGTTTTATGTGTCGTCACCTTTGAATGAGAGAGTTAGGTTTCTTTTGTGTGTTTATTTTGAAAAGAGATTTGTAAGTTACAAATGAGTGATAATTGAGATTAATATGGGAATCATGGGGAGTGATTGCCGAGATTATGGGGAGTGTGATTGACCAATTTAATGCTTCCATATTTAAATGTGTAGGTTACAAGGAATGAGATTAAATGGGGATAAATAGTGGTTAAAGGGGCGTGGGTTTAGGCCGAGTTAGGGGGAAACAAAAAGACCAAAATCAATTTTATTTAATTTACCATATTTTCGTGGTTAGTTTTATTTAGTTTAATGTGTTGGTAATCTTGTACATAAAATGGTCCAAGTAACTCATGTTACGTGTTATATTTAGTTTTTGTAGACAATAGTGTGAGTTGAATTTATAAATATAAATTTTGCACATGTTAATCACACACACACACACACACACATATATTACTATATATATATATATATATATATATATATATATATATATATATATATATATATATATATATATATATATATATATATATATATATATATATATATATATATATATATATATATATATATATATATATATATATATAAATGATATAGGTACTATAAATATTAGTTAAATAGTTTTCCAATACCTCATTGGAGGAAATAGTAATTGATGACTAGCTCAACACTTCAAATACGATCTGTTTGAGTGTTTTCACCTATTCCAAAGTTCTGGCCTGAAACCTAAACAAACCATCTCAACAGATGATCTTAATGATTCTGTGGCTCCTGCACCTGAACTCACTACTGAGTTTCCAGTGACCTCTTCAAGCTCAGATCCTAGACCACAAAGTAAGTGGACAAAATCTCAGGACATTGAGCTTGTAAACATCATTGGTGAACCCACTGAGGGCATGCTCACTAGAAGTATGGCTGCTAAGTTAATTGCAGCTTCAGCCAATGAATGTCTATATGCTGATTTTCTATCAGAAATAGAACCCAAACGTATCACTGAGGCTCTAAAACATCCAAGTTAGGTTCAGGATATGCAAGAAGAACTTCAACAGTTTGATAAAAACAAGGTCATAACCTTGATCTAATGTCCTCAGGATGTCGTTGTCATAGGAATGAAGTGGGTTTTTAGAAACAAAACTAATGAAAACGGCACTGTCATTAAAAACAAAGCCAGACTTGTACCCAAAGGTTACAGTCAACAAGAAGGCATTGACTATGATGAGACATTTGCTCCTGTTGCAAGAATGGAAGCCATCAGGATCTTCCTTGCATTTGCAACCTACATTAACTTCAAAGTTTACCAAATAGATGTAAAAAAGTGCATTTCTGAATGGTGAACTCAAGGAAGATGTGTATGTTTAGCAACCTCCTAGCTTTGAGAGTAGTGAATTCCCTGACTATGTCTGTAAGGTTGACAAAGCCCTTTATGGACTTAAACAAGCTCCCAGAGCATGGTATGAAACTCTCTCAGCCTTCCTGATTCAAAACAAGTTTGTCAAAGGAAAGATAGACAACACTTTGTTTATCTACAGGACAAAGCAAGATGTGATACTGGTCCAAGTATATGTTGATGACATCATCTTTGGCTCAACAAATTATACTCTTTGCAAGCACTTTGAAAAACTGATGACTAAGAAGTTTGAAATGAGCATGATGGGTGAACTCACATACTTCCTTGGACAACAAATCAGGCAAACTGATAAAGGAATCTCCATCAGTCAAGAGAAGTATACCAAAAATCTCTTGAAGAAATATGAGATCTCTGACTATGCCTCAGTGAAGACACCAATGGTCCCTCCTAACAACCTTGGACCTGATCTCACTGGCAAATCAGTCAACCAAACTCATTTCAGGGGGATTGTAGGCTCACTGATGTATCTTACTGCTTCCAGACCAGACATACAATTCTCAGTATGTCTAATAGCAAGATATCAGTCCAATCCCAAAGAATCCCATCTCACTGCAGCCAAAAGAATCCTCAGATACCTGAAGGGAACTCCAAGCCTTGGACTTTACTATCCAAAGTGCTCAGGGTTTGACCTCAAAGGGTATTCTGACTCTGATTATGCAGGCTGCAACATGGACAGAAAAAGTACCTTAGGGTCCTGTCAATTTCTTGGAGGAAAACTAGTTTGTTGGAGTGCTAAAAAGCAACAATATGTGGTTATGTCTTCAGCTGAAGCTGAGTATGTGGCTGCTGCAGAATCCTGTGCCAATGTATTATGGATGAAAAGTCAACTCAGTGACTATGACATCCATTACAAAATGGTACCCATCTTCTGTGATAACACCAGTGCTATTGCAATCTCCAACAATCCTGTCCTCCACCAAAGAACCAAACACATTGATATCAGATATCATTTCATCAGGGACCACATAATGAAAGGAGACATAGAACTTCATTTCATCCCTATTGAATATCAACTTTCTGATATCTTCACCAAACCCTTAGATGAACCTACCTTCAGGAGACTGAAAGCTGAATTGGGAATGCTTGACATTGAAAGTCAGCAACCTGAAATTCAATCCCAATCTCAGTGAGTTCTCTCTGAAATGGTCCATGCTCCCTGAACAAAACCCCAATACTACCTTCTCACTGAATGAGTTAGACTCATTCAGGGACCCTGACTTTGGATAATTGAGCATTGAATGAGTAACTAAATGCACCAAGTATCAGTTACTTAAATGTCCTAAGTTGGTAAACATACCAATTTAATATAGGAATATATGTCTCTTTATCCTGTTGTCATCCAATTCAAGGGTCCCTCAAACCTTACCTCATCCCACTTGGCATTAAATGTCTTCTCTCACAACAAATATCCTAAGGATATTTTAAACCTGCAAAATGCACTTTTACTGTGCACTGCAACTGTTCTCTTGAAAACAGGGAAATTACTGCGGGTAGTGGAGTGGTGGCATTAAATGAGGCAAATGAAACGTTTTCAAAAACCGACTTTACAAATCCTCATTTATGCAAAATTTACCCCTCTCACCACTCTATAAATACACCCCTCAAAACATCAAAAACACACACAAATTCTTTCTGAAACAAAACGCTGTCAAAATTCTTTCTCAAACCCAGAAAAACTTGTGTGTTCTTCAAATCTTCAACCAGTTTTAACAAAAATCTTCTCTATAAACCATTTACAAAATATTTTTCTTCACAAAACTCAAAGTTTTCAGCCTTTTGATTGTTCTTGTCAAATATTTTTTCAAAAACCCTAAAAATCTTTCAATGGAAATGGCAAGAACACAAAGCCTTTATTTTGCACCACAGTGGGTGGGGGATCTTGAAAACGTGGAATTCAAAACTAACAATGTTATAGGAAATTTCGAATACCCCCTGATTTCCCAGCCTATAAGGGAATGATGAAATTCTTATTCAACTGCCCACTTAAACAGGCCTTTACTCAGTCCCCTTCAATACTGTACCAAAACCTCCTCAGGGAGTTTTTGGGCAACAGCTGTGGCCTATGACCCAACACCCTCTACTGATGAGACAGACCTAAGACCACTCAAGGAGTATCTCATCAAATTCAGTCTTTTTAATGGGGAAAAGTCAGTCACCCTGGACTATAAAACGTTTTGTACATCAACAGGGCTTGACTATAACACTGGAAGCTATGTTGCTCATCCTGAACCTTCCATAGTTAAGGATGGGTTAAAACAAATTGTTTTAGATCTAAAATTTTTGGATAGAACCCCAATCACCAAGAACTCTTTTTCCGCAGCTTGGAAGATCCTGTTCACATTTTTTATTCAGGTTCTCGGCAGGAACCACTCATCCACTGAACAAGTTAACTCTATTCAGTTGATGATGGCATATTTCTTGATGACAGGGACTGCTGACGACATAGGGGAGATCATTTACAGTGATCTTGTAACCAAGCCACTGAGCAAAACTAGGACAAAATATGTTTCCTACCCTAGGTTTGTCTCATGCGCTTTACAAGTGTTACTAGGTTACAATTATCCTCAGGAATACAAATACTATGCTTTACCTGGTATCCTAAGTCAATCAAATTTTCAAAATGACCCATCCCAAGTCACTGAAATTGAATTGACGGCCCATATGGTTGCTGTAAACAACCAGAGGGACTCAGTGTCTCCAAACCCTGCTCCCAAAAAGAGGAAGGGGAAGTCTCAGACTGGGACTAAAACCAAACCCAAGTCTCAGGGCCCTGTAGCTTTAGGAACACAGCCTAAAAGGCAAAGAAAGCCCAAGACTGATCTGCAACCCAAAGGAGACCAAACATCATCCACCCCGGTGACAACGAAGGACACTGATACATCATAGTCAGTGCCCTTGGTCCCAACTACTACTCCCTAAGATCCAGGAAACAAATAACCGGCTTGGTAGGGAGCGCCCACAATGCCCAAGGAGGACATTCGCCAATCACAGCTTTTGTCTAAGGGCCAAACTAATGATCCCAAAGACTCAGGGGGAAACACACAACCCACTAATAAGGATCTCACTGCCACCGCTTCTAGGGATAATACTGGGAATCACCCACTAGTGCTTGAAGGAGCACAGGGGGACAAAGACTTAGAGGGACAAATACCACCGGCTGATATGGAACCCATCACCAACACGGCCTATTAACTGTTGAGGAGTTCTGATATATTATTCTCGATGAAGAGCTAGTGACAGTGAGGAAGAAATACTTTTGCAGAGAAGAAATGGGCCGATGTTAAAACTCAAGAACAAGAGCATCAGCCTGATCCTCAAGAGGATGAAGAGTCACGCTCAACCCGATGATAATGACTCGATTCCTCTACTTCATCTGTCCTGAGGAATTCAAAAGTTTGACAACATTTTCCTCCGACTAAAGGCATTTGGTTATGTGGATTACAAAGGCTTCAAGGAAGTTATATTCTGGTGTCACTGATACTCTCTGGGATCAACATGTTGAAGCAGCTTCTAGTTATGCTGATTTGAAATCTGAAGTGCTCAATTTTAATGCCAACACTGATGAGCACAGGGATCTAATGTATCAACATCTGCACAGAGTAGACAAATGGGAGATGAAGCAACCATGTCTTGCATTGAGATTGTGTATAGACTATAATTATGAGAGCCAGACATAAGATCGTTTCCTTGTAGATCACGAATGAAACAAGTTTTCTCCCTAAAAGCAACTTCCAAATCTCCATCACAGAATTGACCGACTGAAAAGAGATTGTGACCGAGGCCTTCCACATAATAAACCCTGCTAATTTCAATATTGCCATTGATATAATCTTCGTAGCCCATGATAGCTGTGAAGTGATCATTCCCAATCGGCAGTGCCAATGAACTTTGCAATAAAGTTTGATAACAATTTAAGGTTGCTTGTCATGTGCTGGGAACATCCGCTATCAACAATCCAAAGGATGATCTGTATCACTTGCATTACACACAGACGACATAGATGGAATAGAAGTAGATGTGGAACCCGATGAGTTAGAGGGTTCCGAAGCAGTTATAGTAGAAATACACTCATCAATGATTTTAGGCATCCATTTAAATCCTAGTGTATTATGTATCCATTTTTGCCATCTCCAACTAGTCTTAGCTTTAGTCTTAGTGAATGCACTAGGTGGTACTACATTCTCTGGAGGTGATACTGGAACTACAGGGACATCAATGCGTTTCTTAGAATCTAAGGAGGGCGGTCTACCAAGCACAGACTTAGAAGCATTAGTGGGCCTAGAGGTATTCCGATTCTTAGGATTCCGTAAACGAGACAAGATAGCTCTAGCAACACATTTGTCATGACAATCGAAAGCACTACTTTTACGATAAATAACATAAGAAGCATCAGACTGAATATCAAAAGTACTTAAAGGTTTAGCATTTGTTACAACACTTTTTCCATTACATTTGTTAGACACAATATCTAAAGTGGGTGCAACTGGAGTCTTATTCAAAGTCCTAGGGTGTTCTTCTACTTCAGCATTCTTTATTGTTCTTTTCTTAGGTCGCAACTTCCTATTCTTCCTTGTATTGCTCCTAGGCTGTGAAGTGCGGACGTTGGGAAAAGAGGCAACTATTCCTGTTTCAGTAAAGGGAAGCACATTAGTAACTTGTGTTTTGTCAGTAGGCAATATGGGTTCACGATTACTAAGTGTTACAGGTGCAATTCTCTTAATGATGCTAGGCTGAACTTGTTCATACTTTCCTAACATTTCCCGTAACTTAATGATAGTGTGCACCAAATCTTGATTTTCAGAACGAAGATTTCCAGCAAAATTCATGACTTCTTTAGTGTGTGCAAGATAATGATCAAGTTCGTTTGATGCTTCATCACGAGTCTGTTTGAGTAAATCAAATATGACACCATATTCTTGTTTAACTTTTGCAAGTTCATGTTCATATTTTGAGATTTGACACTTAAAAGACACGTTTTGATCATCCAGTTGCGCAAGTTTTGGATTAAGATTATTTGCATGCAACTTGGCGATTTTGTTTTGAAAAGCAAGTTGTTGATCGTGAATATCTTTTTGACACCAATTAAGACGACGTTTTGCATTAGAAATTTCATTTAATAATCGTTCATTTTCAACTTTTAAAGACTCGATTTGAAGGACATTATCAGTATTCTCAACAATTTCAACAGAATCAACAATATCAGCAGAGATATAATCAGATGCATATGCAACAGATTGTAATAACACAACATTATGGATATCAGCACAGATAACATCATCCAAGAGTCGATCAACATCTTTTCTCAATAGTTTCATTTTACGTTTAGTGTTTGAAATCGATGTTTCTGTTTTCTTGAAAACTGTTTTCATGAGACCAAGTTCCTTGTGAAAATCCCTTTCCCAATATAGTGCACAAGTTTTCAAATTTTTGACATGGGGTAAAATTCTTTGCTGAAGAATATCTCTATGTTCTCGCGCCATTGGCGATTGAAAATGTTGAACCTTTATTTCAGAATGAAATTCAATCTCACGTTCAAAATTTTGAGGTCAGATAAGAAAGTGTCAAAATATTTGATAACGCGACAACTTTCGGCTAAGTTAGCTTACTTCACTAAGTGAAGGTAAATGACCATTAATTTGTGCACCATTGTGTTGGGGACTAGCTTCAGAACCTGGTGTGATAACCAAAGGTTTGTTAGAAGTATCTTGTTGTGTGACAAAAGTTACGGCTTTCGAAGAGTTAAATGGTTTTTTGTAAATGACATTTTCCATTTTTGACCGACTCTCGTCATCAGCATCTAATTCCTCCATGCGATTATATTCAACAACAATCATAATTGAATCATCAATTCTATGTTCTGCACTGTAAAATTCAGTATTTGGTTTGAATGCTCTGTGTGAAAACTTAGGTTTGTAATCAGCAAGATTAGGTCCATATCCATTTGGATTTGGTTTGAAAGAAAACTTTTGAATCGTTGTGATTGATTCACCATGTTTATAAACAACAGTTTTAAACTCTTTGATTTTGTTTTGTAAGTCGACAATTTCCTCAAGATAGTCATCTATTCATTTCGTTGAATGCTTTTTGTACTTCGAGAACTGTTTTTGACAAGTTAACAACTCAGCCTTGGCTTTTTGAGTTTTCAAAGTAAGAGCGTTAATTTGTTGTTTATGTTCATGTTTCATTAGTTCTATTTGAGACAACAAAGCATTCTTCGAAGCGGCTAGATCACGAATCTGTCGTTCCAAAGATTTTTCGTTTTGATGTGATTTGGCAAAAGCGGCTTCAAAACCTTTTTCACGGTTTTCTTGAGTTTTGAAAAAGTTGGTTTGTCGAATTAAGCATTCATTATCCCTAATTAACAGTGCATTTTTCTCTTTTAATTTCGTACAAATTTCCAAACGAGATTCTTGGTCTTTAATTAAGGTCAAGAGCTCAATTTCTCTATTAGACAGAAGCTCATTTTGTTCAACGTTAGTCTCAAAATTATCATTATTTAGATCCTTAAGTATAACCACGGAGTCAACTTGATTATCAATATTAACCATAAGGTCATCTTGATCATCAAATATAACTACGGGATCTATTTGATAATCATCGAAATGAGATGTGGATGGCTCATTTTGAACACTCTGATCCTTGTCGGATGGAGAAATTGGCGGAGATATCAGATCAATAATGAGTATGTTTTGTTCGGTACACGAGACAAGCCATCGGTTGTCATACACTGGGCTGTGTCACTCATGTGTAGAGCTTGCATATGTGCCATCAACATCACTGCTGCATTAGCCTGCAAGTCCTCCATATCATCATCAGAATCTGCATCCGCCATAAAGCTCTGTTCCTTGTTGGTAAGAGTGCCACCAGCTTCATCCTTGAGAGCTAAGAGCAAAGCCTCTTTGTGATAAGCACTGCCTCTTGTCCTCGGCTTAGGACATGCATTAGCCGGATGACCCTTCTCATTACAGTTATAACAACGAAGACCATTAACCTCATTCTGAGCATTCCCTTGTTCAACCACTTGAGCTCTCTGTTGTTGTGGAGCACCTCGGTTATTCCGCCCATAGCATTAAACCCTTGACCACCTCCCATCTGACGACCATAACTACGATTCTGAACTTCAACACGTCCATTGTTCATAACGACCGATTCCTTGTGTTTGATGAGGAACGAATGCGATTGTTGGATCTGTTTGTATACCGGCCGAAGGCTTTAGCAATCATAGCAAATCCTTGTTGCAAGTCATCAAAAGCATTGGAGTCCTCATCGCCTTCAGTAAAGTTCTTGAGCATTGTTGTTGTTGTATGGAACCAATTGAGTTTGTTGAGGTTCTTGTTGTGACGGATCATATGGTGTGATGGTTGCAGTTTGGTTGAGGAGAGGTTGAGGAGGAACACTAGTTTGAGTCCACAAAGCAAGTTGTTGATTGTCCGGAAGTGACTGTGGAGCCGGGAGTCCACGGATAGCCCTTTCTTTGTCAACTTCTTTTGGGTGAGGCTTCAAATAGTCGTACAACAATCCGTATGTAGCATGATGAAGATTTTAGCTTGACGGAGAAAAATGACATACTTCTCCCATTCCGGACCAAGACTACTTAGGAACTTAGTGTTGACGGCAATTCGTGGCATGATGATATTGTGTTTGTCCAAATCATTGATGATGTCTGCAAAGCGATGATGATATGACTCTAATGTCTCTCCTGGTTCAATCATGAAGTGTTCATAAGCCAAGTAGATTTTGGATTCCATGTCTTTCTGATTGAGTGTTGTGCCTTCCATAAGAAGATGAATATGTTCCCACATTGCTTTAGCATTCTTTTGAGCATCAACACTTCAAGAATGATGGAGGGTAATCCCAAAGGATGTATTGCATTGCTAGTTTACTGGCTTCAAAATGTAGAAGTTCATCACCTGTGAGGTCTGAGACAGTTGCAATATTGGTGACAGCATCTCTAGGTGGATTGGCAGCTGGATCTGCGGGTGTGACAATAGTAGGCATCTGAAATGGACCTTCCATAATGACCTTCTTTAAGAACTTTCCATGTGGCTTCTTTAGATCACAGAACCTAAAGAACCTTATCACCCATTGATCATAATTCCCGAGAGTGAGCATTAGAGGTCTATCAAGTGAGCCAGCTTCATGAATTGATTGTTGGCTACTTAAGGCTTCACACATCTTGCCAAACCATGTTGGTTCCTTGTGTAAGGCTGTACTTGAAGACTAGGTGGTGGTTGAACCATTTGTGATGGAATTGCACCAAGTTGTGGAGTATGTTGTTGATTAAATTGTTGTTGATAAATTTGTTGTTGATGATTAAATTGTTGATGTTGTGGACTTAGTTGTTGTTGTTGTTGATTATAAGTGTAAGGAAAATAGTTAGTGTATGGTGGTTGTGACATGTTGAAAACTTGTGTTGATAAATGGATCTTTGTAGTCGAATGAACCGTTGTTGATGAAGTATCCTTAGGCGTAGAAATCACAGAAAAGCCAAGTACCACTTATGCGTAAAAACACCAACGATACGCGTAACAGCAATAGTTACGCGTAGGATTAGCTTACGCGTAAGTAAGGAGAAAACACTAAAGTTAGGCGTAAACAAGAAGTTAGGCGTAGGATTAACTTATGAGTAAGACAAAGCTTAGGCGTAAGAAGAATCTTATGCGTAAAAATTCTACGCGTAAGCTTAAGCTTATGCATAAGATTAGGGTTTTACCCAAACAATCTTTTACACTATCACAGTGCAAAAGATATCCAAAGTCGAAGTGTTTTCAAGCTTATCCAAGCAAGAAAAACACTGAGTAATCCACGCCGAAGATCAAACCAAGGAATAGTTACGCGTAAGTTTAGGGTTTTACTACAGTAGAAACAAGCCAAAATGATTTCGCCAAGTGATGTTTCCAAACAAGATTTTTGTAATGAGATAGCTTCAATATCACCAAAATAACACAAAAGTGTGAAACTTGATGAACCAAAGCTTAAAAAAAGCACGCATGAGAACAATACTCACGTAGTAAAAACCTAGCTTAAAACAATGATCCACACATAAAGTTTGTTTTGCAAAAAAAGCTATTTTAACAATTTGAAAGAAAGAATAATCTTGGATTGAAAAGTGTAAAAATAAGTTTTAAGCGAACCAAAGTTGGAACCGTTGTTACGCGTAAGACCGAAACTCACTTTTAACAACAAAAACGATTCACCCAACTATTTGGCGAATGATACCACTGTTAGGTCACCATATATGTAACACAAGCATCAATATGTAGAAATAGAGAAGAGAAGAGATCGGATGAACAAACCACAAACAACATTATGCATGAATTAGAAAGGTTATGCTATAGTGAAAGAGAATGAATTGAAAAACCAACCCTCAAGTGAGGGTTATTACAAAGTATTTATAGGAGAGGGAGCTAGGGCAACACTCCTAGTCCCTTCCTTTCCTTATTGGACTTGGGCCAAGGCTTATGGGCCTTCTACATAAGCCTTAGCATAAAAACAAACATAAAGGCCATATTAAGCTAACTATTACATATGAATCACTAACACTTGAATAAGGTTTAGGAGTGATTCCAACACTTATTACATTTGATCATTCAAGTACCCTTTCATCTTAAAACACTTAGGAGAACTGAAACACTCAAAATGAGATAGGCTTTAGCTTCTAGAAACCTCATTTCAAACCTGTCATAACTGCTGAGAGCCGGATCCCTAGGATTGGCCTAGCTGGATCCCTCCAAGGAGGAACCGGGGATCCGGTGACAGTTTATGCCAAACATTGCTAAAACAATCATTTCAACTTATCTTCCTAACTCAAACACTCCATCTCATCTTAAAATGAGTTCCTAGATCTGAAACTCAACCTCAACCTTGTGCATGTTAATCATCACATTTCCAAGAACATTAGTGGATTAAGTCTTAAATGCAATTACCAAGCTCTTCCCTTTATAAGCCATGTTGCTAAGAACACTTTAGTCATCAAACACAAACACAATTATCAGCAATTGCAACCATTTCCCTTAGTCATTTCATCATGAGAAAGGCTCCTAGTGCTAACTCATCCACGCAAGAACCACCCAAGAAACTTGCTAGAATCATACACGAATTTTCCTCAACCGAATCATCTCCGATTAAGTCCACTAATGCTAGGATTTCTCCTACACCAAGGAAACCAATCAAACTAATTCCCAAGAATAATGTTCCCACTAGGATTTCATCACCAAACTCTACTATACCAAAAATACCCTTCACAATTCAACCAACATTATTAGTGCCTAGAGCCACCTCACAATCATCTCCACATTCTCATAATGTAGAAGATTTACCTTCTTGGCCATCTCACCTTTCACCATTACCAAAAATTTTACTTGAAAAGATTGAGCAACAAAATCAAAGTGTTAAATCAACACCTGCTCCAATAGCAAACTCTCTCATTCCCCCCAATAGTCCATTTTGGATTATGAGAAGACATCAAAGGCAACCACCCGACCACATGGAAGTTGATGCTTCTTTACCTCTACCCTCAAACATTGTAGAGCCATCACTTAATGAGCCTCCACCAATTCCTCCTTCATTTGAAGATCCTCAATCCACTTCACTTGAACTTCCACTTCAAGAAATTCAAAACCATGACAAAGATTGCTATCATTGTAAACATGTTGAAAGGTTAATACATGAACTACGTGAAGAGCAACGTTTCATGTTTTACCACCTCCTCGAACATTTCGAAGAGGTCAACAAGCCTAAACTACAATGAGCATCATAATCACAAGCTCAAACTTAGAATGTTTAGTAAAACTCATCTCATCCTTGATCATCATTAAGCTTTTAGTTGAAATCTAATGATTGGTTAACTTATTGGCATTAGTAGCGCTTGTATGAATAGTTCATTCTCTTAGTTTTAGAGATTTGGTTGATCATCTCTTGTTTTATTGAATGAATACTTATATGCTATGATTATTTTGTGAGTTGTGCTTGTTACATTGTACATATATCTCATTTCCTCATTAGCATTGCTTGACATTTTTCTGCCAAGAAAGCTGTCATCGATAGCCGGATCCCTCCAAACACCAGACGGATCCTCCATGAAGGGAACCGTGGGATCCGTGGTACAGAAACACTAATTTCTACTAACTTGAGTTTTATTTGCAGGAAAATTTGCATTATACTCTTGTTTTCTAACCTTTACTTTGTAGATTTTCATAATACACATGAAGATATTGACACCATATAGCTAGGGGGAGCTTTGTGTCAAAACGAAACAAAAAACATTTGCAACTTAATCCGATTTTGGACTATACTTCATGACACCCCATTGCAACTTTGCAATCTTCAAAGGGGAGCACGTTGTCATCATTTAGACGAACCATTTGCAAACATATTTGCAAACACAATTAGTTTATTTTACGTCATGTCCTTGACGCCCTTTCAAAGGGATCGACTTCGTCAAGGGGAGTTAAGACAGTACCACTCCCGTTACTTGCTCTCTTTACATTTTTTCACACCTTTTCTTATAAAAAATTGTGTTAGTTTCTTTTAACACTTTTTGTTTCGACAAAAATGAAGAAAGTAAAACTACAAATTCAAACTTTTACGAATTTTAGATTTTCCTTAAAATAATTTTATGTTTGTCATCAACAAAAAAAGGGAGATTGTTAATACAAATAAGCCGTAAAAACGTTTATTTATATTTTACGATCTTCTAATTTTGTCGATAACAAACGTAAAATCATTTTAACGAAACAAATAGAGTACGTAAATAGTTTGAGTTAATAGTTTTCTAACACACTTACGTTTTCACATAAAAACACTAAAACAAGGTGATTTTATGATTTAGATACATATGTACAACAACTAGTGTTTACATATTGGGTTAGCATATGCTTAAACTAAGTATACTAAAATGGGTAAAAACAAGTATATACTAAATGGGTAAAAACAAGTATATACTAAATGGGCAAAAACTAGCAAATGGTATTGACCCATAACCCATGGTTTTATATATCACTTAACCAAGTTCATTGTATCTAGAAAGAAAACCATGGATCAACCCATAACCCATGACCCATAACCAAAAATAGCCATGGGCAAAGAGGATGCCACGATCCCTAGCTTTGTGCTAGCCGGATCCCAAGTGGAAGGATCCGTGGGATCCGGAACAGAGAGAATTTCTCTATAAATAGAGAGCCATTTCCTACTTTATATGTATCACTTTACACACATACTTCCCCCAAGTATTCTAACCTCTAACATCGATCCAAGTGATCTATGTAGTTTGTCTTTTGTTTTTGTGTGATCTTTTAGGTTCCTCTTAAAGGCAAGATCACCACCTCTTGAAGACGAGCAAGCTCAATTCCATGAGTTGCCATGCTTCGTCATCATCAAGACAACTAAGATTCTCTTGTTGATAGTTCTTCCTTTCTCCATAGATGTTGGGTTGAAGGCATTAGTGAAGGATGCTGAAAGTGTCAAGATGAAAGCATTAGTGAAAGGTGCTTATCATTTGTGTCAAAGCATTAGTGAAGAATGCTAAAGGTGTCAAGACGAAGGCATTAGTGAAAGGTGCCAAGCGTTGTGTCAAAGGCGTTAGTGAAGGATGATGAAGAATCAAATCAAGTGGCATTTGGAAAGAATGTCTAGGTCGTATAATCGATGAGGTGCATCGTTATACATATAAGTATTTGTTTATTTCCAAGGATGGTGATATCCTTGATGGTGTTGTAACAAGGAGTTAATCTCCTTGACATTAGGTGTTGTGTTGTGAAGGGTAGTGGTTCCTCCATAGTAATGGAACTAGATGCTTAGCCTAGTACCTAATAAAGGGTAGGCGACGTTGTGATAGGATTAGTTCTCCTTGGTGTGAAAGAACTCGGTGATTATCCTAGCACTGTATAAAGGGTAGGCGACGTTGTGTTAGGTGTGGTTCGCCTTGGTGTGAAAGAACTCGGTATTTAGCTTTTACCCAGGTTGCGCGACTATGGGTGTGAAGCTCCGCCATAAGAAGATTGGTGTAGTGCTTACGAACTCTCGAGTAGGTGACTTGGGGAGTGGAGTAGGGCAAGGAAGGTGTCCTTGTAGCCGAACCACAATAAATAACTTGTGTCTGGTGATGCTTACTCTTTATTTTTCATTACACGCTTATATATCTATCTATCAACGTCCAACATAAACAACCAAATAGATTGACATAAGTCGATCTAAATATTTAAAATGAAGTTTTAAATTGGTAAAACTATTCAACCCTCCCCCTTCTAGTTTTCCATGCCCCAAAGAACCTGCCATCTCATAAACCTCTTCATATACTCATGAAAATTCTCCCAGTCCAACTGATAAATCGCATTGTAATCCCGCTCATATCGCTGCTGTTCAGACTCCGGGAAGTACTGCTTATAAAATATCTCGTGAAAGGTGTTCCACGAGTAGGTATCAATGAAATTTTCCTCCTTGTCTAGGAGGTACGCTTTCCACCAGTTAAGAGTGCGCCCTCCAGCTTAAAAGTAGCAAGCCTGGTCTTGAACTCATCTGCACAGCCCAAAACATTAAACAATTTTTCCGTATGTGTTATCCAATCCTCGCCCTCAAGAGGCGAATGAGATCTAAAAGGAATAGGCTTGAGTTTGTTGAAACGCTCGATCCATACATGAATTGGAGTAGGTGGATTGGCACCACCACCACCACCTCCGCCTGAAGAGCTCGCACCGTTTCTGATATTGTTGGTGATGGTAGTGACCAACTCAGGGAGGGCGTTAGCTAGAGCACTGGTTATCATGGCTTCAAAGTTAGGGGTACCGTCCCCATTAGCCTTACCGTTTATGCGTGTAGCCACCATCTGAACGATCATCAAGACGATTAGCAAAGATCAGAAAATAAGATGAAAAGCATGAACAGAAATGACGAGAATGAAATCTAAAGTCTACCCAAACCTTACAAGTCAAAGCTTAAGCTCTACGGGTCAATACTTAGGGTCCATATTTCACAGGTCCTGACTACAGGTCGTAAACCTGGGCTCTGATACCATAATTGTAACACCCCAACCCGATAAGGGTAGAAGTATCACAGAATGGTGTCATATCAATGCATACATAATGAACATAAATCAACAGCGAAAGTCTTAAATAAATAAACAAAGGAAAATCAAGTCAACATGACTTAACAATACATAAATTCAAAGAAAGAAAACTCCAAAATAGAAATAACGATAACCAAGTCTAATAATGTCAAAACATAATCAAATGGAATCTAAGATGACTAGGCATGGTCTCTATATCAGCTCATCTCTCAACCCAAACAATCCCCAGCTCCTAGCTTATGTACCTGCCGCAGGAAAAGAAAATGCATAGCAAAGTCATAGGGAAGCCCTAATAAGAAGGCTCAGAGTGAAAGCATAACAGTTCAAAGCTAATATCAATGGATGTAAACGAATCATGAGAAACCTTAGGATACAAGGTCAGAATATCTGTACCTTAATTCACAGCAAAGCAAACACAACAGACGGAAACAAGAGACAACAGAAGATCACTCCTTCTTCGAGGGATCTACAGAAGTGAGAGGACATACGTTTATCAGACGAGGTTTAAGTATTTTATTTCAGATTAAGTCCTTTAGGTTTTATAGGAGTCTTTCCATTTTTAGTAAGTTTCCACTTTAAGTAGTTTAGCCATTTTAAGTAACTTTCCATTTTAGGTAACTTTCTATTTTAGGCAAGTTCTATTTTAGACAGATTTCCATATTAAGTAACTTTTCAAAAATAACAGGTTTCTATAATTTGCAGGTTTAGTCATTTATAATATAATTAATGTTAAGTTGGGTAAAAAAATGATGAAAATGAGTATTTTCATAGTGTAAGGGTCATTTATGACAAGTTATAATAGTTTAGGGTTTAAAATGTCAATATTACAAGGTATAGGGTCATAAGTGTAAATATAGCAAGTTTACTCATTTTACTCATTTAATCCATTTAGTTATCATATTAACGAATAGACCTTCAAGTTTTATAATTTACAAAACCAACCATTAACTCCTTATTTAAATCGCATATCGCATGAAAACTCTAGTCCATTTCGATTTCGATATCCATTTACGTTTTAAGTAGTTCGAACCCCATTCCCACCAAAGCATACTACCCTTGTGTGTTTAAGTCTTAGGTCGAGACATAGTTTAGGTCACATACAATCCATACGATCAATAAATCAATACAAGACCCCTTCGAAATCCTTATCGATACATAATAACCAAGATGTATTCATATATTCATTGACTCCATTTTACTTGACACAAATTCAGTTAAACATGCATGTGATCTCATATATAAATAGATGTCAAACAGATTCAATATCACCTGCACATGGGGCCACATATGTGAGTTGAAAAAGATTCAAACACATTTTTAATATGGTCGAATATATATGTAGCCTTACATTTGATATTTCATGCAACATCCTTTATCATTTTATGAGACTATCTTAATCCATTCATGTGGGATTTAAAATGTGCACATGCATTTGAAGGAAGGTCCAATCAGGTTATAGACATATGGTCAAGTACATGTTTTCCCATTCGTTATCTTACGTGAATATTTCCATGATTTCATGGGATCTTGTTTATTATCTCATGTGATGAATCTTATTCTATTGTGAATGTTTTAACGTGTGCATGTGTTCAAAAGGAGGTCCACACAGATCCAAGGAATGCATATAAGTCGTATATAGGAGTCTTTCTTTTATTATTTTATATGACGTAATAACATATCATTTGATATTGGTTTTAACTTGTGTACATGCATTTGAGGGAGGCCATAACCACACGACAACAAATCAAGATAACAAGAAGGAACCAAAATGAGATGTATGATACGTTACCCTTACGTGATCGTGTGAAAGAAAACAGAACCAAGGGAATGAAGGCCACGACAGCAACAATAGACCACGACTCCCCTCCTTTCGAATCAAAACCCCACGACAACACACCCTAAGAATCAACCACGACCAGAAGCACTTCGAATCTGGAACTCACGACCCAATTCCCACGTCCACAGCAGCTTAGTGTCAAATGGATTTGAGGGCAAAAAGGTTTTATGTGTCGTCACCTTTGAATGAGAGAGTTAGGTTTCTTTTGTGTGTTTATTTTGAAAAGAGATTTGTAAGTTACAAATGAGTGATAATTGAGATTAATATGGGAATCATGGGGAGTGATTGCCGAGATTATGGGGAGTGTGATTGACCAATTTAATGCTTCCATATTTAAATGTGTAGGTTACAAGGAATGAGATTAAATGGGGATAAATGGTGGTTAAAGGGGCGTGGGTTTAGGCCGAGTTAGGGGGAAACAAAAAGACCAAAATCAATTTTATTTAATTTACCATATTTTCTTTTGTGTTAGTTTTATTTAGTTTAATGTGTTGGTAATCTTGTACATAAAATGGTCCAAGTAACTCATGTTACGTGTTATATTTAGTTTTTGTAGACAATAGTGTGAGTTGAATTTATTATCTTGCACATGTTAATCACACACACACACACACACACATATATATATATATATATATATATATATATATATATATATATATATATATATAATATATATATATATATATATATATATATATATATATATATATATATATATATATATATATATATATAAAAGTTAGGTTATAACGTAGTTAAATGAGCTCGACGTGTTTTACGAGTTCCAAGTTATTTACTTGAGGGGCAAAAGGGTCTTTTACACGTTTTAGATTTTTAGGGTTTTACAGATCACCTAGGCAAATTTGATGCAAAAGCTGATGATGGGTATTTCCTAGGTTACTCACTGATCTCTAAAGCCTTCAGGGTGTTTAACACCAGAAGACAACAAGTTGAGGAAACCTTTCATGTCACCTTTGATGAAAGTTCAGAAAGCATCAGATTTTCCAATACCTCAGTGGAGGAAATAGTAATTGATGACTCAACAAGATATCCTCCTGATGAGTTCAACACTGAAATCAATTCCTCCTATCAAGCTGATGCTGACATCTCATACTATGTCTTACCCCACAACCTTCCTCAACCCACTATCAGTGATGTCATTGATAATCAATCAGTCCCCATTGGGATAGGTAATATTGAACCAAATGTTCAGGAACCTGTGATTCATGAACCCCAACCTAAACAAACCATCTCAACAGATGATCTTAATGATTCTGGCCCGCACCGAACTTCACTACTTGAGTTTCCAGTGACCTCTTCAAGCTCGGATCCTAGACCACAAAGTAAGTGGACAAAATCTCAGGACATTGAGCTTGTAAACATCATTGGTGAACCCACTAAGGGCATGCTCACTAGAAGTATGGCGCTAAGTTAACTGCTTACCGGCCGAATGTCTATATGTTTGATTTTCTATCAGAACCCAAACGTATCACCGGAGCCTCTCATCTAAAGTTGGGTTCAGGATATGCAAGAAGAACTTCAACAGTTTGATAAAAACAAGGTCATAACCTTGATCTAATGTCCTCGGATGTGTCATAGGAATGAAGTGGGTTTTTAGAAACAAAAGCAATGAAACGCAGCGTCATTAAAAACAAAGCTGGACTTGTACGTACAACAAGAAGGCATTGACTATGATGAGACATTTGCTCTGTTAATGGAAGCCATCAGGATCTTCCTTGCATATGCTACCTACATGAACTTCAAAGTTTACCAAATAGATGAAGTTTTGAATGGTGAACTCAAGGAAGATGTGTATGTTTAGCAACCTCCTAGCTTTGAGAGTAGTGAATTCCCTGACTATGTCTGTAAGGTTGACAAAGCCCTTTATGGACTTAAACAAGCTCCCAGAGCATGGTATGAAACTCTCTCAGCCTTCCTGATTCAAAACAAGTTTGTCAAAGGAAAGATAGACAACACTTTGTTTATCTACAGGACAAAGCAAGATGTGATACTGGTCCAAGTATATGTTGATGACATCATCTTTGGCTCAACAAATTATACTCTTTGCAAGCACTTTGAAAAACTGATGACTAAGAAGTTAGAAATGAGCATGATGGGTGAACTCACATACTTCCTTGGACAACAAATCAGGCAAACTGATAAAGGAATCTCCATCAGTCAAGAGAAGTATACCAAAAATCTCTTGAAGAAATATGAGTTCTCTGACTATGCCTCAGTGAAGACACCAATGGTCCCTCCTAACAACCTTGGACCTGATCTCACTGGCAAATCAGTCAACCAAACTCATTTCATGGGGATTGTAGGCTCACGATGTATTCTTCGCCTGGACGGACATACAATTCTACGTCTAATAGCAAGATATCTCCAATCCCAGAAGAATCCCATCAAGCAGCCAAAAGAATCCTCAGATACTGAAGGGGAACTCCAAGCCTTGGACTTTACTATCCAAAGTGCTCAGGGTTTGACCTCAAAGGGTATTTCGACTGATTATGGGCGCAACATGGACAGAAAAAGTACCTTAGGGTCCTGTCAATTTCTTGGAGGAAAACTAGTTTGTTGGAGTGCTAAAAAGCAACAATATGTGGTTATGTCTTCAAAGTTAGTATGTGGTGCGCAGAATGTCGTGCCAATGTATTATGGATGAAAAGTCAACTCAGGGACTATGACATCCACTACAAAATGGTACCTGCATTTATTGCAATCTCCAACCCTGTCCTCCACCAAAGAACCAAACACATTGATATTATCGATATCATTTCATCAGGGACCACATAATGAAAGGAGACATAGAACTTCATTTCATCCCTATTGAATATCAACTTTCTGATATCTTCACCAAACCCTTAGATGAACCTACCTTCGGAGACCTGAAGTTGAATTGGGAATGCTTGACATTGAAAGTCAAAAACCTGAAATTCAATCCCAATCTCAGTGAGTTCTCGAAATGGTCCATGCTCCCGAACAAAACCCCCAATACTACCTTCACCGAATGAGTTAGACTCATTCAGGGACCCTGACTTTGGATAATTGAGCATTGAATGAGTAACTAAATGCACCAAGTATCAGCATTAAATGTCCTAAGTTGGTAAACATACCAATTTAATATAGGAATATATGTCTCTTTATCCTGTTGTCATCCAATTCAAGGGTCCCTCAAACCTTACCTCATCCCACTTGGCATTAAATGTCTTGTCTCACAACAAATATCCTAAGGATATTTTAAACCTGCAAAACACTTTTATCGTGTAATTTAAATCGTTCTCTTGAAAAAGGGAAATTATCATGGGTAGTGGTGGTGGTAAATGAGCAAAAAACGCAAAACCGACTTTACAAATCCTCATTTATGCAAAATTTACCTCCTCACCACTCTATAAATACACCCCTCAAAACATCAAAAACACACACAAATTCTCAAAACAAAATACAAAAATTCTTTCTCAAACCCGTAAAACTTGTGTGTTCTTCAAATCTTCAACCAGCTTTAACAAAAATCTTCTATAAAACCATTTACAAAATATTTTTCTTCACAAAACTCAAAAGCAAATTTTGATTGTTTCTTGTCAAATATTTTTCAAAACCTAAAAATCTTTCAATGGAAATGGCGCAAAACAAAGCCTTTATTTTGCACCACAGCCAAGGGGATCTTGAAACGTGGAATTCAAAACTAACAATGTTATAGGAAATTTAATACCCCGATGTCCCAAATTCCTATAAGTGGGAATCATGAAATTTTATTCAATCAGCCTACTCTAAATGTGCCTTTACTCACCCCTTCAATACAGTACTAAAACCTCCTGTGAGTTTTGGGCAAATACCGGGCCTATGACCCAACACCCTAACATGAGACGCACCTAAGACCACTCGGGGAGTATCTCATCAAATTCAGCCTTTTAATGGGGAAAAGTCACCACCCCTCGACTATAAAAACGCTTGTACATCAACAGGCTTGACTATAAACAATCGAAGCTATGTTGTCTCATCCCCGAACCTTCCACAGCTTATTTAAGTTAAAACAAATTGTTTTAGATCTAAAATTTTGATAGAACCCCAATCACCAAGAACTTTTCCAAGCAGCTTGGAAGATCCCGTTTCACATTTTTGATTCAGTTCTCTACAGAACCACTCATCCACCTAACAAGTTTAACTCTATTCAAATTTGATGGAGGTATTATCAAGCTTGATTGATTGTGGATCATTTCACTGGGCTGATAGTGGGGAGGATTACTTTTACGCGGATCTTGTAAAATCCAAGCCACCGGAAAGCAAAACTAGGACAAAATATGTTTCCTACCCTAGGTTTGTCTCATGCGCTTTACAAGTGTTACTGGGTTGCAATTATCCTCAGGAATACAAATACTATGCTTTACCTGGTATCCTAAGTCAATCAAATTTTCAAAATGACCCATCCCAAGTCACTGAAATTGAATTGACGGCCCATATGGTTCTGTAAACAACCGAGGGACTCATGTCTCCAAACCCTGCTCCCCAAAAGAGAAGGGGAAGTCTCAGATGGGACTAAAACCAAACCCAAGTCTCGGGGCCACTGTAGCTTTAGGAACACAGACCTAAAAGGCAAAGAAAGCCCAAGACGATCTACCCAAAGGGAGACCAAACATCATCCACCCGGTGACAACGAAGGACACTGATACATCACAGTCAGTGCCCTTGGTCCCAACTACTACTCCCCAAGATCCAGAGGGAAACAAATAACCCGCTGGTAGGGGAGCGCCTTCCACACTGCCCAAGGAGGACATTCGCCAATCACAGCTTTTGTCTAAGGGCCAAACTAATGATCCCAAAGACTCAGGGGGAAACACACAACCCACTAATAAGGATCTCACTGCCACCGCTTCTAGGGATAATACTGGGAATCACCCACTAGTGCTTGAAGGAGCACAGGGGGACAAAGACTCAGAGGGACAAATACCACCCGCTGATATGGAACCCATCACCAACACTGGCCTATTAACTGTTGCTGAGGTTACTGATATATTATTCTCTGATGAAGAGCTAGGCGATTGAGGAAGAAATACTTTCAGAGGAGAAGAAATGTGTGATGTTAAAACTCAAGAACAGGAGCATCAGCTGATCCTCAAGAGACGAAGAGTCACCTGCTCAACTGATGATAATGACTCGATTCCTCTACTTCATCTGTCACGAGGAATTCAAAAAGTTTGACAACATTTTTCCTCGACTAAAAGACAATTTGGTTATGTGGATTACAAAGGCTTCAAGGAAGTTATATTCGGGTGTCACTGATACTCTCTCGGGATCAACATGTTGAAGCGACTTCTAGTTATCTGATTTGAAATCGAAGTGCTCAATTTTAATGCCAACACCGATGAGCACAGGGATCTAATGTATCAACATCTGCACTGAGGCGGATGAAAACCGATCAAATTTCTCAAGTACTTTCAGGAGTCTCACACCAAGCTGGATGAAATCAAGGATTCTGTGAAAGAAGACCCAACACTTAGCTCCAAAGTGCTGGAGGCTACTGAGGCTTATATGAAGAATTCTTCCAGTCTCACTGAACTGATCAACATGCTTCAATCTGCAAATGTTCAGGGTCTTCAGTCCTCTATTCAGTCTCTTTAAACAACACTGGGTTCTTTGGATGCTCAAGTTACTAATCTGGCTAAGGCATCGTCTTTTATGGCCTGGAATCTTGGGCCTATAATGACTGCCCTGGAATTATCTCAGGCCAATCTTGCTGAAAAGGTCACCAGTCTTCAACATGATAAAACTGACATCAAGGCCATGGTCACGTAGATATACCAAGCCTTCAAAGGTCAAGCAACTCCAACTCCCTCAGTATCCCAAGCAACTCTTGCTCTCACTGATGTTGCAGAAACAGTTGAGGGGGAGAGAGAGCCAGCGAAGAGACTCCCTCTCATACTGAGGGGGAGCCAGCTCAACCAATATCAGCAACACCACTCTCATCAGTCCCACCATCATCAACAACAACAGTGGCAATGACATTGGCAACAACACCACCTATCATCACAACAACACCTCCACTGGTAGCATCCTCTTCTGCTCAAGATAAAGGAAAAGCCTTAATGACTACACTTGTGCCTGAGAAGATTCCATATGTCATCAGCAATAAATAGTACCTGCTTACTCCACAATAGCTAACAACCTTTCTTGAAAAGGAAGACAAACGAAAGAAACTGGCTGAGGAAGAAAGGAAAACCAAAGAAGCACTGGTACAAGTAGTGGCTGAGGAAGCTAAAAACATTGGAATTGATCCCAAAAAGCTTGAAAAGGGATAGGCTGGACAAAAGTTCAAAGATGCTCAGGCTGCTCAAATGGCTGCCATGAGGAAGAAGCTGGATGAAAAGAACAGGAAAGCTGCTGCCATCAGGCAAGAGAGGATTGAACAATACAATTGGTCAATGACAAGCAGAAGGCTACCTGAAAAGAACACTGATGTGAAAATCATCCCCAAGTCTAAACCACTGGTAATGAATGTCTACAGGTGGGATGATAAAAGGCATTTTGAGGTTCATGATCCCATGAAGTTCACGACTTTGAATCACGAACTTGATGAGCTTGGTCCCATCATATCAAAAGAGAATCATGCATGGCCAAGGAGATGAAATCCCTAAGCAAATGATATAAAATACGGGGAAGCAAGCACACTTGGGATTCAGCCAGCTTTAACTGCACCTCAAGGATCTCAACCTCAATCATCCCAAGGCAAAAGAAAGAGGGTTGAATCTAAGCTTGAAATCAAAGTACCTGGCCTGGACTGCAACAAGGAGCTACCTGAAGGTGTGAAGTTTGCGAACTGTCTTTGTATAGAAGATCCTGAAAGAGGACTCTTCTTTATTGATGTCTATGGAAACCCAGCATTCCAGAGGTGGAGTGACATTGATCTTGCAGGGCTGTCTACAATGGCAAGCTATTTACCAGTGGCCTCTCAAATCCAAACTCTAGAAAACATCACGTTCTGCAATGACCTGAATGCTAAGATAAGAGAGCACCCTGACAAAGAAACACTCCTCAAGAAGAAGGTCAAGCTTGAAGCACTGGGAATCCATCTAGAGTGACATCATATGTTTTATCTTTTCTACTAGTGATAGGAACTATGTAATTTGATCAATAAATGATGTATGTTTTGTTAAAATATTCAGTGTTCCTTATAATATTCATTAGTATATTCAGTGTAAGAAGAAGCCATTTGCTCACTTACACTGATCAAATACTTAGGCTATTTGTATATCCAAATAGGGGGAGACTGTTGGGTTCAGTAAATACCCAAACCTCTTAAGTCTAGGATTGTAATAGAAAATACCCTAAGTGTTTAATCCTTTAAACATTAACAAGTCACTGAGCGCATAGTCTCTCAGTGAGCTGTCTTCAGGATACTTAGTAAGAGACGAAGAAGAAGTCTCTCCACTCCGTAAGGCGGAACTTAAAGGGTGAAGACTGAGTCAAGAAGAAGATGGTGGATTCAGGGAGTGATGACAATAACTCACTGAATCCCGCTCCTCACCAACTACTAACGAAGACAAACTAAAGACGAAGACGAAGGCTATGAAGATTGAAGAATGGCGGGACAAGCGGGGATAAGTTTGAACAGAATAAGCGAAGTCCTTATCAACCAAAGTCAACTTTCCCGAATGTTAACTATCGGGCTCGGTGTCATCACTGACAAGAAGAAAGCTTGACCTTGTCCTTACAATATAGCCAATGTAAATAGAGACAAAATACATCAGTATTTTGTCTTCATAACTGTCAGTTTGTCCTCTAGGAAAGAGTTAAAAACCATACTTGTATAAATAGCATAAGAGTTGGAGTGGAAGATTTTAAGCTTGTAGATTAATTGTAAAACGCACACACAAACAATCTTTCACTCCCCCAAATACAACTCTGTCCCTGAGATAGCTCAGTGGTTCCTTTGTAGTTGTGCCTAGACTTAGCACAGTGAGGAGATACCATACTTGTCATTTCAATCCCAAGTACTATTCCGCAAGTACTTGGGTAATGTATTCTTTTTTTATTTGCTTCTAATAATGAATATTAAGTTAAAAATTATTCAGTGTGTTTTTACTTACATTACTTTCAGTCATTGTTCACAATCTGTTCATTTATTGCTTTAACTATTTTTTATAAGATTGTGAAACGGGAACAACACAAAGTCGTATCCCCATTGTCAGAGTTCGTTGGAACTCTCAGAGAGGCCTTGAATTCACGTGGGGGCTTGAAGATGAATTCAAGCGAAAATATCCACATCTATTTCCTGTCTCTATTAACAAATCAAAGGGAAACCCTGGACGGGTTTCTTCTTAGGCGGGGTGACTGTGACAACTGGTAAACTTTTGAGAACACATTTTCATACCACATCATACTTGTGACATTATTTTAATAAACTTGAAACATTTTAAAAACTTGAATCGGTCGAAAAACAAGAAATCATCTTGGAACGTGTAAAATGTAAGCACACAGCCGACCGGCACGAGTTAACTAGTAATTTATATATATATTCGTGATTATAGTCATTTTGAGAGCACTGAATCATTATTTTAAAGCTAACGGCGCATTGGAAAAATTATTTCAAGGCTAACAGCGCAATTTTCGTGAAATTCCGACAATGTTTGAGGGTCGAAACGAGCTCGAGAAGAAATATCGTGAAAGTAGGGAGAAGTGACGCAACTAGCCCCTTGGAATTGTAGGATCTTAAATATTGTGTTGATGATGATTCGGGTGGCCTTGGTTGGTGATGAATCAAGTATGCCATGGTTTAAAGAGAGAAAGAGATGAGAGGGTGTTCTTGTTAGAGAGTTGTAATACAAAATGTGAAAGGTTAGATTCAAGAAGCACCACCCCTTCCAAGGATGGAAGGGGTATTTATAGTTACAAATGAAACGCCCTCCTGACGGGCTGTGGATCATGCATATAGTAGGTAAAGACCCGTCCTTCCTCCACGGTGTTACACTAAACTAAACTACGCTACAAACTAACTAATTAACTACTAAATAACGTAAATAACGACACGTCTACGAGGTAACATATGCTAGATCATAATTGGGGTGACCGACACTTTAACATGGAATTTCCAATTCCTAACAATCTCCCCTTAAGGGAGGTCACCCCATGAAATACATTTTTCATCCTAGCATTCTATCTTTGTCTTTTAGTTCTGAGCTCGTAGACTTCTATTCTTCAAGTTCCGCAATCTTTGTGCTTTAGTAGTGTTTCTTCAAAGTCCGCATAGTTTTGTACTTTAAGTGGAGGCCTTTAACTGATCCACATCTTGATGATCTTCGAGCTTTCTTCGAGATCATCAGCCACAGTAAATCTTTGGATCACCCTTTATTGTGTTGCCATCATGTGAAGTTGTGACTTTTGGACCGACATGCTCACACTTCCTGGATCATGACATCTTTCCATCAGAGTAGCGGAAGCTTTATTGGTTCATGATATTTGCAGCAGCTTAGCAGAAGCATAGTATAAAAATATCGAGCCAGGTTACGTAGATGCATAAATCATGATTTCTTCAATTAAGTGTGGATCTTTGTGAGCATGCGGCTTTGGATTGACTTCTCAATTCGATCAGTGCAACCATCCAAATGTACCTGCAAACAACAGTTAGCAATAAAACACACGAAAGTGTCTTTGATCACTTTCGATGAATTGAGTTACACGGCCCACAGTTCCCCGTTGATCAGTACAAGTCGCACTGTGACGGTATAATTCTGAAGAATCTCCTTGACAGGGTTTCGCAACTGTTCTAGCTGTTCTCAAACCGGAACGTCTCAAAGAAGACAACACGTAGTGAGTGAACCAGCGAATTGTGATTCACTGATTGATGAAAAATTGATTTGAAAACAATCGCGTATTTCTTGAAGAAAGAGTTTTGCAATACGACAAAGGTTTTATGAGAAAGATCAATTTTCAATCAAAAATACCTTTTGTATTTGAAAGAGAATACACATTCGATGTGCTAGAGAAAAGAAGAAATTTACACATCGAACGGTTTTTCCAAAAGTATTTTTTTCAATTAGAGATACTTTTTGAGTTTGAAATATGAATACACATTCGATGTGCTAGAGAAAAGAAGATTTGCACATCGAACGGTTTTTCCAAAAGTATTCGTCAATTCCATTCCTGGACCAAGGTTGATTCAAGAGTGAATCGCCCCATTGTTTCTATCCAGTTGTCACAAGCTTGATCTTTTGGAAAGATTTCACATGTCACCCACCAAGAGCTTGTTTGATGTTGGCTCTAGAAGGATTTCCATCTTCATCGTGAATTCTTTACATATCACTCGGATGTTCTGGCAATACCACAAGGATAATGCGTAGGACTCTTAATATATACTTACTTTCCACATTGTGTGAAACAATAAGTCTTCATTAATTTAGTGTCCTAATGAGATATTGTGGATGATCTCTTGGCTCTAGACTCAATTGTGCATATTTGGTTTCCTATGCCGGAGACTAGGGAGAGGGTCTCCTTCTTCAATATCAACAATCTCTAAGAGAAAGTCGATAGATTATGTAGGTTCCTCGTGAGAATAAAATAAGTCCTTTTAAGAGGAACTTGAGTAGCTTGGGAAGTTAGGTGCAGTGCGTCACTGGGTCCATGACGTCTTGTCTTCAATACCAGTGTTACCTTAGTAACCACCAGTAGCATATGTATTGAACCCGGTTTCTGCCCTAAGGTTGAATTATTGGAGGGCTATTTCTTTTCACCCTTTTTCACATTCATTTCTTTTTCATTCTTCAACCCCTTCAGTGCTTACCGAGACTTCATTACTAGAACCTTGTTGGGTTTATTCCAGTTCTAGCTCTATCTCAGTCCGCACTCTTCCCATATTCTCATTTTTCTCCTTTTTTCATCATACCTAAGGACTCTACACTATCTAGTGGATTGTCCCTGGGTAGATCCCTCCGGTTCTGGCGGATCGTGGGAACTAATACCTAACCACACCATCCTTATAACTCCATGCATAAAGTAAAATGGTCGGTCTTTTGGTATAGTTCTTTCTTCCATGAAACCAATTGAAAAATCATTTGGAAAAACCAATCAAGGTACTGGTGACAAAATATCAAAGTATTTTGTACCTTAATTGTTTTTGATCATTTAGAAAATCTCCCCCTCAACATGTGCATATGATTTAGAAATTGTTTAGCAGATGGAGGAAAGAGTTCTTTGAAATGTATTCATGATCACAATTTCCGTAGAAAAAGCCATTTGAATTTCTTTGGTAAATCCTCCCCCTCAATATGTGCGTAGGATATTTGAAATCATTTTATCACATAGAGGAAAGAGTTCTTTTGAAGCACATCCATGAACACAAAAGCCATTAAGAAATGATTAGAAAATCAATCAAGGTACTTTATGTTGAAACATAGAAATCTTTGTACCTTGAGAGTTTATTTTCTTTTTGAAATGCTCCCCCTCAATATGTGCTTCGAGATTCGAAAGCGTTTAGCACATATGGGAGAGCAGTATGCACATTTGAATCAAAACGATCACCTATTATCAAATTTCATTATTAAATCACAAATTCTCCCCCGATCAAAAATATCAAACCCTTTGGAAAACATGGGAGAAAATGTGGCCTTGTTTAAATACTCTTCTGGTTTTTGGTTAAATGCTCCTCCTCAATCATGTGCATCATGTATTTGAAATCATTTGGCACATGAAGGAAGGAGTGCTTTTGAAACAATCACCCTTTAAAACCATTTTGAGATTTAAATCACGATCTCTCCCCCGATCAAAAATTTCAAACCATTTGAGATTTGTGATCCCAATTGATTTAAACCATTTAGAAAAGTTTGGGGAAAGACGTGTCAAGATTTAATTTTGAAAAATGATTGATAAGGATCAATTTTTTGACATTAAAGATTGTTAGTGTCAGGTATGATCGTTTTTAAAAGATCTTTAAGTAAAATGAAACAATTTCACAATCAAACAAGAACAGAAAAAAATTCATTTTGAAAGATCTTAGAGTTTTAAAGAAAATCATACCATGACATAACATTAAATCTTTAGATCACCACTTTAATTTTACAAGCCGGAACTTTTGTGAAGAAATATCGTTTGAAAATATTTTATTTTAAATCACTCTCCCCCTCAATCGATGACCGTAGTCGATGATTGAGTGACTTAAGTTTTGATAAAATGAAGTCCGGTGATTTTCAAAATTAAGTTCAATTAATTTTCAAAACAATATTTTCCATTTTCAAAACAATTTATTATTATTATTTTTTTTTTTCAAAATTGTTTAAAAATGGTATCCTGCACAAAGATACTTTAGGTGGTTGAGCTGCTTTTGTTGCTGTTGCTGGAGGTTTGGAAAGAAAACCATTGCTGATGCAGTGAGACCTCTGACGTTGCATTTGTCATGCCAACTCTTCATATAGGTCCAATTAAGCTCCGTTTCTTCATTTGATGATGAAGAAAACCATCTGCTGATGCAGTGAGACCTCTTACGTTGCATTTTTTCATGCCAACTATCCATAGAAGTCAAATTAAGCTCCGTTTCTTCATTTGTCAACCCAAGAAATAGTTACCCTTTCCTTTCGGCATCCAATCATCTTATATTGTGGGATCCGGATCGGGAACATTCTTATAACCATCTTATCTGCATACGTTAGTCAACACAAACAGATATATGGTGTTCGACAACACCCAAACAAAGAATCGACTATTAAAAGACAATTCAACATATCAAACAGATCATGTAAAGGCATGGGAATAATGTGTTCATCTAATCCTAACAATCATATCCTAGGCACCTAGTCCTTCAACGTAGGTTAACATCATTTTCAGTTAAGCATATAGGATAATTACGAAAGCTCGTTAGATGATATAGATTTGAAAACATTCTCCCCCTCAAACAATGACTTATTTTCTTGGAAAGTTTAAAAGCGCTGAAGTCATTGATTGAGTTTTCAATTTTTACGAAAACTCTGAATCTGATTGATTTACAAGCACCTCGATTATCACCATTTTTTGAAAACAATAAATATTTTTCTGAAGAATTTATAGAAGGAAAAATATTTGAGTAGGAACAGCAGTCTTATTGACGACATGCTTTCCTTGTTTTTGTTTTTAGGATAAGTGCACGAAATATTTGAAAATTGGTTTACAGCAGCACTTTCCTTTCTTGAAGAGCGGGTTGCTATCTAAAATAATAGCAAACCATTGTTTAAGCACGGGTTACAGTCAGAAGTAACAGCAAGCCATAGTTTTAGACATGTTTTGGAAAAAGAATATTTACACCTCCTCCTCGAACTTCATCTATGGTCCCGTGCCATTATTGAATGACATTTATAAGACCACAGATGTTATCGATACCAGAAGACATGTCTTGAGAAAACAATATTTTTGGTATTTTTAAATTTTCTGATTTTTATGGGTTTTTGTTGGTTTTATATTTTTCTATTTTCTTTTTCTGGTTTTATATTTTTGTATTTTCTTTTTGATAAATATTTACAGAGATAGAGAAGATGATATAGTTTAAGACGATGATGATACGAGTACCGAGATAAGGATATCGAGCAGCACGTCGTAGAAGATAGAATTCGTCATCTCTTAAACATTCACCACCAAAGCTTTCGAGGCTCCTGAATTGAGAGAAATTGAACCATCTGAAAGTGAGACTTTGGCAGCTTCCCCCCGAACCGTAAATCCTTTTGTTGAGCAGATTTGAAGCTCTATTTCAATCTTTCTTTAGCCAGGTGCACAAAGAAGCACACCATTATCATCGATCTTGCTGCTCCTTTTAAGAGTGATCTTTGTGATTCTTTGTTTGAGGTTATATCATCCAAAAGAACAGCAACGTATCATCCCACACATAAATAACTCTTCTCAAATTTCATTCCACTGAAGTCTGAAGCGATCCATACCAAAAAGTTGTCAAGAGAACACTTTCCCCCAAGTAGATGAATTGATGCAGTCAGTCTCTTAGACTAGAGCTCACGAACCCAAATACACATATACCCAAAGACAGAGAAACTTATACCATCGAAGTAGCAGATTAAGTCCGATAGCCAAAGAATAACCCCGATGTATACTTTTCTCTCCCCTGATGATAGTGTATGAAGCTCAAGAACCTGAAGTACCCGAATGCCCAAAGAGAGAATAACCGATAACATTGAAGAAGCAGGCCGAATCACTGATTATCTCTGCGGATGACTATCTCTGCGGATGTCAACTCCGGAATAAGTGATTATATCTCTGAATCACTGATTAAGCACTCAAGTGAAACAGCTGAGCGTCCCCAATGTACACAATCTCACTCCCGTGATGATTTCGATAGCACACTTGTGTACCTCTTTTATCACCAGAAACTAACTCTTCCATTGCTTCCCCACATAGTTGGAATAAGAACACTAAACGCCATGAGACAAACATTGAGTTTCTCTGCGGTAATGACCTTTGTCTTCCCGGGATATCTTCAATCACTTAGAAGTATTAAGTTCATCAAGTTTACTCGCGTTTAGATGCGTGTCTCCTTCCCCCTTGCTGGTTTTGATACTTCAGAATCAGCAACTCTTTGTAAGCCCGTATACTTGAAATCTTTTGAGAAGAACACATGTAATCTTGTGGGAATCAACTTGCTGAAGTAGAATGTGAGCAAGTCTAATTGGGGATTAAATTTGTCTTTTCACTCTCCCCCAATTAGTGCTCTCCCCTAAACCGACAATCTGTTTGATAAATGCCCAGATTAAGAAGAAGTCTTTAGATAATCAAATGCAACTCGTCTTTAGTCTTCTAACATGCAGCAGAAAATGTAGAACAGACTGTAGACTCGACCTTCTTCAAGATTGTCCAATTTGGGAAATAGAAAGTCAACATCTTCAACTCACCAAATGCATTCCCGTTAACATACATATAGCAAATCCCCTTAACTCAAATCCCTCCCAATCAAACAAGAACAGAAAGATGTTCATCAAGGAAATTAGCCCCGCAACTGGAAGCACTTGGTTATTAATCAAATCAGCCCGTGTGAAGATGTCAACCAACGGCTCTTAGAAGAAACTCCATTTAACGATGACCCGATAAGAAGAAACTCTGTTCTTACATAAGTTAGGAGCCGTATGACCATATATTCTCATATGTCAATCAAACATGCAGAATTATCACACTTCTTCTCCCCCTCAAGAATTGCATACGAAGATGCCATTCTTGATTAAGTAATTTAAATCATCCAAATGTATTCTATTCACACTTCTCCCCCGCAAAAATTGCATATGATGTCGCCATCGCCCAACAATCATCGGTAGTTCGGTTCACTTGATGAATTAGCGCATGGAAAAAGCATGAAGCATGTTGATGAGAATGGTCATAAATGAGAAGATTTCTCTTCTTCAGAAGATAAAGCGCACTGAAGCGTACACTTTTCCTTTCTTTAGAGTACGAAGCTTGAACTGTTGTGCTCAAACGTCATAATCTCTCTCTTTTCAATCTCTCTTGGCTAACTTGTAATCAACCCCATTGTCATTCTGTAGGCTCTTGGTAGTGACAACTGATGGAGAAAAACCCAATATGATGAATTTGACCCTGAAGTGAATAACCCGAACTCGTGACTTAAGCTTGCACATATGTAACAAAGAGAGGTGCCGAGACTTCATCCTCCATTGAATCTCTAAGTACTCTATACTCTTCATCCAACCAACCATCAAGTATAAGACGTACATCACCTCTTGAAAATCCACAATTCAATGTGATACTGAGCACTGCAACGTAACTCCTTAAAGTGATAGTTATTTTGTGGTGGTAAGAGCCCTATTCCCCCAAGTGGTAAAAGAAAAGGAAAAGTCACCCAAAAATAACTAGATTTCCAAGTCTTCATTTTTGAAAAAAGCTCGAACAAGGATCTCGAAGAATCTTCATCCAACCATCCCCGATACCTTCAGATACTAAGTACACTTTCCCGTGATATTTCACTTCAACCTCAAATAAATAATACTCCCTCCGTCCCAAAATTATTGTCCATTATTGACTTTTTTAGTCTTTCTTCTTCAACTTTGACCATAATTATTTTTGTTTGTGTTATATAATACTTGATGAAAAATATATGAATGTATTGGGTTTTAAATGTATTTTTCATTGGTATAATTTTCATCAAGTATTATATAACACAAATAAATATATTAATGGTCAAAGTTGAACAAAAAAGACTGATCAAAGTCAAACAGGACAATAAAAATGGGACGGATGGAGTAGTAAATTAACGCCGTTGTCACATCTTCTGGTTAAAAGCTCAAATCTAGCCTTCTTTGACGTTTTAAGTGAACTATGATAATGGTTTCATCCCGACCATGGTTAAAAGCACATAACCCCGTAAAACCTTGTAATAGCCAAACTGCCATGAGGACAATACAAACAATCACCCAATTCATGAAGTACACCCTTTATCCCTTCTTCGAAAATGAAACCGTAGCACCAGCATCAGATAAGATCCAGAATTACACTTTCCTTTCTCCAGGATGGTTCCATCATCACGGGATTTTACAATTCTATGGTTTAAACCGAGAAATAATTTCTTTCGCGAGATTTTACAAAATCAAGACAAAACCATAAACAATGTCAGCTTGAATGTGTTATGACAACTTTGGTTTCAGTGAATATCTGTTTTAGGGGAACATGCAGCGGTTCATCAACAATTCTTTACCCAAATGTAGACAACTTCACAAACCATACTAAGTCAAGTAGTATAAACTACTTCCCCCTGGAGGTTGACCGTAACACATCAAAGTACACGTTTCTCCCCCATGATGGTTTCGAACTTTCGGAAGCATCATAACGTGTACGACCATTTTCACGAGAAGTTCTTGTCATAATCAAACATCTTGAAAAGTCATGACTGACGATAAAGATTATTGAAAGATTTTGCTTAGACTGTGAAGTATCATTGACGTTTTGTGGCGTCGAATATCTCATGGGAATTGCTGAAATTGAACCTCCTTTGATTCACCGGCTAATAATAATGACCACATATGGAGATAACGTCACTTCAGTTTCGCATCAATAATACCGTACAAAACCCCGTAGTCAATTTTTAAATTTCGCTCAAGCCGTGAATTATGTATCCTCCGTGAAATTTTACCATACCATAACCAAAATACCAATATTACTAAAACCAAATAATTTGTATCCTCCATTTTTTGATTTTACAAAAAACAATTGGATAAAATTTGTCTTAATCCATGAAATCCCCATTCGTTGATCAAGCTACATACACGGATAGAGGTAACCCTATCATCTTTTTGCATCATTCCATGTAACTTGGCCCAAAACACAATCCAGTCCAAATAATTACAAATGAAATACATGGCCCGATTGAATTTAAGTGCCCGATCCACTCAATAGTTATAACCGGGTATATAACATCACAATGTATCCAAACCCTAAACTCATTTTTAACCCTAAGACACCATACCCTAATATCTCTCTCAAATTCATCCGCCTCTCTCTTTTACCAGTGAAGCACTAACCCTAATCATTATAAACAAATCCGCCCCATCTCAGAGCATCAACACCAAATCTCCATCTCAACATAACTTGACAAACCCTAAGGACATATATATACCATGATGTAGTAACCCACAAACAAAAGTACATCCTTAATCCAACTCTCGAATGCCACAGGGATGGCTCAGGTTGTCAATAATGCCATAGGGCTGGCTTAATTATTTGAATCGACATCAAGATATTTGGAGATCATTACGGATAGGTCATACAGTTGATATGGCTCGTTAATTTTTTTTCTTTTTAACATACACGAATCAAAAGGAAGTGGTAACATAATTGTTAAAAACTTCCTTTTTACATTCGGATATTAACAAAACTTTTTAGATCCATGAAGCACACGATATTTTGTGTATAGATCTTTTAGGGTCTATGTGTTAGATGAACCTCACACAAAAGAATCAAAGCCGAGATCAATTAACCTTTTCATGTACGATTTGAGATGTCAAGTATAGATCTGTGATGTACTCGAATACTTTGTGTGTAGATCCATTAATATCTATGAGTTTGATAAACCATACACAAATTCGAAACTGAGATCAGATATTTGAGATCGGTTTGAGAGTTGGGTCTGATATTGTCTAGGCCTTTTTTTTCATTCGATTACTTATTTTCACCTTGGACTGAAGATGGTGGTGATACCAGAAGTCATTTTAGTTTTGGTATTTGGTTGCTTGTGGTTGTGGTCATATAAGCAGTCATCATCTTCTTCTACTCTTCAGACAAGTCGCTTCTTGTCACAAGTAGCTACGTGACACAAGTTGCTACTTGACACAAGTTGCTACTTGACTCAAGTCGCTAGACTCAAGTCGCAAGACTCAAGTCGCTACTTGACTAAAGTCGCTACTTGACTAAAGTCGCTACTTGACTCAAGTCGCTACTTAACTCAAGTCGCTACTTGACACAAGTAGCTACTTGACACAAGTCGCTACTTTACACATGTCGCATTCAAAAATGCAACACAAATCGCTTTATGAATAAAGGACAAGTCGCCACTTATAGTACATTGCATCTGGACAGTTTTGACAAATCGCTATCAATTATTTGACTTTTTCCGGCGTTTTTCGACCAAGTATTCCGGCTATCTTCATAGAAATCCAGAAACATCATAAAAGATGCTTCATTTTTTACCTTGTTTGGACCTTACAAATCAGACTTATGACCATTTATATTTCACGGGACTGGTAACAAAAAAGTCATAGAAATATGATGAAACAAAAACCTGTTTGGACAAGTTTGACACAAAACCATATGTTATAACCATTTAAAGACCAAATGACTTTTTAGACCAAAAGGGATACTGAAACCATGTTAAAAACAGTTTACCAAAATAATAAATGGAAAATAATTTTCCAGCCAATAAAAAGTGCAAAAACAGTTAACACAAGATTCAAACACCACAATAAATCAATACAACACAATAACCATGGCTCTTGATAAGAATTGTAGGATCTTAAATATTGTGTTGATGATGATTCGGGTGGCCTTGGTTGGTGATGAATCAAGTATGCCATCGTTTAGAGAAAGAAAGAGATGAGAGGGTGTTCTTGTTAGAGAGTTGTAATACAAAATGTGAAAGGTTAGATTCAAGAAGCACCACCCCTTCCAAGGATGGAAGGGGTATTTATAGTTACAAATGAAACTCCCTCCTGACGGGCTGTGGATCAGGCATACAGTGGGTAAAGACCTGTCCTTCCTCCACGGTGTTACACTAAACTAAACTATGCTACAAACTAACTAATTAACTACTAAATAACGTAAATAACGACACGTCTACGAGCTAACATATGCTAGACCATAATTGGGGTGACCGACATTTTGACATGGAATTTCCAATTCCTAACAGGAATATTTACCATACGCGCCCCCTAGTTTGGTTTTAACATATTCGGTCCCTCATGGGGTATAAAAACCCCACCACACACACACAAACACACTTTTCTCACACACTTCTCTCTCTCTCTCTCACCTCTCTCTAACATTTCCGGCGACTGGAAAACCTCCGCCGCCGTCTTCTCCGGCCAAACTTCCGGCCACCCGTCACCGGAAAAATACACCGCTTATACCAAAAGATAGATCGTCGAAAGTTTGTTCTTTTGACCTAGGGTACGAGGGGTGAAACCCACCAACGCGCCCTAGATCTGCGTTTTTATTTTCAGAGTTTTCGGGTTTTCATCTTGCATGTGTTACCGTGATGTTTGCACGCGTATACCCGTGCTTGATTTTGTTATTTTCGTAGGTAAACCGTGTTTTCATGGTTGACTTGGCTTGGTCCTTGTGGAACGAGGGTTTTGGCCCTCTTGGTTAATATTTTGGGTCGTGTGATACTCGATGGTGATGTTTTGGTGTTGGTTGTTGTGAAACCGACACGGTAACCGAGGTTACCATGCCTTGGCGTGGGCTTGTCGTGGTGTCGAGAGTCTCCCAAGACTCCTTGGGATGGATTATTTGTTGTAGTGTTTTGTTGTTGGCTGTTTTTGTTGTTCGGATGCAACCACCGCTGCCACCAAACCCTTGTGGTGGTGCGGCTGTGGTGCTATTATTGGGTATATCGATGAGGTGTTGAGACCGGGACACACTTTGTATCACGGCATGGCTCGTGTTAAGGTTTCCGCAGCCAAGGGTAACCTTGACGAGGCGGTTACCACACGATTGGGACTTTGAGACCGGGACCTTGTGGTCACGGCAATCTTGGCAGTTTTGATATTCGAATGATTCGGGTTGACTTGGTCAATCTTGTGATACTATTGATGCTAAACATATCGAAACTTGAAAAATAAAAACGGATAACTAATAATAATAATAATAATAATAATAATAATAATAATAATAAATGTCTAAACCGTTATGATAATGTCGTTGATTTGAGTCATGATGATTTGAGCACTTCGTGAATCATCCGAGACCTTATAGTTCGGATTGACCACGAGTAGCCGATATGGACTTTATGAGTATATGGACATTGTGGACTATATTATTATTAGACTATGACCCGAATTAGATACTTGACTTGGGAAACGGACTTGGGAATAGATGGGCTCGAGTCAATTAGTATTGACTCGAGAAGGGTTGACTCGAAATGATAGGTCGAAAGAGTTAAATATACTACGTTTTGAAAAATCATGAGCATTAAATAATGCAATTAAACAATAGTTTAATTGTATAAGATAATCAATGTTTCTAAAAAGAGATAATAATGTAACACATTTCGAGACACGAGGCCCAAGTTTTCTATTTAAGAAATTTAATGTGAATTCGATCGCGGATTGGTTAACATTAATAAAAGTCTATTATCATATTTATTTGGACTTATTAGATTGACGAGTCCCATAAGAGCCTGATAAATATGAGAAGAGGAGATTATTAATGGCAACCCATCCTAAGGTCTTTACGTGCAACCTATCTAGATTCACCTTGAATTAATAAACGAGACGAAGGGAACGCCAACCTTATTAAGTTGACGAGCCTAATAAGACTTGACAAATCCTTCAAGTACCTTATTAACGCATGGTTTAATCTATTAGACCCGACCTTTTTGTGACATATATGACGCACATATTCTTGTTTGTTTTGGTCGGGTGAGTTGCGTGAGTTGGTTGTCAAGTTTGTTGAACTACGTGAAATGTTGTTAATCATGTGCGTTGATTGAGTCGTCATTCCACAAGTGACAAAGCCAAGTGTTCCATTCTATCGTTCTGCTTCAACCTACAAGAATCTTTACGTTTTATACGACTTTATTTTGGAAACTTCGTGAGGATCGATACTGAGTCGCGTCTTTTGTTATTTTAGGTTGAGCTACGTCCGCTGTGTTGTGATATTACTTGTTGTTGTTGCACTAGTCTCCTCTAGAGTGATTGTTTGTGCATTTCCTTGTTAAGGTGAGTTTCATAGCGCCATTTTTATCTTGGTTTTACTAAATTGGGGTGAGAAAACATGCTACTTTTTTGGACCTTTTAAACTCTCTTGATTTGCTTATGCGTTGACTGGTTTAGATAGATGTGTGGTAGTTGTTGCATGATACTAGGGTAGCATATTGATGCTATAATGTGATACCTAGCTTGTGAATGGTTATTTATTCCGATCTAGTCCAGGGTAGTTTGACCATGCTACAACCGTGCTGGCTAGAGTCGCTTGGGATCCCACTTGTGATTTGATATGCGTTTATATGTTTTTGTGCATCTATCTTAGTCTCGCGTAGCAAATAAACTCTTACAGGTCCACTACTGAATTTGAACTTAAACCTATGAACTCACCAACTTTATGCTGACCTTTTAGCATATTTTTCTCAGGTAATTGATGTGAAAGCTTTGGTAATCTTTGGGAAGGCGTTTGGCAGTGAAGGCATGGTTTTGGATCCTTCTTACTCTGATGTTAAATGGAGACCCTTTTCTTAAACTATTTTATTTGGGCTTACTTCTGCACTTTTCAAGAAATGTAAAACTTAATTATTACTGATGACTATGTTTTCAAGTTATAAATTTTCACTTATGTTGTTCGCTATCCTTGTGTTCTGTACTAATTTCGTAGCACCCCAAAGTTGGTAAAGTCTTCCGCTGAGCCAATTTTGGGGGTGTTACAGTATCTCTTGAGAGGATGTCTTATTAGTCAGATCAAGAACTTGTTCTATAAGTTTGTACAAATATCCATCAATTCATTAAGTTTAATGCTACCCTTATCAGTTTGAAGTGTGTTACCTCTTGCGAGCACTGAATCATTGGATTGTTTAGATACCCTCTCATACCTAGTAAGAGCAGAAGTAACCCCCATGGTTTCTTGGCACCTGGGACCATCACCTAAATCAGCTCTATGGGAACTAGACTCATTAGTTGTTGCCTTGGATAGGGTCTTATTTATGTTACCACTGCCCTGCTCTGCTTCTAAGCTAGAAGAAGTAGTGGTAGTCTTTTTCAATCTGTCCTCCATCTCCTCATGGACAGCCTCATCTGCAACAGGTTCACTAGACTGAGGAATCTCAGTGCCCTTTTTGGCTTTCCTAGGTTTATGGGTCTTTTGTGGTTGAGATGATAATGATGCCAAAATTATGGGTGTGTGTTGGGTATCAGTAGGAGTGCCTGAACCTTCACCCAATTGAGGTTGGTTTAACAACACCATGTGAGGAAACAAAGGTATTACAGTACTAGAAAATCTTTTGCCAGTTCTTCTAATATTATCAAAAAAAATTAGTGTGAGAAGAGACAGTATAAACCTTTTTATGAATTGGATTTTCCTCAAAATGTTTGTCCACTAAAACCTGTAAAAACCTTGGATAAATATATAATTTGTTTGCCATGTTATCCAAGTTCTTAACCATACTATCAAAATTAAGTTTGGAAAAGTTAAAAATTTCATTTAAAGCTAAGTAGATAATACTAGAAGCCATGTTGCTGCTAAATTCATTCCAAGCAGTTGTTTTTGGACTTAAACACTGCAAGATAGTATGAATAAGAAATTTCCATTATGAGGAGAAAAGGGCTTTGTAAAAAGTAAGTTTATCATAATTCTTTTCATATCCCATCAATGCCAATTTTAAAAAATTGTAGAAGTTGGAAGACACTCAACACCTTCAGCATCTGCTAGAGCAAAAGCTCTTCTAACGGATGATTCAGTGATAAGTATCTCTTTGACATCTACAGTGGCATGGATTTGTTTTTCCTCATTAATTTTTTTGACCATAGCAGTAGACCAAAACTGTTTAATAGAGAAAACATATATATTAGGATTAACAGTTAATGAATACCTAATAGGGTGTGCATTCAGAAAATCAATTATTTGTTCAAATCCTTCACTCTCTTTGGGTTTTTCCAAAAATGCGATCATGTTGTGTGAATCGGCAAAGTTGAGAGTCGACATTGTGATTGATTATTAGATTGGATGTTAAAAATGATTTAGGGTTTGTAATTGAGAGGATAATTGAAGAATGAAACCGTTTTCAATTATTTAAAGCCCAATTGATATAATTTCAAAGCAGAACCCTGAACCACCAAAAACAACAGTTTTAACCTTTAACTACCTAGCAGTAGTAACCCTAGCAGCAGTAGTTTGGCCTAGCAACATTAACTTATGCTTAGCATCAGCAAGTTATTCCTAGCAACTATAACTGTGAGTCACCAGCATTAACTCCAATTCAATCCAACAACTTTATTTGCTAATTCTGCAAAATGTTATTCCAAAAATCAAGAAAACACTAGCCATAACAAATTGTATAATGATCACCATATGATTATACTTAACAGTAGTAAGTCTAACTAATAGCAGAAACTTCTAAACTGACAGCAAAAACTTTTAAGACTTCAATAACAACACTAATCCATACAAAACTTTACAAAAACATAAAGAGATAACGGACTTTAAGGATTTAACATTATAATACTAGCGATCAAATATTGAAATCTACTTACATCAAAAGATTTTGTAAGCAAATCTGCAACATTCTTGTCAGTATGGATTTAACCATTTTAATCAATTTCTTATCATTTGAATCTCTAATAAAATGATGTCTGATCTCTATATGATTTGCTTTTGAATGAAAAACTGGATTTTTAATAATGCAAATAGTCTGTTATTGTCAATAAATATTTTGGTTTGTATAAAATTGTACCCATAATCCAACAGTTTGTTAGGTCACCATAACTTAACACAAGCATCAATATGATAGAAATAAGGTAGAGATAGATGGTTGCACACACAATACACATGATGATAAGAAAATGTTATGCGTAGGATTGTCTAGAGTGAACAACACTCTCAAATGAGAGTATACAAGAGTATTTATAGGGGAAGGGAGCTAGGGCAACATATCTAGTCCCTTACTAGACCTCATGGGCCTTAGCATGGGCTTATGGGCTTTCTACATAAGCCATGCCTTAATAACAAACATAAAAGCCATATAAATGCAACCTATTACATATAAATGACTAACACTTCATATTAATGTTTAGGAGCATTTCCAACAATCCCCCCCTAAGTGATAGTTATGATGTAATAGAGGTTGCTCGACGTCTTCTAGCACTCTTCTTTCTTGTGAGTAGAGATGCTTTTGTTCCAACAATCTCCCCTTGTGTGGGATCTTGTTTCTTTTGAAGTTTTCAGCTTTGACGTCTTTGCATTCTTTGTTCTGGTGTGGATGATGTGATTGTATGTTTTTGTCTGCATCTGGTCAGCTTCGTTGCTCAGGTGTCTCCACGTCTTTCTCCAACATGCTCACACGTCTTTTGACTTTGGATTTCAGATGGGGTGTAGTTCTCTAGTCTTTAAGCTTTGTAGATTCTTTGGCTTCGACGAAGAATCATTTTAACTTTTGAGTTGCCTTTTGATAGAACTTCATATGTGTTGGTATGAGCATGAGGAGAATCAGAACAATCTTTCCTCCCAGGAGCATCCATAATCAGCTGCATAAATTTGGTTAGTAATAAGCACCAATCGATGATTGTGGTATTTTCTTAAAGAATTGACCACTACGATGGTTTTACTGATGAATGTCTTGATTCCATTCACCTTGGTTGGGCGAATCAGCCGTCTGAATCCCGTGGAGGGACAGTTGGCATTACATTGAACAAGTTCAAGTAATGACCCACATTTTCAGGACTCGATTCTTGAAAGGAATCTCCTTAGCGGGATTTCCAGCACTTACAAGTTCGAACTTCGAGGGTGTTAACACCATAGTGTGAAAACACATCTCTAATTCTAGAAAAGGCTGTTCCTGAAACTGGAGGCCCTCAAGAAGGCTAACACGACATACCGAAGTACATCTACAGTCCAGGTGAGTCGTTGAGGTACACTGAAGCATCACCTCACGACTGTAGACCGTTTGAGACAACACTAAGCGTAACCCACAAGGAGTTACCGAAGTGACCTGCTGTTAGGGCTGTTTGATGTTGACCCTGGCAGGAGTTTCCATTCAATCACTGAGGATCACGATTTTGAATCCTCTCATAAATATTCTCGGCATATTGCTAGGATTTGCGAAGGACTCTAGAATGTATCACTTGCGTCCTTAATGTTGAATGACAAGTGATGAAAGTTCAAGTGTTTCTAAGAGATCTTTTGATGAATCTCGTGGCTCTAGACTCAATTAGTGTGCTTTGGTTTTCCTGAGCGGAGACTAGGGAGAGGGTCTCCTTCTTCAATACCAACAATCTCTAAGAGAAAGTCGATAGATTATGTAGGGTTCCCTGTGAGAATGAAACAAGCTTCTGTTGAGAGAAACTTGAGTGGCTAAGAAGGTTTAGTGCAGTGCGTCACTGGGTCCATGACGACTTTATCTTCAATACCGGTGTCAACTTGTGACGACCAGTAGCATATGAATTGAACCCAGTGTTTGCCCTAAGTTGAATAATTTGGAGGGCTATTTCTTTTCACCCTTTTCTTTACTTTTCTTTTTAATTATTCAACTCCTTCTTTCTCTGATTCTCATTTTCTCCTTTTTATCAATCATACCTAAGGACTTCTAAATACAAACTATTGGTTGTGTCCTTGGGTAGATCCCTCCGGCTCTGGCGGATCATAAGACAATTATCCCTAAACTTAGTCACCTTATAACTTCATGACTATCCTATGTTGCCATAAAACCATTTTCTCAAAAATGTATCAAAGTGTTATGAGTGAAAGACATGTTTGTAACACTTCGAGAGTTTTGTATTTTCAGAAATACTCCCCCTCCACATGTGTTTAAGAGTTTTGACAGAAATCTGCACAGTGAGGGTGGAGCGCGCACTTTTGAATTAATCGACTTATGATAGACAATTCCCTGTGAGACACGGTTACGTCACTGACTAGGTCAGCTTGAAGTTGTAAACACTCCTTGGTGAGGAGGTTTGACCCGTCAAAGTTCATGTCTACCAAGAGTTTCTCGAATGGTACATTCTACTAAGACTAGTCCTTTGCGAGACACGTTTACATCACTAGCAAACTAGTTTGAAATTATTACCCGTCCCGGAAAAGTCTTTTTGAGTCACTGACATTTAAGAGCTCATCAATTCAATGGTTAAGTCTATTTCCACTTAGATTCAATCACAATCCAACATATTTGTATCACACAATTTTTTTTCTCCCCCTCAAAAATGGCATATTAATGTTATTTTTGATGAAATTTGATATCGAATATGACCATTTCGAGTTTTGTGGGAAGATTTCCACAAAGAACATTGTTTGAACAAAGATATTTTGCAAATACTCCCTCTCAACAAGTAATAATAACTTTTGAGGTTTTGAAAACACGAGAAAGAGTACTTGTTCTTTTGAGCAAAATTTTGAAAATTTTGAAAGTTTGATAAATTTTACTCAAAAGTAAGAAGCTTTCGCTCCTTTTATAAGGATTGTGGCACTGATGCGTACCACAAGGTCCTTTCATTACAATTTCGGGTTGTACACTGCTATATATGTACAAACCATCATGAATAAATAAATCAATAATCAAAAATACAATCAAGAATGTTTAAGGAGTACCCCAATGATTACACACGACCTGGGACTTTCTCTTCACGTTGATACGATGATATAGAGAAACTCTATCATCTTCACACATAGCTTTCCAATCTCCTCATCTGATCCCAATGGAACAACCTTTCATCTAGCCTTTTAATGATCCTGTGAGCTTCCTTTATTTCTTCCGAGTTCCACCTCTTCTTTGAACCAATACCTTCCTGAATGTCCTTTAACCGGTAAGCTAACCCATGTCGAACCATTTTCAAAGTATAATCACAAAATTTGTGGATTTCGTCGTATGCTATGAAGCAATTATGATGAAGCTCACTGCAGTAGATGACCCCAAACTTTGGCTTTTTCAAGATAGTGTACTATGATAGTTGATTAATGTTGGGAAAGTGTAGCAATGGTTGTGTAAGATTAATCTGCTTTTGGTATGATTCGACCGCAAGTTGTAAATATTCAACACGTTCTTGAATCACCTTGCTTCGAATTAAGATCAGTAGGGCTGTGATGAACTGAAGTTGAATTTCTGTAGAGAAGTGTCTCATCCTTCCTTGTACCTTTGCAAGGTACATATCTTCGATGTCATTTAGTGACAATCTCGAGAAATCTGCTTCAGTGAAGTCATATTCTATTTCATCTTGTCGCTTGACCTTGATCTCTGACAAGAATGAATAATCCTATTTTGTTGCCAATGTCACCTTCATGATAGCAACGATCTTCTTATCACTCTTAACCTCCTTGTTCGACCTTTGAAGTTAACAGCTTCTGTAATACAATCTTCTTCTTGGTGGCCAATGATGAATTTACGTATTTTGCATCGAGATCATAGTCCACCACTTTGTCAACATACAACTTGGTGGCATCTTCTTCAACGGCAATATTGGTAGAGAAGACTACAGCTAGGATATTGAAGGTGAGTGATGTAGCATACTTCTTGTTGACTCTACTGCCGTGTTGAAAAAACTAGAGGTCATTGTTGAAGAAGAAGCGGTATGGAATCTTAGGTTGCTCGGGTCGGCCAATGGTTGGTAGCGGTTTTGTCCAATCGGTGTAGTATGGAGTGTTATCCTTTCTTGAAACATCGATGTTCGATTCAGGATTTAGCCAGTCAATGTTATTGGACATTGCACGGGCAATGTTGTCCAAATGATATTCGACTTCAATTGTGCTGCTTGATCTGTCTTTCAACAAGTTGAACGCGTAGTTCTTTATCCTGCGCAATTCCCCTTTCGTCATCTTTTTAACTTTGAACTGATCTTGGATAATCTTCACCTGCTCCATTTTACGACCGTCTACCGGTTCTTGACCTTCCGGTAATCTAGGCGTCGCATCAACCAACTGACTGAACCAATCATACTCCTCTATGTCGTCTTCGTCTAACCAGGAGACGACCGAACTTGGTTTCTTCTTCTTTGGTCGGGAGGATGATTCCGGTTGTTGTTTAGGTGATGGTTGTTGTTGGGGCTCAGGAATTTCTTCATCTTCACCACCAGTATAGGTAAAGTAATCACCGGTTTTCTCCAGTGGTGGTGGAGAATCAGTATCCCGAGGTTTATCAGATGATGGAGGTTGTTGAGAAGCTTGACTTGTTGATGTGGTGGTGGTCTTTGGCGGTGGTGGTGGCATGGATGATGATGACCCGCCAGTCTTCTTTTGACGTTTTGCATTCGGGTCTTTATCCGTGTCATCATCATCTCTTGGTCGCTTATCCTGACCAGCTGCTTCCTTGCACGTTGTCTTTAGTTGATATGCAAGAAGTACCTCATAAAGCTTTGATTCATCAGGTGTGAAAGTAAGAGCTCGAGGAGACATCTGTAATATCAGCTGTGAAATGAAATCAGCTTCAGTGCCATTAGGAGGCGGGACTGGTCGGGTTTGCATGACCACCGGTGTTGTAGTAATTGTTTGCCTGACCAGTGTCTTTAGCGTTGGGTAGAGTTGTCTTGAGAACATTTCTTTAGTAACTCCAGGGACAGTTTGGAGAAGGAAGTGATGAGTATAGTTCTTGATCTGCTCGTCCATTTCTCCTTTTATGTCTGTATTGAGAAATGCCTTAATATGTTCTCTTTCTCCTTCAAACGTTTCCATATCCTTAGAAAGCTCGATAACTTTGTGTTAGGAATTGGAAATTCCATAGTGAAGTGTCGGTCACCCCAACTATTATCTAGCATAAGTTAGCACGTAGACATATCGTTATTTACTATTTTATTAGTTAGTTATTAGCTTAGTTTAGCTTAGAGTAACACCGTAGAGGAAGGACGGGTCTTTACCCATTGTATGCCTGATACACAGCCCGACAGAAGGGCGTTTAGTTTGTAACTATAAATACCCTTCCCACTAAGGGAAGGGTGGTAGTTCTTCATTAATCTAACCTTTTCATTTGATTATTTCTCTCTAGAACACCCTCTACTCTCTTCATCTCTCTAACTAAGACAGCAAGAACGGCCAAAAGAAGTAAGTCACTTGCAAGCCCAGGAAGAATGAAAAGAAATCGATGAATGTGTCCCGACCAAGCACCTCTCTCTCTTTTTAGATATCTAAAAAGAGAGAGCTCCGCTGCGTGAGCAACCCGACTGTGCGTTACATGTGCTCTACAGGCTGCACTCCATCTTTCTTCCCCCTTTTTCTTTTGATTTGGAAGACGGGCGTTGCATTTGGTTCGAAAGGCATGGTTTTCAGTATGTCTCCAGATAGGCCCCCCACTAGTCCGGCTAGCTAGTGAGTGGTTCTTTCGGGCGGGAAGCAGGCCGGGCCCTACAGGGCGGGCATCTCCCGCATCGCAAGCAGCATTACTGACCCTATTCTTGTTCCTAGCCGTCTTTTACGAGTCCGGAAAAGCCTCTCAGAGGGATCCTCAAAATAGAATAGAGAAGGGCGGGCAGGGCGCTTTCTTGTATAATCATAATCCTAGACCACCCGAATCATCTAAACAACATTTGAAGCGGTTTTGTATGAGGTTTGTTTTTGTTTATTGATGCAGTTTGTATATGATTTTTATGTAGGGCTGATTTGGTTTTCAGTTTGATATGGTTGTGTGATGATTTATGCTTTTTGATTACTGATTGAATGTTAATCTGGCGTCAAGTTGTGTGTGAAAGTGGTTGTAAATCACTTTTCTTTAAATCAGTTGACTTTAAGAGTTATTTACAAGTTTTAAGCTGGTTTGAATGGTTTGAATGTGATTATTACTGGTTTTATCGAGTTATTTTCTAATTCTGAACGTGCTGTTAAAAGGTGTTTCATTCTCAAACCGTCATAACTATTTTCTGGGCTACACAGTACTATTCGTGAGTGCGGTTTTACACGATTCTTCGATGCGGTTTGTACCCAACTGGTAAAACTCTTGGATGAGATTTGTTAGAAAAAATGTCCTGATTCAATGTATCTGGTCTATGCGAGTCGGTAATAAAATTTATGCAGTTTGACTTTTGAGTCAACTGCGGTTTGTTGATTTTAAAAGATAAGCGATTTGATTACAACAAGATGTGCGTTTGGACGCCTCGTACTAATGCGATTTGATGCAATTAGTACGATGCGATTTGTTCATAAAGGGATGCGATTTGATGTCAAAATGCTGTTTGTATGAAAGCGACTTGATATATGCGTTTTGATGTTAAAGAGGTTTGTTCATAGATGCGAGTTGTGACTCAAAAACGGATGCGGTTTGACTATTCTGGGGTATATGATTTGTAAAAGAATAATGCACTTTGATGTATGATTAAGGTTTTAAAATCATGCGGTTATCACAATCATCTACATCATCAAACATTAATCTACATAATCATCTACGTAATCATGCCTCAAACATCAATCAAGGTATCCATTCACATAAACATTCACATAATCAAACATAAACAAACATCATTCAATCATTCAAGAATCGATACTAAATCCTGTTATTCCAACCTAAACATTCATGACCTAAGAAAACAACAACCTCATGATCAATGGATTCTAAGATCTCAGATTGTTTCTAAAGGCTTTCAATGTGTCATCTTGCCACAAGGACCACACACTTGAGAAATGATAATATCATCATCTGTCATCATTAAGTTCTTTTATATCTCGTGGCTTCTTATACCACTCGAAACTGGTTCTATTCGAAACTCAACAAGAGAATGTCATAACAATATTGTTATAACATTTCTTTATTTCGACATGAGAAAACTAACTGTTGTGAACTACAATCGAATCTCATAATAGGTTCAAGTCTTAAATCTTTTCAAATATATCATTGAACTTATTCTCATCATAGATCCTACATGTCTCATCTCACTCATATATCGAACTGACAATAAAAATTTGAATCTCAGATTTGTGGGGTTTTTATCTGGACAAATCAAGACCTCAAGGGTCAAACCCTCACAATATCCATCACAGATTCTTTCGAAGAAAAAGCTTAATATTATTTTCGAATTCATAAATAATTCGTGTTATAACAATTGTGTTATAAACGATTATTTGATTCGTTCATATGCTAAAGAATACAAATAGTTAATGAATATATCTAAATCATATCAGTGAGTGTCCATGAACAATAAACTACCCGTGATTATTTTTAATGACCTTGAAGCCATGTTCTTACCCGTGCCATCCTTGTGGCAAATCAAAGGATCACGAGCCATCTCTGTGGCGATGTCGAGTTGTATACAAGGAAGATAAAGGCTTTGATTCTCCCGTGTGCGCTTTGTTTAGGGGTATGCAAGATTCGTTTTGTACGTGATATGAGATTTCATCAGGAGGGAGGCGTGATAATTTTTTTGTTGTGAGAAAGTTTAGGGATTTGATAAGGGATTAGCCGATTAGGGTTGTGTGAGTCTGATGTGCGCTATAAATACCCCTTGCGATTAGGGTTTCAACTCAGTTGGATCATGTATACTAAATGTCTTCATGGGCCTCATTGAACATTGAATGGATGGGCCGAGCTGATTAATTTTAGATGGGCCGAATTGGTATGACAAACGTGGTGTCATTCAAACATGGTATATTGGGCCTATACTTTCGTGGTGTATGTGATATTATTATGATTCAAATGAGACATCATGTTTGTTTGTGACAAGTATATTACTTGTAGTTTTGATATTCACAGTTGTGATTATTTGAGTCTATTGGTTGTATGGGTAAGTTTAATATATTTATAATCCTGATATGTGATGGGCTTCATGCACTTTGATGTGTCGTGGGCCTTATGTGATTTAATGGTTTTAATGAAATTAAGAGGATCGAATGTGGGCTGGGTGGAGTCTGTTCATCAAGAATCAGATATGGATATTGGACTGATGGACTTCTCAAAGTTGGATTTTATAGATTTGATGAGATTAGTGATAATGAGACTTGTTGTGATATGAGATTTAACGATGAGAGTTGTGATAATGAGTTTTGATGATGGGATTTGGTGTGATGACGTGATTTGTTGTGATAAGCAGTTAGATACTTTGGGTTATACATTTTCAGGGAAGATATTCTGTCATAGCTTGAATTGTTATTGGGACTAGGTCGACTACGGGATTGTTTGTGATCGATATTTCTTATGCCGGAATTGAAGTGAGGTTTTCTGGACGTGGTTACTTATTTCGTCTTCTTTCTTTCTACCTTTCCACGAAGATGACTTGTTTGGGCATTTATAGAGTGTGATAAAGACTTGGCTATTTAGTTACTTTTGTGATTCTTTCTCGCTTAACCCACAACGTAACTATCACTTTGGTGTCTCACGCAGTTGAGGATACGTCAAGAGGTTTTGTACATTGGGTACACCGTTTCTTTTTCACAAGGATTAGTACAAGTTTAAGTAACAAATCTGGGAAATTCTACTTCATGATCAAGTTTGGTATATTGGGTTTACTTCACTTGGTGGTCACAGCATTAGCCGACAGAATATGTGGAAGATGTATTTACCAAAGAGTTTGTTGGATGAGATGTGATCGGCAATTCTCATATGATATTCGACGCCACAAAATATCTATGATACTTCACAGTCTAAGCAAAATCTTTCAAGAATCTTCAGAGTCTGTCATGATTTTTTTTCAAGATGTTTGCTTATGACAAGAACTTCTCGTGCTATTGATCGTACACGTTATGATGCTTCCGAAAGTTCGAAACCATCATGGGGGAGAAACGTGTACTTTGGTTTACGGACAACCTCCAGGGGGAAGTAGTTTATACTACTTGACTTAGTATGGTTTGTGAAGTTGTCTACTTATGGGTAAAGAATTGTTGATGATACTGTTGATGATGGAGTATGAACCGTTGATGAACCGCTGCATGTTCTCCCTAAAACAGATATTTATGGAAACCAAAGCTGTCATAACACATTCAAGCTGATATTGTCTACGGTTTTGTCTTGATTTTGTAAAATCCCGCGAAAGTAACTATTTCTCGGTTTAAATCATAGACTTGTAAAATCCCGTGATAATGAAAACATCCCAGTGTAAGTAAAGTGCATTTCCAGATCTATCTCTCTGTTTATTCTTGGTTTTGTAAAATCCCGGGAAAGAAACTATTTCTCGGTTTAAACTATAGAATTGTAAAATCCCGTGATGATGGAACCATCCTAGAGAAAGAGAAAGTGTAGTTCTGGATCTTATCTAATGCTGGTGTTACGGTTTCTACTTCGAAGAAGGGATAAAAGGGTGTACTTCATGAATTGGGTGATTGTTTGGAGTGTCTTCATGGCAGTTTGGTCATTACATGATTTTACGGGGTTATGTGCCTTTAACCATGGTCGGGATGAAAACCATTATCATAGTTCACTTAAAACGTCAAAGGAGGCTAGATTTGAGCTTTCAACCAGAAGATGTGACAACGGCGTTAATTCACTATAATTTATTTGAAGTTGAAGTGAAATATCACGGGCGAGTGTACTTAGTATCTGAAGGTATCGGGGATGGTTGGATGAAAATTCTTCAAGATCCTTGTTCGAGCTTTTTAACAAAAACGAAGACTTGGAAATCTAGTTATTGTTGGGTGACTTTTCCTTTTCTTTTACCACTTGGGGGAATTGGACTCTTACCACCACAAAATAACTATCACTTTAAGGAGTTATGTTGTAGTGCTCAGTGTCATATTGAATTGTGGATTTTCAAGAGGTGATGTACGTCTAATACTTGATGGTTAGTTGGTTGGTTGAAGAGTATAGATTACTAAGAGATTCAAATGGGCATGAATTCTCGGCACCGCTCTTTGTTACATATGTGCAAGTTTAAGTCACGAGTTCAGGTTAATTCACTTCAGGGTCAAATTCATCATATTGGGTTTTCTTCGTCAGCTGTCACGACAAAGAGCCTACTGAATGATAATGGGGTTGATTACAAGTTTGCCAAGAGTTGATGAAAAGAGAGAGATTATGACGTTTGAACACAACAGTTCAAGCCTCGTACTCTAAAGAAAAGAAAAGTGTACGCATCAGTGCGCTTTATCTTCTGAAGAAGAGAAATCTTCTCAATTATGACCATTCTCATCAACATGCTTCATGCTTTTTCCATGCGCTTTCAATTGTCAAGTGAACCGGACTATCATTGATTGTTTTTCTTATTCCACTTGCTCAATTATAATGACGATGGCGACATCATATGCTACCTTAAGGGGGAGAAGTGTGAATAGAATACATTTGGATGATTTTCACTTATTCAATCAAGAATGGCAACTCCGTATGCAATTCTTGAGGGGGAGAAGAAGTGTGAATTTACTGCATGGTTGATTGATATCTGAGAATAAATGGTCAAACGGCTCCAAACTCATGTAAGAACCGAGCTTCTTCTTATTGGGTCATCTTTACATGGAGTTTCTTCTATGAACCGTTGGTTGACATCTTCTCACGGACTAATGAGTTTAACGAAAAAGTGCTTCCAGTTGCGGGGCTGATTTCCTTGATGAACATCTTTCTGTTCTTGTTTGATTGGGAGGGATTTGATTTGAGGGGATTTGCTATATACAAGTTAACGGGAATGCATGTGGTGAGAAGAAGATGTTAACTTTCTGATCCCCAAACGGCAATCTTGAAGAAGGTCGAGTCTACAGTCTGTTCTACATTTTCTGCTGTATGTTAGAAGGCTTAAAGTCGAGTTGCATTTGATTATCAAAAGACTTCTTCTTATTCTGGGCATTTGTTAAAAGATTGTCGATTTAGGGGAGAGCACTAATTGGGGGAGAGTGAAAAGTCAGATTCAATCCCCAATTAGACTTGCTCATGTTCTTCAGCAAGTTGATTCTCACAAAGATTTAAAGTGTTCTTCTCAAAAGATTTCAAGTATCTGGGCTTACAAAGAGTTTTTGATTCTGAAGTATCAAAACCAGCAAGGGGGAAGGAGACACGCATCTAAACGCGAGTAAACTTGATGAACTTAATACTTCTAAGTGATTGAAGATAACCCGGGAAGACAAATGTCATTACCGCAAAGAAACTCAACGTTTGACTCATTGCGTTTAGTTCTCTTATGCCAACTACGTGGGGGAAGAGATGTAAGAGACAGTTTCTGAAGATAAAAGAGGCACACAAGTGTGGGGGCATTTGGGTACTTCGGGTTCTTGAGCTTCATACACAATCATCAGGAAAGATAAATGTGCATTGGGTGGTGCTATCATTTATTCTTTGGAACTCTATTTGTGTATTTGGGCTCTTGAGCTCTATTCTAAGAGACGGGCTGCATCAATTCAACGACTCGGGGGAAGTGGTCTCTTGACATCTTTTGGAATGGATTGCTTCAGACTTCAGTGGAATGAAATTCGAGAAGAGTTATTTATGTGTGGGATGATTCTTTGCTGTTCTACTTGATGATATATCCTCGAACGGAGAATCTCGATTATCGTTCTTATAAGGAGCAACAGAATTTATGATAATGGTGTGCTCCTCTGTGTACATGGCTAAGGAAAGCTTGAAATAGAGCTTCGAATCTGCTCATTTAATGGATTTTTAGTTTGGGGGGAAGCTACCAAAGATTCTCTTTCTTAAAGGCTCATGTTCTGACTATTCTGGAGCCTCGGAAGCTTTGGTGGTGAAAGTTTAAGAAATGATGGTCTCTATCTTCTACAACGATGCTGAACAATATCCTTATCTCGGTACTCGTATCATCATCCTTCTTAAACTATATCATTAACTCTATCTTTGTATATATTTAACAAAAACAAAATAGAAAAATATAAAATCAACAAAAACCCATAAAAATCAGAAAATTTGAAAAATACAAAAAATATTATTTTCTCGAGACATATCTTCTGGTATCGATAACATCTATGGTCTTAGAAATGTCATTCAATAATGACACGGGACCATAGATGAAGTTCGAGCAGGAGGTGTAAATATTCTTTTCCAAAACATGTCTCATAATATGGCTTGCAATTATTTCAGATTGTGACCCGCGCTTAACCATGGTTTGCTATTATTTCAGATAGCAACCCGCTCTTCAAAGAAGGAAAGTGCTGCGCTTAAACAATTTTCAAAAATATCGAGCACTTATCCAAAAACTAATTGAGGAAAGTATGTCGAAGGACTGCTGTTCCTACTCAAATATTTTTCCTTCTAAAATTCTTTAGAAAAATATTTGTTTTCACAAAATGGTGGTAAACGAGTTGCTTGAAAATCAATCAGGATCAAGTTTTCATAAATTTGCAAAACCCAATTAATGACTTCAGCTTATTTAAAACTTTTCATAGAATGAGTCATTGATTGAGGGGGAGAATGGTTTCAAATTTACATCATCTAATGGGCTTTCTTAATCATCCTACGTGCTTATCAGAAAAAGATAATTGCCTATGTTGAAGGACTAGGAATCTAGGATGTGATTGTTAGGATTAGATGATTATAGTTTGATGAACACATTATTCCCATGCCTTGTTTGATCTGATTGACATGTTGGATTGACTTTTATTAGTCGATTGTTGTTTGGGTGTTTTCGACCACCATATATCTTTTTGTGTTGACTAACGTATGCAGATAAGATGGTTTATAAGAATGTTCCCGATCCGGATCCCACAAAAGAAGATGATTGGATGCCGAATGGAAAGGGCAACTATTTCTTAGGTCGAAAAATAAAGAAACGGAGCTTAATTAGATCTCCATGGAGAGTTGGCACGATAGATGCAACTTAAGAGGTCTCACAGCATCAGCATATGGTTTTTCTTCCAGCCCTACAGCAACAACAGCAAAAGCAGCTTAACCACCTAACGTATCTTTGTGCAGGATAAGTAGTGATGATACCATTCTTTAAACGATTTTAAAATTATTGTTTTGAAAATGGAAAAATATTGTTTTGAAAATAAATTGGACTAAATTTTGGAAATCACCGGACTTCATTTTATCAAAACTTAAGTCACTCAATCAACGACTACGGTCATCGATTGAGGGGGAGAGTGATTTAAAATAAAATATTTTCAAACGATATTTCGTCTATCAAGTCCGTTTGTGCTAAATAAGTGGTGATTTAAAGATTTAATGTTATGTCATGGTATGATTGTCTTTAAAACTCAAAGATCTTTCAAAATGAAATCTTTTCTGTCCTTGTTTGATTGTGAAATTGTTTTATTTTACTTAAAGATCTCTTAAAACTATCATACCTGACACTAACAATCTTTAATGTCTTATATTGATCCCTATCAGTCATTTTTCAAAAATTAAATCAAGCCACGTCTTTCCCCTAAAATTTTCTAAATAATTTAAATCAATTGGGATAACAAATCTCAAGAGGTTTGAAATTTTTGATCGGAGGAGAGATAGTGATTTAAATCTCTTATCTGTTTAAATGAAATTGGTTTTAGTCCTTTAAAGGCACTCCTACCTCCATGTGACAAACGATTTCAATATATGATGCACATGATTGAGGAAGAGCATTTATCCAAAAACAAGATGAGTATTTAAACCTGACCACATTTTCTCCCATGTTTTCTTAACCTTATTAAATCACTTGGGATCCAAAATCTCAAAGGGTTTGATATTTTTGATCTGGGGAGAATTTGTGATTTAATTATGAAATCTGATAAATGATGATCGATTTAATTCAAAAGTGCAGGCTGCTCTCCCATATGTGCTAAACGCTTTCGAATCTCAAAGCACATATTGAGGGGGAGCATTTCAAAAGAAAATAAACTATCAAGGTACAAATATTTCTATGTTTCAACAAAATGTACCTTGATTGATTTTCTAATGTTTTTCTATATGGCAGTATGATCGTGAAAGTACTTCTAAGAACTCCTTCCTCTATGTGTTAAATGATTTCAAAATTTTCCAATCATATGTTAAGCGGGAGCATCTATATCAAACCAAAAGGATTAAAACGTGATTGATTTGTCACTAAGTACAGGTTCTCCCTAATATGTGCAAAACACTTTCGAATTTCGATGCACATATTGAGGGGGAGCAACTTTTTGAAAACCATATCCTTTCCCAAAAATATCTTTAACAAAGTATTTAAAATACTAATTTTGATCGGGAAAGTGATGTCGATAATTTTAGAAAATGTTGATCAAAGAAGTGAATTCTTCATTCTCCATCTGAGATTTTCATGTCCTCATGCCTCCATGTGCCAAAGCAATTTCAAACATACGATGCACATGTTGAGGGGGAGCTTTTTCTTAAATATCAAAAACAATTCAGGTACAAAATGCTTTGATCATATATCACAAGTACCTGGATTGATTATTCAAATGGTTTTCAATTGGTTTCAATGGCAGAAGAACTATACCAAAAAGACCGACCAAATTTATTTTATGCATGGAGATATAAGAATGGTTAGGTATGGTATTCATTCCCACTATCCCGCCAGAGCCGGAGGGATCTACCCAGGGACAATCCTCTAGATAGTGTAGAGTCCTTAGGTATGATGAAAAAGGAGAAAAATGATAAATGGGAAGAGTGCCGACTGAGACTGAGCTAGTACTGGAATAAACCCAACAAGGTTCTAGTTATGAAGTCTCGGTAAGCACCGAAGGGGTTGAAGAATGAAAAAGAAATGAAATGAGAAAAGGGTGAAAAGAAATAGCCCTCCATTAATTCAACCTTAGGGCAGAAACCGGGTTCAATACATATTCTACTGGTGGTTACTAAGGTAACACCGGTATTGAAGACAAGACGTCATGGACCCAGTGACGCACTGCACTAAACTTCCCAAGCTACTCAAGTTCCTCTTAAAAGGACTTGTTTCATTCTCACGGGGAACCTACATTATCTATCGACTTTCTATTAGAGATTGTTGATATTGAAGAAGGAGACCCTCTCCCTAGTCTCCGGCATAGGAACCAAATGTGCACTATTGAGTCTAGAGCCACGAGATCATCAAAAAATCTCTCTAGGACACAATCAATGAAGACTCACTGTTTCACACAATGTGAAAAGTTAGATTATATCTTAAGAGTCCTACGCATTATCCTTGTGGTATTGCCAGAACATCTGAGTGATAGGTAAAATATTCACGATGAAGATGGAAATCCTTCTAGAGCCAACATCAAACAAGCTCTTGGTGGGTAACATGTGAGATCTATCCAATAGTTCAAACTTGTGTCAACTGGATAGAAACGATGGGGCGATTCAATATTGAATCAACCTTGGTCCAGGAAATGGATTGACGGATACCTTTGAAAAACCGGTCTTTGTGCTTAAAAATCTTTTCTCTAGCACATCGACTGTGTATTAATATTTCAAAATAAAAGGTGTTTATGATTGATATTTGATTTTCCTTAAAACCTTCGCTGTATTGCAAAACACTTTATATTAAGCAGTACACGATTGTTTTTCAAATCACTTTTCATCAATCAGTGAATCTCAATTCACTGGTTCACTCACTCCGTGTTGTCTTCTTTGAGACGTTCCGGTTTGAGAACAGCTAGAGCAGCTGCGAAACCCTGTCAAGGAGATTCTTATGAATTATACCTGATCACAGGCAGTACTTGTACTGATCAACAGGGAACCGTGGGCCATGTACCTCAATTCAACGAAAGTGGTCAAAGACACTTTCATGTGTTTTATTGCTAACTGTTGTTTGCAGGTACATTTGGACGGTTGCAGCTGATCGATATTGAGAAGTCAATTCATAGCCGCATGCTCACAGCATCCACACTTAATTAAAGAAATCATGACAAGTGCCTATCTACATAACCTGGCTCAGATAATTTTATACTATGCTTCTGCTACGATGCTGCAAATATCTTGAACCAGTAAAAGCTTCCGCTACTCTGATGAAAAGATGTCATGGTCCAGAAAGTGTGAGCATGTCGGTCTGAAAGTCACAACATCACATGAAGGCAACACTACAAATGGTGATCCAGAGATTTACTGTGGCTGATGATCTCAAAAAAGCTCGAAGATCATCAAAGATGTGGATCAGGTCAAAGACCTCCACTAAAAGTACAAAATGATAGGACAATGAATAGTCACTACTCAAGCACAAAGATTTCAAAACTGAAGAATTGAAGTCTACGAGCTCAAGACTGATGATAAAATAGAATGCTAGGATTCAAAATGTAAAACATGGGGTGACCTCCCTTAGGGGGAGATTGTTTGGAATTGGAAATTCCATAGTGAAGTGTCGGTCACCCCAACTATTATCTAGCGTAAGTTAGCTCGTAGACATATCTTTATTTACTGTTTTATTAGTTAGTTATTAGCTTAGTTTAGCTTAGAGTAACACCGTGGAAGAAGGACGGGTCTTTACCCATTGTATGCCTGATCCACAGCCCGACAGGAGGGCGTTTAGTTTGTAACTATAAATACCCTTCCCACTAAGGGAAGGGTGGTGCTTCTTCATTAATCTAACCTTTTCATTTGATTATTTCTCTCTCTAGAACACCCTCTACTCTCTTCATCTCTCTAACTATGGCTTTCTTGTATAATCATAATCCTAGACCACCCGAATCATCTAAACAACATAAAATAAACGATCCTACACTTTTTCAGCCAGCATGTTCAATCTTCGTTCCTGTAAACTTTGTTTGCATTTTCTAGATTGATTCAATGCCTTCTGGATCTTGGCTTTTGTTCGAGATGCCCAAGTATCGACTTTCTTCTTGATCGATTTTGATGATGATTTTGTTGTTGTTTCTTTGGATGGTGGTGGTGATGAGTGAGATGATGATTCGTCTTTGGAGGTGTCATGGGGTTGTTCGAAAGATTGTTGAGGGTTGTGTTCAGGATTGTCCATAATTTAGTTGTTTGTTTCCCTTCTAATGCGTTCCTCTTCCGCCTTCTTAGCAATTTCTTCTTCAGCAGCCCTTTCTTTCTCTGCTTCCAACACATCTTTCTCTATTACTTTCTCATCAGTCTCTTTCTCTTCATGTTCAAAGTCGAACATCACTTGATCCTCTTGCTGCTCTTGCTCCATAGGTTCCTTGGTGGTGGCACCAGTTCCCTTACCAGGTTGATTAACCGTATCAAGAACTGGTGTAACAGGAACACCACCGCTGGAACCTCCAGGGCCTTTCAGTTGTTGCAGTTCGAAATCTTTAGCAGCATGCTCCTTTCTGAGTTGATTTAGAGTTTTATGGTATTCTTTGTCTCCATCTTTAGGATCATACTCAACATCTGAGTCTTCTTCTTCTTCTTCTTCCACTGGCTTCTTCCCTTTGTCAGATGAGGGACTGACAGGTTTGTCCTCTGACTTCTGGGTAGATGGATCATATTTTTGCTCTTCAAAATAGATAGTCACATCATCTGAGCTGGGACTTCTGGGTTTAACTTTAGGACGAACGATCTGAGCTGGGACTCTTTTCTTTAGGCTTGGATGCCTTTTCTTATACTTGTTAGTGCTTCCAGTGCTTCCTGCTCTCCTTGCCTTTGTGGTAGCCACTGAAGTTGTCTTTTCATCCATGAATCCAACTCTTCTAGCACGCACTGATTTCTTATAACGAAGGTATGACGGAAGAACCTTGATTTCATCAGTGATCAAGCAATCAAGTAATTCCGCACCTTGTTTACGGGTGGAGGAGTCTTTTAACCTCACAGTATTCAAGGTAGGCTCATACAACATTGAGTATGTGTTGGGGTCATTGATTCTCATTGGGATGTCCTGGTGCTTCCCGAGAAGATTGTGGATCAGCATCTTTGTATATCTGATGAAAGAGATTTTGGAACCAGGATTCCTGTAATGTTGCATCATGTCTTCCCAAATTAAGCTTTCATAGTCAATGTGTTTCCTATTACCCATTCCCCAAAAGGTTTGAAGATGCATCAGCTGAGGGTGTTCATGTCCACTATCTTTCCATAAGACAGACTTGGCGATCATGATGTAGAGAGTCCTCCAGGGTTATGGGATGTTCTTGAGATCGACACTGGAATGCTTGGTGATGATGCCAGAAGCTTCGTCATATCCAATGTCAACCATGAACTTCAATACTTCCTCTTCACTTGGAGTTGGAACGTATTCAGTAGAGCGAATAACTGGTAGAAGAAGAATGACACGAAGATCCGCCACTGTAACTTTGACTTCTTTGGTGCCAATGGTCACATTCACTGCATCTTGACCTTCGATTTTGTCCATTGTGTGCCAGAACTAATGAATGTAGATTTCGGGCACAGAAGTTAGATAGCATGAGATGGAAGGGATGATCCTTGAGGATGTCAACTGCAATCTGCATGAGGATTCAGAACATGTGAAGTTGTCAAAGTCGACTCTGAGATTGTTCTTTCCGATGGTTTTGTGGTAATCCGCAGGGAAGATATCTGCCATCGTGAGTTCATTAGGGACATTGAGATTTTCCTGATTGACGTCCATTTCGCGATCTGAAAGGTATTGAGACAAAAGAACCAACATATCGAATGACATTATGTTAGTCTAAGTTTGATTTTATTGTCCAATTATTTGATTGAATGTTATCATGTTTATGAATGTTACGAGTCCAAAGTCACATTAAGTCCAATTGTTTGAAGTTGATGTGATAAGTTACGTAAGTATGTTAATTTTGAAGTTTTAATGTCCAAATATCACTTTAACACACAACATTTTAACTTTTGGAGAGCTTATGAGTAACATATTGGTTTTTGTGACTTAAGAGTAACAATTACAAGTATACTAAACGTAACATGTCAAAACAAGGTGAAAAGTTGGCTTATGCGTAAGCATGTGAGTTTATGCGTAAAAACAGTGCTTTAGGCGTAGGCGTAAGCTTAAGCGTAAAGGCAAGCCTTAGGCGTAAGAATTTCTTACGCGTAAAAGCATACCCTTAGCTTATATGCTTACGTGTAAGCTTTGGCAAAAGGAGTTACGCGTAAGGTTTACTCGTAAGAGTAGCCCTTAGGCATAAACATCCAAGTTTACGCATATTCTTCCAGGATACGCGTAGTCCCACTGTAGACCCTTATGCGTAAGTTTTACGCGTAAGATTTCTCTTTCCATAAGCGTAATCATCATGAACACCTTAATTCTGATTCTTTACGCGTAAACAACCTGAAACACATAAACATAATAACATGATTACAACACAATCCTAATACTTCCAGAATCACAAAACAGTCACAAGACTAAAACAGTTATGAGAAGAACAGCTTATGCGTAAAACTGACTTAAACCCTAAACCTAGAATCTACGCATAACAAATTTAGCCATAGGAAATCATCAAGATTAGTTTATGCACTATCCTAGAAGTCAAAGGAGTAGATTACAACAAGTTTTAACATGAAATACCCAACAAATCAAAAGATTCATGTTATACGACCCTATAAACCCTAAAAATTAAATTATCAACATTTAATGTTTCTGGGTAGGATTCAAGGCTAATTTCATGCAATTAACATTTTTCTAAAGCTATCCTAAGCATCTAATCATAGCCGAACACTCATATGCGTAAACCCCCAAATTCGTACATAAACCCTAACTTTCAAAACTTATCAATTCGTGTATCTGGGTAAAAACAAACGATTGAAATAGCTTCATAATGCATTTATAAAGGTTTTGACATAAACCATTTCATCACAAACACACTTTGGCACGATTCAAGTTCTTACGCATACGCGTAAATACAAAATCACTTTTTTTAAAAGATTGAACCGTTGGATTTGAAAGATTTTTGAAACCAATGTTTATAAACATGATCTAAATCTTTTGGCACTTACAGTTTTTGATTTTGTAAGACGGATATGAAGAACGAATGTGAGCCTATGGATCTTGGAGGATATTTAAAATAAATGCTAGTAGTTATGCATTAAATGAAGTTGGTGAGTTGTTTTTGTTCAAAATAGTTTTGAAATTTGACAAGTTTGGTCCCCCAACCTCAAAAATTTTCAACCAAGACCCATTTGCTTCCACTTTGGTTAGACAAAATACCATTTAAGGAAAGAAAACTTAACGATACTCCCCCTCGACTATAGAAATAGTGAAATTTGTAAACATTTGAGTCCGAGGAGAATATTTAACAAGAAACATACCACCATTTTTTTGAAGAAACAACATATTTTTGGTAACATGCAAGTACAAGGTTTCATGAAACTGAAAAATATTTACATTCTCCCCCTCAACACTTGTTCGGGAAAATTGTGAAATGTTTGATAGAACGCAGTGTTGATGGAAGATTTGTACTTGCAATGTTTGATTTTAAGATAGAAGAATATTTTTGGATTTTAGCAGATTTTATATTTTTGTATTTTGTTTTTAAAAATATTTACAAAAGAGGTTTTGGTGTTTGAATGTTTCAAGAATGTGTTAAAAGTTTGTCCAGTTTTTCTGGAGTCAAACACCTCATACCAATTCGGTGAATCAAATCAGTAAATCTTGCAGTAGGCAAGGCTTTAGTGAGAAGATCCACTAATTGGTGTTCTGTACCTACAAAGTATAATTCAACGGTACCTTTTTCCACATGCTCTTTGATGAAATGATATGGAAGATCGATGTTCTTTGACTTCGAGTGTTGAACGGTGCTGCACGAGATCGCAATAGCACTTCGGTTGTCACAGTACACCGGGATTCTATCAAATACATAACCATAGTCCTTGAGTTGTGTTCTCATCCAAATGACTTGAGCACAACACGCAAACATGGCTACATATCTTGCTTCAGTTGAGGACAGCGATGTACAATCCTGTTTCTTCGATTGCCATGACACCAATTTATCACCAAGGAATTGCAAACCTCACAAGTACTTTTCCGTGAATCTAAGCATCTTGCGTGGTTAGCGTCTGAAAAAGATATTAGTTCAAAACCAGAATCCTTCGAATACCAGATCCCCAAATTAATGGTTCTCTTTTCGTATTGGAGGATTCTTTTAGCCTCAGTGAGGTGTCTTTCAGTTGGTCTTGACTGATAACGGGAGCAAAGATATACAGAAAATACAATGTCGGGTCTACTGGCTGTTAGATACATGAGAGACCCAATGATACTTCGGTATTTGGTAGGGTCAACCAATTTTTCATGTAAATCAGCATCCAGTTTATTGGTATGTGCCATTGGTGTTGCATAGTTGTCACAACTTTGCATTCCATGTTTATTCAATATTTCAAGATCATATTTGGACTGACTTAAGAAAATACCACGGGGTGATTGATGAACTTGTAGTACTAAGAAGAACGTAAGTTCACCCATCATTGACATTTCAAAAAAAATTTCATTAGTTTTGAAAAAGCGTTTGAGTACTTTTTGTGGGTAGAACCAAAAATGATGTCATCCATATAAATCTGAACAATTAAAATGAGTGCCCCATGATATTGAATAAACAGTGTTGGGTTGACCGATCCTTTGATAAAATTATGTTCAAGGAGAAAGGATGACAACTTATCATACCACGCCCGAGGGGCTTGTTTGAGACCGTAGAAGCCTTGTTCAGTTTGTAGACGTGATTAGGGAACTCTGGATCAACAAATCCTTCTGGCTGACTGATGAGTGTCTAAATACTCATCATTTTTGTACCATCTAGATTGCAAAAACATCTGAAAACACTCAGAAATGCATCAAAATGATGAAAATATCACAAACAAGTGTTTTATGTGTTTTAAATGCAAAAATACCAAAATCAGATGAAAACGTATCAAGTTTGCATAATTGGCGCTTTTAGTCCCCAAAGTTTCAAAAGTTGTCAAAAACAGTCCCGGTAAATCAAAATTAAGCAAAAATATCATTTAAGGTCCATGGGATTCAAAAGTTGTCAAAACAAACCTTTCAAAGTTTAAAAATCACAATTTACAACTTTGGTCCCTCAACTTTACAAAAGTGTCAAAATCAGTCCCTGGGTGTTTAAAAATGGAAATTATTCAAACTACACCCTTGTACTATTCATAAATGGCAAAATTGGTCCTTATGATTGTGACAACCCGTACTTTCAAGATTTCTCGACCAATGCATGCCTTACAATTTCAACATTTATAGTAAACTTGGTTTACTTGTTTCAAATTCAGCTGTAACCTTTATGGTTTAGCTGAATTCATGATCATAACATCACGTACATTTCATATGGACTAAGATTAGTCTACATTTCATTGACATCATGTGCATCTCATTAGTACATTCACGACATGTCATTTCATATTCAACGCGTAATTTTTATATTTAATAAACGTTATCGCGTGAGTTATTATTTTTAATATTTAATCCGTTACTTTCAAAAATGATCCCGACATATTTTTATACTTACATTGGTTTATATAAACTAAATTTTTAGTTTTCCTAGTGTTTTGAATTTATTTGGTACATAAATCGTTAAAGTTAAATTATTACGACGTTTTCTTAAAATCTATACGATAATTATTTTATCACTCAAATTTTACAAGGAATGTATTTATATAATTTTTATAACTACAATATACTTTACTTTGATCCCTTAAAACTTAGTTTAGTCCATACCACTCTAATTTCACAACTATGTACAAGTTACAACAATTTCTACTTAACTATACATTTTACTTAACCTTTTAACAATTACTTACATATATATACATTATAAGAAAGAAAAAAAAATAAAATTTTGACACCTCCCTAAAAACCGGCCAAGGGGAGGGATTGCATTATTGAAGTTGGAAAATTTTCTTGGTTATATAGATCTATACTCCAAGTTACCTTTATTCTTTCATTCATTCACAACAAAAAATCACACTAGTTAGTAAAGTTTTTCTTTCTCTTGGGTATTCTCTCTCAAAACCGGTTCATCACAAGAAGCTAGAAGGGATCACAAAAATTTTCAAGATCAAGTGTATAAACAATCTAGTTATCACTCTTTATTAGGTTTTGAAATAAAAACCAAGAGTGTTTAGGCTAAACCTTGTTACTTTCACCTCATCATAATCACTTGTAAGCATGATTTTATCATTTTTATGTTTCCTTTTCATTTTCATATTCATCTTTTCATTTTTGGAGCAACATGCAAGACATATGTGATTTATACCATTTTTACATGATTTTAGAGTATATATATATATTTGGTCATCCTATAAATATCCCCTTGGTATTCTTTGGTCTTGATGATGTCTAGGAACCCATGACACCCTAAGAAGGTGTATGGTAGGATTAGATTAGCTTTGGAGTTGATTTGAAGGGATTAGAATAGGTTTTGTCCGAGAAAAACTATTTTCAATACTATATAAAAAGGTTCTGTCCTTGTTTTGATTTTCTGGAAAATCCGACAGTAGGCACGACTTTTTGGCCATGATATTTAGAAAATATACTTTAAAACGAATCCGTGGCCGCTTGAACGGAATAAAACGGAGTTATAACGAGAAAGTTATGGATTTTACAAGTTGACGACGAAATATATTATTTTCAGAAATTTCAGCATACTATATTTATTTTGTCCGAGTCAAAAACGAGCCTTAAGCTTCACAAATTATTTCGACTTGTCAAAAATGTAATAGTATACTTTGATACTGAAGCTAAGGCGTATAAATGTAAGCAGTTTGAAACGACAAATATATGCACGTTTTCATAAACTTGCCGTAACTATTATTTTTAGAAAAACTATATTATTTTTACGAGATAAGTGTTACGGTAACTAAAATCACCATATTTAACCCATATTATCTTTATGTTCGAGACCTTTTGGACCGAAAACTCTGAACTGAAACTTTTAGATATCGATACAAACTTTCCCAAAGCAGTCGAGTTCGTTTCTCTAACGATCGATACCTTTGTTTTACGACTAGTTTCCAAAGCTATTTTGTTAATTTCATGATATTTCCGGGACATTGTTTTTCGACGAAAGTGGAAATTTCACCATAAATCATTATAAAACCATTGTAGGATGACATTTTGACGTAAAACATGTAAAGTCATTTTTGAAGGGTCAAGACGTCAAACGAGTATTTTCGACGATAAGTAATATTTTCAAAACTCGCAAATGGTATAAATAACATCTGAAATGCATGCATAACATTACATTGCAACTCATTACATATCATATCATTAAGCAATAGGTCAAAATTAACATTATCACGCTACATTTGGTGTACTCACTTTTGTCTTATCATTGACCAAGTGAGTTTTCATAGCCCTTTTACTTGTTTTCATAACTGTTTTGGGGGAGATACATGCTCAATTATTTTCATTACATTCATGACTAGTTGCAAATTATATGTTTATCCGAACTGAATGTTTAGTCATGCTTGATAACAGTATTGCCATACTTAGAATTTCCAAATCATATTCATTGGTCTAACGGTCTTGGTATATTCATTGGTCTAACGGTCTTGGTATATTCATTGGTCTAACGGTCTTGGTATATTCATTGGTCTAACGGACTTGGTATAATATTGATCTAACGGACTTGGTATACGATTATGGACTAACGGTCTTGGAACGATTTGAACATACACTATATACATATTCGGCGGTGGGTTGTGAACACCGCAGGTTGCAAGTTTGTATGGGTAGGGACTTGGAACGGGTGGATTCACAATGCCTTTCTTTATAAACGATTCGATACATTGAGCCATGCACTATTGTGAATTCATTTGACATCATGCACTTGAACATTAACTCTACATATTCGGGCAGTGGGTTGTGAACACACAGGTTGCAAGTTTTTATGGGGGACTTGGGCGAGTGGATTTACAATGCCTTTGCTACATAAGCGATTTTGAAAGTCTTTACATTTCAACGATTTACAATGCCGTTCTTTATAACGATTTTGAAAGGCTTTACATTTCAACTCAAACTCTATGAACTCACTCAACCTATGTGTTGACACTTTTATGTTTTATCGGGTATCTAAGGCATTCACTTCATGGCATGCATTTGGACACATCATGGAGTCGTGGTGACGATGCGTCTCACTTGGGTTTTACGTACTTTAAAACATCGTTTGAATTGTAACAAACTTATTTTTCCGCATAAGTTGATTTTCATTTGGGACCTACTTTGTAAACTCTGATTGTTTTATTAAATCAAACGATGTTCTTTGCAAACGACACTTTAGGTGCGTTCAATATAACGTGATTGTGATGCTATGACAGTCAATCCCGAGAATTCCATTCGTACCAAAGCGGTAATTTGGGGGTGTGACGATTGGCATCGAGCTTGATTATAGAGAACTAGGTTGCATCATTGACCCTAGACTATAACTACATCATCATAGCATCTCATCATTTCATCACGAGTGCATGTTCACTTTATACGATTTATCGTGCATTTTGATTATTTACTTTCATTTCATAACGATTGTCACATGGATGCCCTTAAATACCCATTCCATTATTCTTTCTTCATACTCTAACGTGGAGAATTCCTTGTCATTTCCTATCACAATTTTGATATCGGTGATTCATCATCGATAACGACGAATACGAGATAAACCTTTATATAGAAGCGATCATCTCACTCCTTTGTTTCACCACTAATGTCGAGTTACGTTATTCACACATTAAGCCACTAAACCACCATACATTGAAGCATTTACAACATCTCATAAACCCATTTTTTGAGAACCCGTCGATTATTTTGAAAATAACCTCAAACTTACCATTTCTTATCACATCTCTTGGGCGTTATTATTAACATCGGATTTTTGCTACGTCTCACATTTCCTCTTGTTTTGAAGAAGATATTGCACCGAAGAAAGCCACAATGAAATGACCCAGCGGCTATTCAAAAGTTGGTGAATGATAGCATAGCCGATGCTCTAAAATGAAAGGCGGTGGGTGCTGCTGCTGCGAGGCCGCGGCTAGCTGGCGTAGCCGCAGGCTTGCTATGCGGAAATGCGAGGAGGATCGGAGTTAAAATCTGTTCGTTACGGATTTCAAAAGTGGTGAGCCCACGAAGTTTAGGGGGCCCGAAGGAGCCACGGCCATGTACGATGGTTTGAAAAGTTGGAATCCGTGTTTTGCTTTGTGCCGGATGATAGTAAGGTCAAATTTGCTACAAGTACATTACTCGATGGAGCGTTGTCGTGGTGGAATTCATATGCTCAACCGATTGGAATGGAGAATGCTTTCAAGCTTACTTGGGAGCAATTTAAGGGTTTGGTGGCTAAGAAGTTTTGTCCCGTGCGGAAGTGAAAAAGTTGGAGACGGAGTTCTGAACTAGTGCGATTGGGTGCGATATTGACACATACATTCGGAGATTTCAGGAATTGGCCGCGTTATGCCGTCGATGGTACGGATAACGAGAAGTTGCTAGAGGCTTTTATCGGGACTTCGAAGTTATTCAAGGAAATGTGACTTCGTTTGATCCACAAACAATCGAGGAAGCTATTAGGGTAACTCAAAAGCTCATGGCGGTGTAGTGAAGAGAGTAATACACCAACACCAACCAAAACAAACAACAAAACCGCACCAACTACAACAATAACCAAAACAACATCAACAACGACGATAACCAAATCAACAACAAAAGAAATGGAAAATGACCAGGAGATGACAACAACAACAACAAAACGCCAACACTAACCATCATCAACAACAGAAAGAGGGCAAGAAACGCAATAGTATATGTTGTTGCGCCAATAGAAGGCGAAGGTTATCTGGAACCTACCCACTATGTAATCGATGTAAGTATCATCACACGGGTCTTTGTCCTGCTAAGTGCTACAAGTGTCAAAAACTAGGACACAATGCTAGGAATTGTAGAGGCAAGACCATAGTTCGTGGCGGATGTGGGGAGCAAGGACACTATCGAAGTCAATGTCCTCAAAACCAAGGTCAACAAGTCGAAGGTGCTCATGGGAATGTATATATGTTAGAAGGAGGAGCTCGTCAAGGTATTAACGACGCGGAAGACTGAAGAAGTTCGGAAACTAACAGTCTTATTTCTCCTTATGTACTATGTCATACTAAGTTTATGTTTTCCATCGCATCCGAATCTTTATAACCTAAGATGTACTACTTTTGCTAAACCACTCGTTGTAAAATATTCTCATCTATCGTACTTTATTTTCTTTCCGATTTGTTATCATTTACGAGGATTTTCATTCTTTTTAATTTAACTATCATTTTAACGACACTTCTCCATGTCTTCTCTCTCTCGTGTTCATCACAATTTTAACATCAGTTGACTCAACACCAAACAACATATGAGTCGATTAGTCCAGGCATTGCATAGTTACTCCTAAATTATACATAGCCCGATCACCTATGTCTAATTCAGGAAGAATCATGCAATGAAGGGAGTAGTAGTCTCATATGAGTAAGCAATTCCGTAATCGAGCCAAATTTTCAAAAGATTTTCTTCAAACCACTTGTTTCCAGTTTGATCCGCGTGGCAGTTCTTGTTTGATGAGTTGCAAAGATCGAGCTAGAAACAAGTTGTTACCTAAACCGATTTAGCCTAATCGTATGGCAGTTCTTGTTTGATGAGTTGTGGGATTAAGCAAAAATCGGTTACCAAAAAAGTCTTTTGAGGATTTTGCTCGAGAATGGGAAAGTTTGCCACATCAAACCCTAAACCCGATAGACCAACTTACGACTGAATCAGGGACTGAATTCCTTTTTGGATGGGCGAATGTGACAACCCGTACTTTCAGGTTATTTCTCGACACAATGCATGCCTTACAATTTCAACATTTATAGTAAACTTGGTTTACTTGTTTCAAATTCGCGTAACCTTTATGGTTTAGCGGCGAATTCATGATCATAACATCACGTACATTTCATATGGACTAAGATTAGTCTACATTTCATTGACATCATGTGCATCTCATTAGTACATTCACGACATGTCATTTCATATTCAACGCGTAATTTTTATATTTAATAAACGTTATCGCGTGAGTTATTATTTTTAATATTTAATCCGTTACTTTCAAAAATGATCCCGACATATTTTTATACTTACATTGGTTTATATAAACTAAATTTTTAGTTTTCCTAGTGTTTTGAATTTATTTGGTACATAAATCGTTAAAGTTAAATTATTACGACGTTTTCTTAAAATCTATACGATAATTATTTTATCACTCAAATTTTACAAGGAATGTATTTATATAATTTTTATAACTACAATATACTTTACTTTGATCCCTTAAAACTTAGTTTAGTCCATACCACTCTAATTTCACAACTATGTACAAGTTACAACAATTTCTACTTAACTATACATTTTACTTAACCTTTTAACAATTACTTACATATATATACATTATAAGAAAGAAAAAAAAAATAAAATTTTGAAACACCTCCCCTAAAACCGCCAAGGGGGAGGGATTGCATTATTGAAGTTGGAAAATTTTCTTGGTTATATAGATCTATACTCCAAGTTACCTTTATTCTTTCATTCATTCACAACAAAAAATCACACTAGTTAGTAAAGTTTTTCTTTCTCTTGGGTATTCTCTCTCAAAACCGGTTCATCACAAGAAGCTAGAAGGGATCACAAAAATTTTCAAGATCAAGTGTATAAACAATCTAGTTATCACTCTTTATTAGGTTTTGAAATAAAAACCAAGAGTGTTTAGGCTAAACCTTGTTACTTTCACCTCATCATAATCACTTGTAAGCATGATTTTATCATTTTATGTTTCCTTTTCATTTTCATATTCATCTTTTCATTTTGGAGCAACATGCAAGACATATGTGATTTATACCATTTTTACATGATTTTAGAGTATATATATATTTGGTCATCCTATAAATATTTCCTTGGTATTCTTTGGTCTTGATGATGTCTAGGAACCCATGACACCCTAAGAAGGTGTATGGTAGGATTAGATTAGCTTTGGAGTTGATTTGAAGGGATTAGAATAGGTTTTGTCCGAGAAAAACTATTTTCAATACTATATAAAAAGGTTCTGTCCTTGTTTTCTGGAAAATCCGACAGTAGGCACGACTTTTTGGCCATGATATTTAGAAAATATACTTTAAAACGAATCCGTGGCCGCTTGAACGGAATAAAACGGAGTTATAACGAGAAAGTTATGGATTTTACAAGTTGACGACGAAATATATTATTTTCAGAAATTTCAGCATACTATATTTATTTTGTCCGAGTCAGAAACGAGCCTTAAGCTTACAAATTATTTGACTTGTCAAAATATATTGGTATACTTTGATCTGACTAAGGACGTATAAAATGTAGAAAACGGATTTGAAACGACAAAGATATGCGCGTTTTCATAAACTTGCCGTAACTATTATTTTTAGAAAACTATATTATTTTTACGAGATAAGTGTTACGGTAACTAAAATCACCATATTTAACCCTATTATCTTTATGTTCGAGACCTTTTGGACGAAAACTCCTGAACTGAAACTTTTAGATATCGATACAAAATTTCCAAAACAGTCGAGTTCGTTCTCTAACGATCGGCATTACCTGTTTTTCACGACTAGTTTTCCAAAGCTATTTTGTTAATTTCATGATATTTCCGACGACATTGTTTTTGCGACGAAAAAGTGGAATTTCACCATAAATCATTATAAAACCATTGTAGGATGACATTTTGACGTAAAACATGTAAAGTCATTTTTGAAGGGTCAAGACGTCAAAAGAGTATTTTTCGACGACTAGTAATATTTTCAAAACTGCATAAATGGTATAAATAACATACTGAAATGCATGCATTACATTACAACTCATTACATATCATATCATTCATAATAGGTCAAAATTAACGTATCACGCTACATTTCGGTGTACTCACTTTTGTCTTCGCATCATTGACCAAGTGAGTTTTCATAGCCCCACTTTTACTTGTTTTCATAACTGTTTTGGGGGAGATACATGCTCGACTATTTTCATTACATTCATGACTATTTGCAAATTATATGTTTATCCGAACTAAATGTTTAGTCATGCGTACTTGATATTGCCATACTTAGAATTTCCGTATCATATTCATTGGTCTAACGGTCTTGGTATATTCATTGGTCTACGGTCTTGGTATATTCATTGGTCTAACGGTCTTGGTATATTCATTGGTCTAACGGACTTGGTATAATATTGATCTAACGGACTTGGTATACGATCATGGACTAACGGTCTTGGAACGATTTGAACATACACTATATACATATTACGTGGGTTGTGAACACACAGGTTGCAAGTTTTGTATGGGCGGACTTGGGCGAGTGGATTCACAATGCCTTTCTTTTAACTTGATTCGATACATTGAGCCATGCACTATTATGTGAATTCATTTGACATCATGCACTTGAAAATTAACTCTACATATTACTGAGTGGGTTGTGAACACACAGGTTGCAAGTTTTGTATGGGGACTTGGGCTGAGTGGATTTACAATGCCTTTGCTACATAATCGATTTTGATAGTCTTTATATTTCAACGATTTACATGCCGTTCTGCATAAACGATTTTGAAAGGCTTTATTTCAACTCAAACTCTATGAACTCACTCAACCTTTGTGTTGACACTTTTTAGCATGTTTTATCTCAGTATCTAGGCATTCACTAGCACATTTGGACACATCATGGAGTCGTGGTGAGTGGCGTCTCACTTGGGTTTTACGTACTTTAAAACATCGTTTGAATTGTAACAAACTTATTTTTCCGCATAAGTTGATTTTCATTTGGGACCTACTTTGTAAACTCTCATTGTTTTATTAAATCAAACGATGTTCTTTTCAAACGACACTTTAGGTCGTTCAATATAACTTTGATTGTGATGCTATGACATCAATCCCGAAATTCCATTCATTTTAAATTGCAAAATTGGGGGGTCCTATGATAAATTTTGAAAATTACAAGTTTGGTCCCTAGAGTTATAAATGTGGCGTTTGGTCCTTGGAATTATAAAAAAATGGGATTTTATGCAATATTGGCCCTTGTACTATTCACATGTTACAATTTAAGCCCTTGTGATAACTTTGGAAAGTTGCAATTTCAGTCCTCATAAATAAAAAAATTACATGAATGGTCCTTGTGCTAACTTATACCAAACCGGACCCTTTATGTTATTTATCCAAATCCAACCCAATACCAAGCCCAATATAAAACCCAACCCACGGTTTAAAATTATAAAACCGCCCACACTGTACATCTTCCTCTTCCTCACCTGCATACCAAAACCAGTGGTTTTAATCAACTTTCCACCTCACCTCTACACCTGTTACCAACTCTTTAACACCTCTACATCCATCCAAAAGCTTTAATTGAGAAAACCTGCTCAAGACTATTTTGGCGCCAAAATTGACAAATGGCTTGATGACCGTGAAGATCCAATGGGGAATGAGGTGGGAAACACTTTAAGTCGACAAAGAACTCAAAGAGATAAATAAAGAAAAGAAAGCAGAGAGGAAAAACTGAGTAGTGTAATTTTATTTTATGTATGTCATTTTAAATAATTTAAACTTTCCAGTGTTTGTTTAAGCTTTTAAGCTTTGAATTAAAATCTCGAGTGTATTATAAATCCTTTTCAATAAGCAATTTCAAGTTTCATGTTTGATTTCAGTTTATGCAATTTTTACCTTAAAAATCTCAATAAGGTCGAATGTTGTTTTTAGTTGTTATTTTGGACTCTTAAGCTAAAATAAGCTTCTATATAGCTTATGTAAGCCATCAGATATCTTTAAGTTCAGTTTAGAGCTTTAATAGAAAAATTCACAAAAATCAAGAAAAATAGTGAGAAAATAAAAAAATCTATGGAGAAATGATCAAGACATTGGAGCAGAGCTGATTTTGGATTGCTTTTTGGTTTAGAGCTTCTTGGGAAGCTATAGGGTGTGATTTCAGACCTTGATTCTCAGTCTTGTGCTTGGATTCAAATTGTAAGCATGATTCTTTAAAGATTGCATTTCTTAGTTTAAGTAGTTAAAACTTGTTAATTTTGTCTTAATATTGTCTCATTATAGTTAATATAAGTTAATTTATAGTTTTCTTGGTTTGAAAATCTGTTTTAGTGTTAAAAGGTTCAAAACTGTTTGTTAAAGTGGTGTTTGGTTTTATTGTAAAAACTGTGTTAGAGGGAGTTTGGTGAGTTGTTCTTGTTTGATGCATATCACTTCAGTTCCTAATAATTCATTGCAAGCATTAAAACCAGTCCTTACTTTGTAAAAAGTCAAAACCTCTTTTAATTCCACTCAATTAGTTAACTGTTAGGATTTATAGTTAGAAATTCATCATATTAGCTTAAAACTTGTTAACATAGCTTAATCTAATCTTATTATACCTTAATATAACATAATCAGTTAGTATAATCAATCCAAAGTTCATAAAAGTCAAACTCTTAGTATAATTCAAAAAGTCAAAATTTTCCTAATTGCAGTTTTTGAATAAACTTTAGAATTTTAGTGTGTATTTAATATTAAGATTTAGCTAATCATCTTTTGGAATATTAAAATTTTGTTGCTTATCTAAATTAAAAAAATATTAGTTTGTATCTACTTAGCTTACAAACTGCTTATTTTTAATCTTGTTTTAAGTCCTTTTTCAAAATCATGCCACGTAAGTAGAGTTGCATGCTATTTCACAAGCTCTCAGAGAGCTTATTATTGAGCCCTAGCTTATGTACCTTAGCTTTTTGAGAAGCTTACCTAGCTGTCTCAAGGTTACAAGCTTAATTTTGTACTTTGTAGCTTAATTAATAAGCCTGCTAAGTGCTTTTTATCTTGTCCATTTCCTGTGTACACCAGTTAGTCAGTGTTCATAAGTTTTTCAAAAGCTTGTCACAAGCTTATTAGTGGAAGCCAATCTTTGTAAATTAGATTTTTGGAAAGCTTAACTGGTTTACTTATTAGTTACAGTGCTTATTTTCATTTCTTAGCTTATTTCAGTGCTTAAATATTAGCTAGAAGGTGCCTAGAAAACCATTAAGTATCATGTTTACCAGTTTAAGCTTGTGGTTATTTTGGCTTATTCTTAAGTCAATTTGCTTTTTCAGTTGTCAAACTAGCTTATTATCAGTATTTAGCTTATTTCCATTTTACATTGTGCTTATTGAGTAGCTTATAAGCCATTTGGCTTAATCCTTGTGCTTATTCAGTCTTATTGCTAACTGTTAAGAAATATAAGCTCAAACTGAGCTTATTAGTGGATTTCATAAAAAGTTTTAGTTTTAAAATTTGCTTATTTTAGTATGCTTAATTAGTTTGTAAAAGAAAAGTCCAAAAATAAAAATAAAAACAAAAAGGTTGGGAGGCAGCTCGAACCGAGACCTCCCACCTTTACGAATGATAGTGTTGTACCGGATAGCTGGCCTTGGTCTTCTTGTCATGGATTGCATTATCTATTTACTTAAACCATTTTTGCCTTATTAGCTTATTTAGGGAGTTGGCTTATTACCGAGCTTATCCATGCTTGCTTTTCGTTTTTGCATTTTTCCTAGCCTTGTATTGTTATTAAGTATTTTATAAAAAAGTTTCAGATTTTTCTTAATAGTTTTAGTATTTTTAATCATTTAATTAGTCTAAAATAGTATTTAATTCATAATAAAAAATATAAAAGTCAAAAAAATATAAATCTTTTTTCTAAAATTTTCTTTTGTCATATAGTAAGTAAGAAAATTGTTTTTACACTCGTAGGACTTTTATTTTACAAATTTTACGTTTTATCTTGCGCACTCGCGTAATTTTTACATATAACACACGTTTTCATTCTAGGTCATGTTTTTAGATAATTTAAGTTTATGTTTTAGTTAAAATAGTTTATTTAAGTTATTTTGTTTTATAAATCAAGAAAAACATCACTTTAAAAATAGTGATAGCGTTTATTTAATATATTTTAGCTTTTTAATTTTCTTTAATTTGCATTTAAGCCCCTGTAATTTACAAACTTTTTCTTTAGGTATAATTATTCAAAATCCACAAACCTTTCCTGTTCAATATTCACCCGATCACGAATTCGTTCTACTACAGTGTTCACACCTCGTTGGGACTTAACGACAGGGGAACACTATACTCTCCAGATCATAATTGCATTGGTTTCTGAGCTGTTTCAATTTTATTACGGTTAACCATTCACAAGTGGTTAGCTTGTGTGATAAACTTGACGGTTCAGACCCGATCACTGACTAACATATACTGTTTCCTTCAGTTTACCATTTAGAAAGCGGCATTTTGACATCCATCGAGATAAACAGTGATGTTCATGTGAGCTGCGAATGCCGAAAAATCAATGCTGACCTCAAGTCTAGCTACTAGTGCGAATGATTCTTGAATTCAATCCCCTTTTCCTCTATAATCCTTAGCTACCAGCGTGACGTGATTTGTTTCGGATAACCAGTACCCTCAGCATTTAACTTGTTTTTCAAATCCATTTGAGACCAATGGCGTAGACCCTGTTGGTCTTTCAACCAATTCCCATACTTCTAAATGTTTAAACTGGTTTAGCTCTTCTTGCATGGATTCAATCCAGTTGTCATAATTCATTTCTTCTTTAATGTTTTTGGGTTCAGATTGACAAATGGTGAGTGCATAAATGCAGTGTTCTCCGTCAGTCTGAAGGCGTTGTCTAGTTACGACTGGTTGATTCGGGTTGCCAATAATATTAACAAGAGGATGGTCTTTAGTCCATCGGTGAGTGGAGGGTTGATGTTGGTATACATTGTGTAGATTGGGTGGATTCAGATGGCTAGTAGATGATTCAACAACATCTGAGTTTGCAGTTTCAGTAGCGAAAGGGTTAAAGAATGCATTTCCATCATAATATGCTTGTGCATGTACATCTTGATTAAGAGGATCATCAGTTGGATCAGCGTCATTAGAAGCGGTTTTTATTGTTGTTGTAGATTCAATCGGAGGTGCATCAGCAATAGTTGTTGTTGTTTCGGTGTATCGAGGGATTGGAATATTATCAGTTGAGAAGCGGAAACATTTGATACATCGGAGCACGTTGATCAAGATCGATACACTAAACAAAGGAGCAAACAACATTTCCATTTGATGACGAGTGAGTTGAAATGATTGATCAGGTGATGATTGGGGAAGTTGAGACGGTTATGTCCGGGTTTCAAGCTGTTTTGCTCGAAGCCATTTCTGTGCGAGCTCATCAAAATTAGCGTGAATGGTTTCCATAATTTCCTTTGTACGACGATTCCAGATCTGGTATCCCTTTGAGTTTTCCACGTATCCAACGAAGACTCCAATGTCACTTTGGCCTTGAGCTTACCAAAGTCATCACGATCATTATTCGGGTAACAAAGAGCACCAAATACATGAAAGTGTTTGAGATTCGGTTTTCTGTTATGGATAAGCTCATAAGGTGTTTTGTTGTGGCGTTTGGTTATCACAGAACGGTTCTGAGTGTAGCATGCAGTTGACACGGCTTCTGCCCATAAGTAATCTGGTAGTTTTGCATTGATCAATATCGTTCTTGCAGCTTCCACTAACGTACGGTTTCGTCTTTTGACAACTCCATTTTGTTCTGGTGTACGTGCGATTGATGTTTGATGCTCAATTCCCACTTTCTCATAGTAATCTCGAAGAGTTTGATTCACAAATTCAGTTCCTTTGTCTGTTCTGACTTGTCTAACTATGTTCCGGAGCTGAACTTGAATTTTCGTGAGAAAGGTGATGATCATATGTGGAGCTTGATCTTTACTTCGAAGAAAATAAACCCAAGTCCATCTTGAGTAGTCATCAACAATTACTAAAATGTAGCGTTTGCCATTAATTGTCTACACACGCATCGGGCCACACAAATCCATGTGAAGAAGATGAAAGACATGCTGAGAGTTGTGGTCCTTCTTTGAAGGAAAGTGAGCACGAGTACTTTTCCCTTGTTCAAAAGCTGAGCATAAGTGATCTTTGGAATACCTAAACCGTGGAAGACCTTCAACTAGTTTGTGTCGTACAAGATTGGTTATGGTTTGAAAATTCAAATGTGAGAGTCTGCGGTGCCATAGCCATGATTTTGTAGATGTTGCCTTAGAAAGTAAATAGATGGGAGATGAAGCAATCATGTCTTGCATTGAGATTGTGTAAAGGCTTGATGTGCGGTTTCCAGATATAAGATCGTTTCCTTGTAGATCACGGATGAAACAAGTTTTCTCTCAAAAAGCAACTTCCAAATCACCATCACAAAACTGACCGACTGAAAAGAGATTGTGACCGAAACCTTCTACATAATAAACCCTGCTAATTTCGATGTTCCCATGGATGTAGTCTCTGTAGCCCATGATAGCTGCGAAGTGATCATTCCCGAACATGACGGTCTGAGATGAACTTTGAAACAAAGTTTGTAGAAGTTTGAGATTTCCTGTCATGTGCGGTAACATCTCGCTATCAACAATCCAAAGGGCGATCTCTATCACTGCATTACACACATACGACACAGGTAGAATAGAAGTAGAGGTGGAACCCGAAGAGTTAGAGGGTTCCGCCTGCTACAATTGAAACACACATATTTATGATTTTAGGAATCCATTTAAATCCTAGTGTATTTTGTAACCATCTCTGCCAAGTCCAACTAGTTTGTGCTTTGGTCTTAGTGAATGCACTAGGTGATATCCTCTTCCTAGGAGGTGAAGTGGGTTCTGTGGGTACATCAATGATATTTGCAGAAACACTAGAAGGCGGTTTACCTAGCACAGACTTAGAAGCATTAGTGGGCCTAGAGGTAATTCGATTTCAATGTTTCTGCTTACGAGAAAAGATAGATCTAGCAACACATTTATCATGACAACCAGAAAACATGCTTCTACGACAACCAATACAAGATGCTTCAAACAAAACATTTAAAGTCCTTAAAGGTTCAACATTTGTTACATCACTTTGTCTATTACATTTTTCTAACGCAATGTCTAAAGTAGGTGCAACATGTGTTTTATTCAAAGTCCTAGTGTGTTCTTCTACTTTAGGGGTCTTTACTGATATTCTCTTACGTTGCAACTTCCTATTCTTCCTGTTTTTGCTCTTAAGCTGTGAAGTGCTAATGTCACACCCCCAAAATATCGCAGCGGAACGATAGTGTCTTTGGGGTATGACTTCATAGCACAAAGTATGGATACAGAAAACGACCTCTAAAATGAGACGTTTTGAAAGGTTTACCATTCGATTAAATAAAGTTGAAGTTTACAAAACATGAGATCCCAAAGTTTGATAATACATAAAGGGTTACAAAACATGTCGAATGGTAATAGATAAAACACAAGACTCCAATGTATGCCATGTGACCCAAAAGCTCCATGAAATGCTATCGCCTTACGAACTGAGATAAACATGCTAAAAAGTGTCAACACAAAGGTTGGTGAGTTCATAAGTTTGTTGAAAATGATTCGAAAAAGTCTTTAAAAAAATTCGTTAAAGCAAAGGCATTGTAAATCCATTCAGATTTCGAGTCCCTACCATACAAAACTCAAGAACCTATGTGTTCACAACCCATTGCCCAAAATAGAATTGTCAATCTTGTTTGTAAGTAGGACATATGTGGATACGATATATACATGTACTTAATGCAAAGAATCACGCCCCCGAACCTCTTGACAAGTCTAAATTGTTTGTGGTGTTTCATTGAATAACAGATTATATTCACCCCAGGTCACGTCATCAAGGACCAAGGGTGGGGCGTCTTCCGATAGTACTATCAATACCTCTCCGCCGGCTCCCTTGAGTTAACGTTGCATTATAAGAAAAGTATGTATGTTGAAGCATAATTGAAAACAAGTTTAGCACACTAAGGCACATATCGCAATAAACCACACATAATGTCCAAAGAGTATAAGAAGTATAGTGTAACACAATTGTATAAATGGTTTGAGTATTCGCAAGAGTAAAAACAAGTCTTTAAGCATGTATCTCCCCCAAAGAGTTTGTAAGAATTTAAACGAGTAAAAGCGGGTATGAACTCACCTGGTATGATTGATATGCTAACAAAATGAAGTGCACGGAAATGAGGCTCGGAAACTATCCGCGACCTAAAATGAATGATGTTCTCTAATATAAGTCATGAAACAATGTTGTGCATGCAAATCCATATGTAATCTATACCACTTGTATGATTTTGAAAATAGTATTTATCGTCGAAATATATGTTTATGACATCTCGTCATGTTTATAAAATACTTTACAAGTATATACGTTGAATCAACATTCTACGATAATCGTTTTGTGATTTATTGTGAAATTATACTTTTCGTCGTAAAATAATGTTATTTGACAATTTCATGAAAGTGACTAAACGGCCTCGAAAAGCTAGTCGTAAAATGGTGCACGTCAAGTGTCAGGAAACAAACTCAACGGTTTTGGGAAGCTTGTATCGTTATCTCAAAGTTTTAGTGTTTAAGTTTTCATCCTAGAGGTCTCGATCATGGAGAAAAATATAGGTAAAGTATGGTACTTGCGTCCAAAATATTGTTTTAGGTGGTTTCAGCAAAGTTTAAGTGACCGTATTTTATTCATTACAACTCCGCTTGACGAACGGTTGGACATTTTTAAAACTAGGCTAGGCGAACTTACTTTTACTAGAAGACATCACGTTATAAAAGTATTACATCCTTGTTAAAAACGACCCTCAACATGGTCACTTGTTGCCGTAGGGTTTGTCTAATAGAAATATATTAGTTTTTCTTATATAATAAAGTTACTGCAACTTTGTAAACGTGTATAATTTAATCGTTAAAGTCCATTTCTACGTTTCTACATCCTTAGATTCATGTTAAAGTATACTAATATATTTTTTGATAAGTTAAACACATTTATAACGCTTAAGACTCATTTTTGACCGTAAAGAGTGACATTTTCATGCTGAAATTTAAATTATTAGTTTTAATTAGCCAAACTTCAAAAATTCATAACTTCTTCGTTATAACTCGTTTTAACCCGTTCAAGCGCCACGTTTTGTTTTAAAGTATATTTTCCAAATATCTAGCTCAAAATATTTTACCAACTGACGAATTTTCCCAGATTTAAAAATAAGATCAGACCCTTAATTAAACTTGTCAAATGAGTTTTTTCAGCGCCAAAACCTATTCTAACCAATTCAAAACAACTCCGAAACTATTCTAATCCTACCATACACCTTCTTAGGGTGTCATGGGTTCCTAGGCATCACCAAAAGTGATATGTTTCAAGGAGTAATTATAGGATGAAATATATATATAACACTTAATAACAATTAAAAAGTGGTATAAACCTCCATAAGACTTGCATGTTTTCTCAAATATGATGTAATGAACATAAAATAAATATGAAATATGAAGATGAATATGAGATGCTTACTAGTTAACTTGATGAGGTTAATGAACAAAGGTTTAATCCTAATCACCCAAGGTTTTTATTTCACAACCTTAATCAAGAGTGTAACTAGAGTGTAAATAACTTGACTTCAAAAATTTTGGTGAATTCTACTTGATCCTTGGTATGGCGGTTATGTGATGAAGAGGAAGAAATGTGTTTTGCTTTTACACTTTGTAAAATTGAACGTGTATGTGTAGTTTGATATAAGTATAATACAATATTTGTGCAGATATTATGTAATGTTTAAGTGAGTCACCATGGGGTGTCGACATACTTAAAAAAGAAAGTGAAGTTGTTTTGTTCTATTCGTAATTGTATGTATAAGTAAGTGTAATTTGTTAAGTATTGGTAACTTGTGTATTTATTTAATCATTTAAGGTAACGTTAGCTAATAATAAATTTTAACGGGTCAAGATAAAATATATTGAGGTCATAAAATTATAAAAAACCATTTCTTGAAAGATTTGAGTGAATAAATATTTGTCGGGTTGAATTTCGTAAGTAATTTATATAAACATAACAATTTATATACAAAATAAATTTAAAACATTGGGTAAACTCATAATATTATTTTATAAATTTATATAAGTACAAAAAATATATCGAATAATTTTGGAAGTATCGGATCAAATGTTCAAAATAATAAATTACGCGATAGCGTTTATTTAATAAGAAATTATGCGTTTAATGTGAAATGCAAAACTATGCATGAGCTAATATGATGAATGTTGAGTTGAGAATGACAAAAATTGAGAATTGTGACATTCTTCCCATATGAAGTAGGAATCACGTCCACGTGATTCAATTAATGATAACTATAGGTCTACCCAGGTTTTGTGAAAATGGTGTATGGTCAAAGTGCTTATGCCAAAACTACGCGTCTAGGTTTCTTATCAATGAGGCTAACGAATTTGAATATACAATGGATCACTTAATGGTCTGGGAAAGCGTACCCGATTCTAGCATTGCGGTCGCCGATTCCTACATAGAATGCTTCGACCTGGGGTGGTGATATTGATACGAGGTTTGGGTTGTTTCGTCAATTGCTAAAGCTGGTGTTGGTTACCCAACGTTTGCCTCTGCGTTCCATTCAACTTAGGACAATTATTCGAAGTGATTCGGTACGTTACATTAAACAAGTCCTTGGTTATTCCTCATGTTGCCCGTTAGCGGTGTTACGTGTTTACCTTTGCTCCTTAAAATAATGCATCTGTCGATTGCAATTTGTACACAAGCGGCGAGGGGCTTGGTCTTCGGATGATGATAAGCACATTTAGCACATTTGGGATGTGTACCATATACTTCTCTTGTTGATGCAGTTGCCCAAAAACTCTTGCCCTTTTGTTGTCACGCTACTGCGTCTATCTGCTATTGGACCCACTAGCTTCCTTCTCTTGTCGCTTTGCTCTTCAAGGTACCATTTCTAACCATCTCATCATTAGGGGTTCCTACCATTGTGCACTTTGTATTGTAGCGACTTCATTGGGTTTTTGCATTCCGCAGTTTCGGGGACAAGACCATATATGTACATCGAGATTCTCTTGGACTCGGGGTAACCATATGAGGAACTGTCCGGCTAACTCATAAATCGATCTGTGAGGCTGCGTGACCAGCTCTATCATAGAGTGATGATAAAGTTCATGTTCGGTTTCGCATTTCATTGTCCGGGCGTGCTCTTCTTTAATAACGCCTTAAATTCGTCCCATGTCATACCTATAGCGCTTCTGCGCTAGCTTTGTAGGTACATTGTTCCACCATGTCAATGCCTTCCGCGATAGCAAGCAGCGGCATACTTCACCCTACGATGTGCTTTGTAATTCGCGATGTAGATCCTTGACTACATCTTCTCTACCCACGAGTATCGCCAGCACCTCCTATACCATCAAACTCCATAGGTTTGCATCACGAAAATTCCTTATCGTGCATCGGTTAAATTTGTTGTTGTTGGTGGTGGTGGTGGTGTTATGTGTTACCCTTGCCAACTACATTGTTGAGTGAGCATTCCTTCGTGGTTTCCTTGATTGTTATATGGTTTCCAACTTGTGTGACAATAGTGGAAGCAATTTGAAGTTGTTGGCGATGATGAAAGGCGGAAAAATCAGGGTTTCATGGCGTTGTATCGTGATACCCATGTCAAGACCACGTCTTCTCACACCATGCTCACATTATTTCACCCCTTTCGCCGCACCACCACCGGTTAGTCTTTAGCGTGTTACCCTCTTTGGTGCCATGATCTCTGCAAGAAAGGACGGTTAGTTCCCAATGTCTATATTAGACGTCTCAAACATAATACCACGCACAAATTGGTTCCTAAAGGTGTCACACGTCTAGTATCGCGTGGTAGCATATGTCCATGTGTGGTTGTGACAGCATTTATAATATGTTGGCCACCATAATTATAATTGCCTCATTTCACCGTGTACATACCACCAACATACATGTCTCCATTGATTGTTGTTACGAAATAGGTAGCCATTCATCATCGATTCTAAACGGTGGGAGGATTTGGTGGTATCTGAGAATTGCACTTGGTGTATAGGAAATTCCTTTAGGTGGTAAAGTCACTATAAGGTTTAGTAAGCCATCAGTTCCCAAAGTATCCTCAAAGAACTCCCATCCTCGGGCAAAATCATCAAATCTATGACTATATAGTAACACTTATTTAGCTCGATCTAGTATCTCATCAAACAGGCTGTCACGAGATCAGAGTTAGATAAGTGCTCGTCTGAAGCTCCATATTTTTAATGACGACTAGATTTTGGGACTCCTTTCGGTACAAGAAACCATGTTATCAATGAGTGGTTCTAAAGAAATATTTAAGAAAACAAATTTACTGAAAATTGTAGCAAGCGATAGGAAAGTAAGGATCGACATGAAAGCGGTTATAGTCTAGGAACTAAAATGCAACCTAGTTCTCTATAACCAAGTCTCTGATACCAATCTATCACACCCCAAAATATCGCGTGAACGATAGTGTCTTTGGGGTATGACTTCATAGCACAAAGTATGGATACCGAAAACGACCTCTAAAATGAGACGTTTTGAAAGGTTTACCATTCGATTAAATAAAGTTGAAGTTTACAAAACATGAGATCCCAAAGTTTGATAATACATAAAGGGTTACAAAACATGTCGAATGGTAATAGATAAAACACAAGACTCCAATGTATGCCATGTGACCCAAAAGCTCCATGAAATGCTATCGCCTTACGACCCGAGATAAACATGCTAAAAAGTGTCAACACAAAGGTTGGTGAGTTCATAAGTTTGTTGAAAATAAATTGAAAAAGTCTTTAAAAATTCGTTGCAAAGGCATTGTAAATCCATTCAGGCCCGAAGTCCCGCCCATACAAAACTCGCAACCTATGTGTTCACAACCCATTGCCCAAAATAGAATTTTCAATCTTGTTTGTAAGTAGGACATATGTGGATACGATATATACATGTACTTAATGCAAAGAATCACAGCCAACTCAACCTCTTGACAAGTCTAAATTGTTTGTGGTGTTTCATTGAATAACAGATTATATTCACCCAGGTCACGTCATCAAGGACCCAAGGGTGGGGCGCACCGATAGTACTATCAATACCTCTCCGCCGGCTCCCGCAGAGTTAACCATTGCTAAAGTATGTATGTTGAAGCATAATTGAAAACAAGTTTAGCACATTAAGGCACATATCGCAATAAACCACACATAATGTCCAAAGAGTATAAGTATAGTGTAACACAATTGTATAAATGGTTTGAGTATTCGCAAGAGTAAAAACAAGTCTTTAAGCATGTATCTCCCCCAAAGAGTTTGTAAGAATTTAAACGAGTAAAAGCGGGGTATGAACTCACCTGGTATGATTGATATGCTAACAAAATGAAGTGCACGGAAATGAGGCTCGGAAACTATCCGCGACCTAAAATGAATGATGTGCTCTAATATAAGTCATGAAACAATGTTGTGCATGCAAATCCATATGTAATCTATACCACTTGTATGATTTTGAAAATAGTATTTATCGTCGAAATATATGTTTATGACATCTCGTCATGTTTATAAAATACTTTACAAGTATATACGTTGAATCAACATTCTACGATAATCGTTTTGTGATTTATTATGAAATTATACTTTTCGTTAAATAAAATAATGTTATTTGACAATTTCATGAAAGTGACTAAACGGCCTCGAAAAGCTAGTCGTAAAATGGTGCACGTCAAGTGTCAGGAAACAAACTCAACGGTTTTGGGAAGCTTGTATCGTTATCTCAAAGTTTTAGTGTTTAAGTTTTCATCCTAGAGGTCTCGATCATGGAGAAAAATATAGGTAAAGTATGGTACTTGTGTCCAAAATATTGTTTTAGGGTGGTTTCCGGCAAAGTTTAAGTGACCGTATTTTATTCGTTACAACTCCGCTTAACAAACGGTTGGACATTTTGGAAACTAGGCTAGGCGAACTTACTTTTACTAGAAGACATCATGTTATAAAAAGTATTACATCCTTGTTAAAAACGACCCTCAACATGGTCACTTGTTGCCGTAAGGTTTGTCTAATAGAAATATATTAGTTTTTCTTATATAATAAAGTTACTGCAACTTTGTGTAAACGTGTATAATTTAATCGTTACAAGTCCGTTTTCTACGTTTCTACATCCTTAGATTCGTATTAAAGTATACTAATATATTTTTGATAAGTCGACACATTTTATAACGCTTAAGACTCATTTTTGACCCGTAAAGAGTGACATTTTCATGCTGAAATTTCTGAATTATTAGTTTTCGTCGCCAAATTTCAAAAATTCATAACTTCTTCGTTATAACTCCGCTTTAACCCGCTCAAGCGGCCACGTTGCTGTTTTAAAGTATATTTTCCAAATATCTAGCTCAAAATATTTTACCAACTGACGAATTTTCCCAGATTTAAAAATAAGATCAGACCCTTAATTAAACTTGTCGAAATGAGTTTTTCAAGCGCAAAACCTATTCTAACCAATTCAAAACAACTCCGGAGCTATTCTAATCCTACCATACACCTTCTTAGGGTGTCATGGGTTCCTAGGCATCACCAAAAGTGATATGTTTCAAGGAGTAATTATAGGATGAAATATATATATAACACTTAATAACAATTAAAAAGTGGTATAAACCTCCATAAGACTTGCATGTTTTTCTCAAATATGATGTAATGAACATAAAATAAATATGAAATATGAAGATGAATATGAGATGCTTACTAGTTAACTTGATGAGGTTAATGAACAAAGGTTTAATCCTAATCACCCAAGGTTTTTATTTCACAACCTTAATCAAGAGTGTAACTAGAGTGTAAATAACTTGACTTCAAATTTTTTGGTGAATTCCACTTGATCCCTTGGTATGGCCGGTTATGTGATGAAGAGAGGAAGAGAAATGTGTTTTTGCTTTACACTTTGTAAAATTGAACGTGTATGTGTAGTTTGATAAGTATAATACAATATTTGTGCAAGATATTATGTAATGTTTAAGTGAGTCACCATAGGGTGTCGACATACTTAAAAAAAAGAAAGTGAAGTTGTTTTGTTCTAGTTACGTAATTGTATGTATAAGTAGGAGTGTAATTTGTTAAGAAGTATTGGTAACTTGTGTATTTATTTAATCATTTAAGGTAACGTTAGCTAATAATAAATTTTAACGGGTCAAGATAAAATATATTGAGGTCATAAAAATTATAAAAAAATACATTTCTTGAAAGATTTGAGTGAATAAATATTTGTCGGGTTGAATTTACGAAAACTGTCGTAATTTATATAAACATAACAATTTATATACGAAATAAATTTAAAACATTGGGTAAGCTCATAATATTATTTTTATAAACTTAATATAAGTACAAAAATATATCGGAATAATTTTTGGAAGTATCGGATCAAATGTTCAAAATAATAAATTACGCGATAGCGTTTATTTAATAAGAAATTATGCGTTTAATGTGAAATGCAAAACTATGCATGAGCTAGTATGATGAATGTTGAGTTTGAGAAATGACCAAAAATTGAGAATTGTGACAGCTAACGCTAGGATTAGAGGCAACTACTCCTGTAGAAGTGGAAGGAAGCACATTAGTATCTTGTGGTATGTCATTAGGCGTCCTAGTTTTAATTTTAAACATTCCAGGTGCAAGGACATTTGTGTTACTAGACTTATCTTTCTTAATATTCACCAATTCCTCTTTCAATTATATGATAGTGTATAACAAATCTTGATTTTCAGAGCGAATGTTTCCATTAACGTTTAAGACCTCTTTAGTGTATGCAAGATGATTATCAAGTTCTTGTGATGCTTTAGCAAGAGTCTTTTTTAGGAAATCAAATATGACACCATATTCAGTTTTGACTTTGGCAATTTCTTGTTAATATTTTGAAATTTGACAGTTTAAAGATACATTTTCCTCATCCAGTCGTTCAAGTTTTAGGTCAAAAGTTGGAGCACTCGACTGTTTGAATTTGTTTTTTTAAGCAAGTTCTCGATCATTACAATCTTTTTGACACCATAGAAGACGACGTTTTACAATCAAATTTCTTTAACAAACGCCGTTTTCAGCTTTCAAAGACTCAATTTGAGACACATTATCAACATTATCAACAAAATCAACAAAATGAACATCAATATTATCGATGCGTAAACAAAGCAGTATGATACAAAACAATAGATATGGTATCAGACTGATAATATCTTCCAAGAGTCGATCGACATGGGTTCGAAAAGATTTGTTTTTCTGTTTAGTTTTCAAAGTCCATGCCTCGTTTGCGTTGAAAATTGTTTTCAATTGCCCAATCTCCTTCTGAAGATCCAGTTCCCAACATTTTGCACACATACAAAGATTTCGAACATGGGGTAAAATTTGTTTTGAAAAATATCCCTTTGTTTTCAAGATAAGGTGATTGAAAAGTTTCAACTTTTATTTCCGAATTACGTTCAATTTCTTGTTCCAAAAGATTAAGGTCGGACATAAATGTATCGTAATATTTAAGTAATTGACATCTTTCGGGTGATGGTGTGATTTTACTCAAAGAAGGTAAAGGACCATTTATTTGTGCAACTTGTTGGACGGAAACAACATTAGAAGAGGACTCAGAATTGGTGTGATAACCCACGATTGTATTTGTATTATCATGTTGTTTGACAAAAGTCATTTTTGAATAATCAAATGGTTTGTTATATTCAACATTTTCCATTTTCAATCGACTCTCGTCATCTGCATCGAATTCCTCTTCACGATTATATTCAACAACACTCATAATGGAGTCATCAATTCTATGTTCGCAGCGTACACTTGAGGATTTGGTTTGAATGCTCTATGTGAAAAACGTGGTTTGTAATCAGCAAGAATTGGCCCATATCCATATGGATTTTGCCTAAAAGTAAACTTTTGAATTGTTGTGATTGACTCACCATGTTTATAAACAACATTTCGATACTCTTTGATTTTGTTTTGTAAATCGACAATTTCGTCAAGATATCTGATCAATTCTCGCCCTTGAATGTTTTTTGTACCGAAAACTGCTTTTTGACATGCTAACAACTCGACTTGGCTTTTTTGAGTTCAAGTAAGAGCGTTGATTTGTTGTTGATGATCAAATGTTTGTTGTTCTATTTGAGAAAGCAATTCATTCTTGGATTCGACTAGATCACGTATCTTTATTTTCAAAGATTTTTCATTTTGGTATGATTTTGAAAAAGCGACTTCAAAATTGTATTCACGCTTTCTTTGTTTCAAAATTATTGAGTTGTAACTTATAGCATTCATTATCCTTAGTTAACAGTGCACTTTTAGTATTAAGTCTCTTATTAATCTCAGTGCACTTCTCTAATTGAGATTGGGTGGTCTGAAATAAGGTCATGAGCCCGGATCTGGATTAGACAAAGGCTCATTTTGTTCAACTTGAGTCTCCACATGATCATTATTTAGATCCTCAAATATAATCACGGAGTCAACTTGATTATCAATATTAACCAGTAGGTCATCTTGATCGTCTAATGTAACTACGGGATCTATTTGATGCTCTTCGTGATGAGATGTAAAAGGCTCATGTTGAACACTCTGTGCCTCGTCGGATGCAGATGTGTGTTGGAATTGGAAATTCTATAGTGAAGCATCGGTCACCCCAAATATAATCTAGCTTAAGTTAGCTCGTAGACATATCGTTTATTACGTTATTTGTTAGTTAGTTATTAGCGTAGTTTAGTCTAGTGCAACTCCGTGGAGGAAGGACGGGTCTTTACCCATTATATGCTCGATCTACGGCAGAAGGAGGGCGTGCTTCTATGTATAAATAGCCCTCTCCCCACAAGGGAGAGGGTTGGATGTTCATTTGGAATCTAACCTTCTATGTGTTTCTCTCACTAGAACATCTCTCATTCTCTCTCTAAACACTCCATATGCTTCTATGATTTAAGTATACACGTTTATATGAAATCCTATATGTTACAATTGGTATCAAGAGCCATGGTTTGATCACTCATCTTTCATGCTCTTTGTTTTGGTGGATTTCATAAGGTTTTTGGGGTTATAAGTGTTTAGAAGAGTTTGAATCATTTGGTCAATTTCTAGTGTTAAAGTTTGAATTTTGATTGTACTTTTGTGTTTAGGATCATCATATGTGTTTAGGTTTTGATTTGTAAGGCTTGAATCATCGCTTTGGGTTGTTTTGATTGATAAAGTGGTTGTTTTGAATATTGTGCAAACGGCGAGTTGAGCCACGGTATTGAGTTTCTAGGAAGCGAGTTGCTTTGTTATTGGAAGCGAGTTGGTTTATGCGACTTGGCTATTAAGCGAGTTGTCTTTTCTGCGAGTTGACACTTAAGCGAGTTTTCTTGGAAGCGAGTTGGTTCATGCGACTTGGCTATTAAGCGAGTTGACTCTTTAAGTGACTTGAGTTTTTAAGCGACTTGTCTATTAAGCGAGTTGTATCTTTATGCGACTTGGGTTTTAAGCAACTTGTCTATTTAGCGAGTTGGTTTATGCGACTTGACTGTTAAGCGAGTTGTCCATTTATGCGACTTATCCACTAAGCGAGTTGATCTTTAAGCGAGTTGGTTAGGGTGCGACTTGTCAAATTTAGTACTTGTCTTTTGAGACTTGTCATTTCTTCATGCTGCAGTTTTACGGTTGTTCTTTTGATTTAGTAAAATCCCGTGAAAGAATCAATTTCCCGGTTTAATCAAAGAATAATAAAATTCCGTAAATTCTGTCATTCATGGCTTATACCATCGATCCATTAATTTCCAATGTGCTCAAACTATATGACTCGTGGACAGGTGACAAAGTATGTACTACGAGAAAGCTTAACCTTAACAGATTCAATCAATGATGATCAAAACACCTCGTACTTTGAGTCAAATCTCAGAAATTACACCGGCTTATGCCGCAAAATGCCTTGCTAATGGAATGCAGCCTTGAGCCCTATCAACTACTTCACTCCCATCTCTTACAGTTCTTATCTATAATTGTGGATCGAACATGTAGTGCTCTTTTCTCGTGACTTACCTACATTGACGAGAACCTTGTCGACGAACTTAGAATTATTGAAGCTTCAACTAACCAAAAAGAAGGTACTAAAAGATGATTCCAATGCTCGCACTTGGTAATCCACAACAACCAATTCCGGCCATTTATCAATGGGGAATATTTCGCAGACTTCGATCAACACTCAACTGGAATTTCTTTCAAGAAACATACTGGAATGGAAATTCAGGAGTTCATCGATACATTTATCCGACTAATGGATAATGTGGAAAAGTACATTGAGGAAGCTGCTCAAAAGGATGATTTCGTGAATGAGTGTCAAGTGCAATTGGGAGATAGTGGTGAAATGTCGGGTAATATTTCTATTGAAAGGACGGAGTTGCTTGAATGCATAACATCGATACAACAAATAATAAAGTAACCGCAGCTCGTAACTCGATGTGGATACACATGTCAAACCAGTGGATGAACTGGTGTCATCTGATGAGGTATCCTTAACTGTTCAACATAATGCATCTGCTATTCTTCCTAAACAAACTAATCTTAAAAGGCGAACATGATTCGGATGAATGTTCCCCTGGTTGAGACCGAGTCTAGAATTTTTAAAACAAATGAAATGGTTGAAAAAAGGGTTTTGATGAACTTTCAAACAAATACTCAATTTCGAAAACACCGCATTTCCTTAGAAATTGCAATACAACAAAAAGAAGAAAGTTTTCTTGCTTCAAAATCTTGCATAAATCCGGAATTCCTAGAATTTCGAGAATTTTTTGAAATTAACGAGTTAAAAACCCGATTCGGACAAAGACTCAACCATATGTAATCTGAAAATACAACTCTCTGATTTGCATAAAAAATGTAATAAAGGGATGACCAATCTTAACTATGAGGTGAGTGATCCGATTAAATCTAGGAATGATGAATTAGTGTTATGTGTGACCAAGCTATTAAGGGAAAATGAGTCCTTGAGGAAGAACTTATTAGAGAACAATTCCAAGTTGCTAGATCAAACTAACTCCTTGTTGGCATATTGATACCCTCAAAGCCCAAATTCAGGATAAAAGCTTCACCATTGTTGCCTTAAAAATGAGCTTAGGAAAACCATTGGAAATAGAGTGAACACTAAGTTTACAAAACCATCGACCTTGGGTAAGCCAATTGTACTTAATAATACGAGAAAGAGTCAGTAGTTGGCAGGCCAATGCATTTAAGATAGAAAGATTTAAATCATCGAAATCTAACTTGCCTCCCAAGTTGATGAGAATATAGTTTTGTCAAAACCAGTCACTTCACTAATTCATTCTGATATGATGAATAACATTCCCAAACCTGAATTTTCAAAGCTCTAAGATCAGGAATATAAGGAGCTCATCTAGTCCATATAAGAAGCATCAAATGCCTGTCCAATCCCCTAAGAAACAAATTAATTGCAAAAGGACCAAGGTTCAGAATAGCAAAATGGCTTCATCTAACTTTCTAGCGATTGTTTTAAGTGGATTCCCTCATGGTAGATTATTTAAGTTCACAGATCCAAACGGACTTACTCACCTAGATCTTGTCTTAAGTGGATGCCCACAGGTAAAATCTTCAAGAATGTTGGAATTAAAGGGACTTCTATTAATGATACTTCTAGACCTGATTGTACAACATCCAAAAATGAGGATCACGTGTGCTATTAGTGCAAAGTGTCCTCACTCTTTTTCAGGTACAATGCTCAACTCAATCATGAACATCATGACCGTGTTTCCATGAAATGAAGACTCGCTCACTCAGAATTGTAGTTTGTCAAAATTGATGTACCTCATACTCGACTCTGATCTCCTCTATTCAGGACTCGTTCTCATTAATTATTGTACAAATTTTTCTAGATTCTCAAAAAATAAAAAAAAATAAAAAAAAAATTGTTAATTAATTAATTAATTATTACACTCGCTTTAAAAATTTGTCATCGATAACATGTACGGTCCTAGAAATGTCATTCAACAATGGCACGGGGCTTTAGATGAAGTTCAACGAGCAGTCTTTAAAATTTTATTGTTACTAGATCTTAATAATCACAATCTTAAGTTGACTAAGACCCACTGCAAAGTAATCAGATCAATCAATGATTACTTTCTCACCCGTATCATTGATTGAGGGGGAGAATTGTGCTTCTTCATATGACTAGTACTAGGGGTAGAATAATCATGTCCTTTTATGTTGCTGTGTTCAGTTCTTGATTGTGTGGCCTGGTTGTTGCATGCTATGTGGTGTTATTTAATGATACTTGGTGTGACTTAAGTTGCTAAACTTTATGTATTCTCAACCGATATGCTTGTTTCTTAAGTTAAGCAATTTGTTAAGTTTTTTTTTATAATATGCGAGTTGATAAACTACTTGATGCATGCGAGTTGTCCTCTCTAGCTTAATTATGCGAGTTACAATGTATAGGGACTTAAAGTGTTAACTCGCTAAACCTGTGCACTTAAGGGTGCGTGTTGTCTTTTGGTCAAAACACATACTCACTTGGTCAAAGTTTTCAAAAAACACATTCTCTCTCAACTCTCATCTAAGCGAGTTAACAAACCGGTGATTGTGTGGTAGGTTTTTTCTATCTGATCTTGCTTATCATAACTCTATCATGATTTGTACTTGAACCATATCTAATCCTAACCCATCGTGTAGATTTTGTCATATCTTACTCACCTCGATCAAAAGTTACAGTCACTAGGTTTGAATCTCTTTGATTAATGTAATTGAAAGTGGTCTTAGATGACATTGCTTAGGGTTGTCTGTATCATGATCTGAGTTGGGTTGTTTGTATGATTTAATTTGATTATTTACTCGATGCGTGTTGCATTTTAATGTGACTTGTATGATGTTTTAATTTGATGTGTTTTGGTTCGGTGAATAATGATCCTTTTAGGTTTGTGATTTATCCGTGTGATAATTTTCAAGTGTTTTAGATATGTGTTTGATTGATTGGGACGATCATCTTGTGTTCTTCTAAGCGAGTTGCCCATGGTTGCTTATATGCGAGTTGCCTTGCAATATTTTTAATAGCGTGTTCCCCATGGTTGCGTTATGATATCTTGTTCTGCGAGTTGTATGATATTCTTAAAGCGACAATTTATGCAAGTTGCTATATGCGCGACTTGTCACGCTACGCTGATTTGATGTATGCGTGTTGACCTGCTTTGTATTTTGACCAAAGCGAAGTTGATGGATGCGAAGTTGACCTATGCGACTTACCTCATATGTCATGATCTATGCGAGTTAATAACTAATTGATACCTATACGTGTTGAGTTATGCGAGTTGCTCAAATTGTTGTTCCAAAGCGAGTTGCAACTTGCGAGTTGACATACTTTTCCTATGCTTTGAAGTTAAATAATGCGAGTTGTGAATTTGGCTTGTGGTATTATCTTTTTGATGTCCTCACGCAACTTATCTTGCACTTGTAAGTCTCGCATACCGATTACATTTTTCTCGAGATGTGCATCCTATGTCTCCATATTTGTCATATCTGGCTTTCTTAGTAGACTATATGTTTCTATCCAAGTGCTTATGATATGGGGTTATAAATTGTTCTTAATGGATATCCTTGTCTTAACCTAACAAATTTTCTGGATACTGTTTTTGTTGTATGTGTAATTATCAGATTTAAATGGCTAACACCATCCTCGTGATATACTTTTGCCAATGCACCAACTGCCACTCTAACGATGATGAAATACTTCCACGTATGGAATGGGTCTCAATTTCTAAGAGCAAATGTAGATGTGGATAGAGGTCAACAAAATCCAACTTACCGACTAGCTATCGACATCTTGAAAGACACCAACTTCTTTGGTGCCTTAAACCAAGCGATGTACTATTCCCTCCATTTATATTTGTTAGGAATTAGAAAATTCCATAGTGAAGTGTCGGTCACCCCAAATATAATCTAGCATAAGTTAGCTCGTAGACATATCGTTATTTACTTGTTACTAGTTAGTTATTTAGTTATTAGTTTAGCTTAGTACAACACCGTGGAGGACGGACGGGTCTTTACCCACTCAGATGCCTGATCCACAGCCCGTCAGAGGGCGTAATATGTAAAACTATAAATACCCTCTACCTCCCAAGGTAGAGGGTTGGACCCTTCTCATTCTTAATCTAACCTTCTATGTTTTCTTTCACTTTCTCTCTCTAGAAAGGATCCCACTTTCTCTCTATAAACCTACTCATAATTCGACCCATATTATTGTTTGTTATGTGTTTATGAAATCCAATATCTTACAATTAGTATCAAGAGCCATGGTTTGATCACTCATCTTTCATGCTCTTTGTTTTGGTGGATTTCATTAGGATTTTTTTGGGGTTATAAGTGTTTAGAAGAGTTTGAATCATTTGGTTAATTTCTAGAGTTAAAGTTTTGATTTTGATTGTACTTTTGTGTTTAGAATCATCATAAGTGTTTAGGTTTTGATTTGGAAGGCTTGAATCATCGTGGTTAGGTTGTTTTTGGATTAAAAAGTGGTGGTTTTTTTGAATATTGTACTATGCGAGTTGAGTCACTGATTGACATTTCTTGGAAGATAGTTGCTTTGTAAATTTGAAGATAGTTGTTTTGACATTTCTTGGAAGAGAGTTGCTTTGTAAATTTGAAGAGAGTTGCTTTGACATTTCTTGGAAGAGAGTTGCTTTGTAAAGAGAGTTGCCTATGCGACTTGTCTAGATTCAACGTATCTAAAGAGAGTTGCCTATGCGACTTGTCCAGATTCAACGTATCTAAAGAGAGTTGCATAAGAGAGTTGCCTATGCGAGTTGCCTAAGAGAGTTGCTGTCTGATTTGCTAAGAAGTTGCCTAAGAGAGTTGCCTGCTAAGAGAGTTGCCCACATGTTTGAAGTTGTCCGCTTGCTTATTAAAGCGAGTTGTTATGGGCGAAGTTGCCTACATAAACGAGTTGTCCGCTTGCTTATTGAAGCGAGTTGTCCTATCGCGAGTTGCCCACATAAGCGAAGTTGTCCGCTTGCTTATTGAAGCGAAGTTGTCTTATGCAAGTTATCTCGTTAGCGATTTGTCAAGGACTGTGATTTGTCAATTCCTGCAATGTGTCTCTAAACCTAACATACAAAACCCTAATTTTCCAAATATCACAAACTCAACCATAACACCAACATATTTTCACTTCCTTATCATATTCTAGTTCCTTTATTACATTCTACTCTCACTATCTTCGGTTTTGTCTTGATTTTAGTAAAATCTCGCGAAAGATTCTATTTCTTGGTTTAAATCACGAATTTGTAAAATCGGTACACATCAACATCATGTCTTACACTCGATTCAGTAATTCAGTACTCAAACCGTATGATGAAGTTGACAACCATGAGAACATTAGCTACTCGAACGGTTACTGAGATGATGGCATCAATCAATGAGGATGTGAGATCTCCGGGTTCGTAATCTAATGAGAGAGAATTGCACGCCTAGGCTACAGTAATACCATGCATAAAGAAAGTAACATTGAACCTTATCAACAACTTCAATCACACCTCATGTTACTCACATCCACATCAATGGATCGAAGATGTAGTGCTCTTTTTCCTCACGACTTACCTACATTGAAGAGAACATTGTTGCTAGAATTAGAACAATTGAAGATCCAGCTCATCAAAGGGAAGATAAAGAAGGATGATTCCATTGTCGCGACTCCGATGATTCACAACCAATTCTAACCATTTATCAATGAGGAATATTCCACATATTTTGATCAACACTTGACGGGTATTTCCTTCAAAAAGCATACTGGAATAGAAATTCAAGGGTCAATCAAACCATTTATCCATCTCATGGATAATGTGGAGAAGTATATTGAGGAAGTTACTTGAAGATGAAAGTAGATGGTGGTGCGCATTGAAAGATATTTTATGAGTCGTAATGTATCAAGAGAAAAGTCGGGTGTTGCTAAATGTAGAATATCGAAACAACAAAGAATGACGAATCCAACAAGAACTCCCTCGTCACATAAGAAGTGGATGCTGGATCGAAGGCGAATGAATCTTGGGTACAATCAATAAATTGTAGTGTTGAGACCAGTATGGCATCGGATGATGGATCGATTGACAATCGAATGAGAGGCTCGAGAGACAAATAAGCTTGAAACGACCAAGAGTTCGACTCTTGTTACACATGATGTGGATGCAACATCGACCGACAAATGAACTAGTTTCATGTGATGAGGTAACCTTAACCGATCAACATAGTGCATCGCTATGTACCTAAACAAACCGATCTTAATATTGAACATTATTTCGATAAATGTTTCTTGGTTGAGGCCGAGTCTAATAAATTCAAAACAAATGATATGGTTGATAAAAAGGCTTTTGATGAACTTTCAAACAAATTCTCAAAACTTGAAAAACATTGCATTTCTCTTGAAATTGAAATACAAAGAAAGGAGGAAAGTTTTCAAACTAAGAAACCATGCAATCCGGAATTTTCGTAATTTCATGAATTTTTGAAATAAACGATTTAAAAGCTCAACTTCAAGCCAAAAACTCGACTATCAACAACTTGAAGAAACATATTTCTGTTATGCATGTGAAAAGTAATTTGGTTACAAGTAATTTTGATGTTAATGCTATTGATGATATTCAAATGAGAAATGATGAATTAGCGATTTGTAAAAAATTGCTAAAGGAAAATGAGTCATTGAGAAAGCATCACATAGAACTAAGTGACTCTGTCAAAGAAGCTAGAACAAAGTCAATGGAACAAACAAAATCTTTGATAGCAAAAATTGATGAACTCAAAGCTCAACTTCGTGAAAGAGTTTCGCCATTGTTGCCTTAAAAATAAGCTTAGGAAAAGCAGGGAAGTGTGAACACTAAGTTTACAAAACCATCAACCTTGGGAAGCTGGCTCATCCCACTAGAGACCGCCGGTTGTTAGACAACCGACTGCATTTAAGTCCGAATCACTAATTTTCAAAAACACGGTTTGCCTCCCAAGTTGATGTGAAACAAGTTTTGTCAAAACCAACCATCACCTCGAAAGTTACCTAAGAATAATGCTTCTAGCTCCGTTAACCCTCAACAAGTAGCCACTTCTACTCCCAACACCTCTAGGATTAGTTCGAAAACAGTGTGAAAACCAAGCATTAAAACCGTGATTCATATGATATGAATGACTTGTGGAAGAACTATTATCTAGATGAAGCTAGGAAAAGGCATGATTAGAAAAGACGGAATTTTAGGTGCAAGAACTAGGGTGACAAATTCTATGAGATTTCAAGGCACTGCTAGTAGTTTTAAACCATTACCTAGGAACACTCAACTAAAGACTAGGAATTGGCTTGAATCTAAGCGAGTTAGGTTTAATAAATCTATTCCCATAGTAGATCACTCTAAGAACTCTAGATCATCAATCCAAACAAGCTTGCTGTTCGAATTGTCTTAAATGCATCTTTAAGGCAAATCATGATAATTGTTTTCAAATCCCTAAAGAATGTATATGCTCATGCAATGGTTCAATCTGTTAAGTCTAGGATCTACACTAAGTCTATGAAGCAAAACAAATAAAAAACTTCGCCTAGTTGGATACCCAACGCTAAATCTTTGAAACTAGGAATAACGATAGGTCTTCCACTATGCATAAGAAGCTTAACAATCCTAGACCTTGACATAAGTGGATTCCGCCCGTAAAATGTTTAAGGATGTTGGACTTAGGTGGATGCCTACCGCTTACCCATGATGACAAAATCATTGATCTGAAACCCCAAAGGGTTTGGATACTGATGTCACTAACTAAAATATATGCAATCAAGTTTGTAATATTTTGTGCAGTAGTCCTTACTGGCCGAGATAATTCGATCCTTCACTACATGGACCGCTTAAAGTATGGATTACAAATGGATTGATATCTCATAACTCACGGGTTCAAGTAACTCAGTCTTGATATTCATTCGCTGGCGACGTCTGTTCACATCGTTCAGCCTCTTTCTTCAACACTATGGTGTATGCATATAACACTTCAGCCTCGCTCCTCAAAGAAAAGAAAGGTGTACGCCAGGCGCTTTATCTTTAGAAGAAGAGAAATCTTCATATTTATGACCATTCTCATTGACATTCTTCATCAACATGCTTCATGTTTCTCCCATAATCATTCAGTCATCAAGTGGATCTACATTCATTGGAGTATATTCTTATTCACTTGTTAAATCAAAAATGGCAAACTTCGGATGCAATTTTTGAGGAGGAGAAGAGTGAATATACTACATGATGATGGATGTTTGAATAATGGTCACACGACTTAATGTTTGATGACTCTCCTCCAACGCCTAATGTTTCACTTACTAAGGATAAATGGGATTTATTGTTTGGGATTCATTTTTTCAAGATATGTTTGATGAGTATTTCCAATCTAGCGAATGTTGTTCATCCAAGAAGTACAACTCGACTACTCGCTAAGCCCAATCTCGCTATTCCTCAAGGCATTGATAATGACTATCATAATATTGCTGTTGCACTCATGAATAATGATCCGCTCTTTGGTATTCCTTTACCAAATATTCAATATTATTGTTCATGAATAATGATCCGCTCTTTGGTTATTCCTTTGCCAAATCTTCACGGATTATTGTTCCTCTCAATGTGCACGCTTTAAATCAACCACATGAACATTAAGGAAAATGACTACTTCATCCATCCAAGACATTATTGGTGAATCTTCGATCGTCTCTACATGTATACCTTTAGGAAGAATGCATTGATGTTGAGGATTCATTTGTTCCGTTCATTCAAGGTCGTAATGTACATCCGATTGTATGTTGTTTTCACGTGTTGGGCATTTGACACAAGTTGATGACTTCGGAGTTAATCATTTATCACTTATTTGAGATTGAAGTTGGCTTTCAACAAAGGCGTGTTCTTATTTGATAACTTGCTCGGCTTAAGAATTTGAGTTGAAGACTTGGTTTATCTAGTTATCGAATGGGTGATGGTTGAAGACCGTTAACTATCACTATTAGGAGTTACGTTGCTTTACTCAGTGTCACAGATGACGTGGGTAATCTCAAGAGGTGTTAATGTCTCATACTTTGTTTGAGTAATGAGTACTTAGAGATTTGCTTGAAGCATAGATTCTCGACATCGTTCTTCCATCATTAAGTGCAAGCTAAAGATACAAATGCGGGAATTTAATTTTAGTTTCAAGTTTGGCATATCGGGTTTTCTTCTTTAGTGGTCACTTCAAATAAGTCTACATATGGGTTGATAAAGATAGTCGAGAGAGCTTCAGAGTTGATTCTCATAAGATTCATTTGAGCTAATTTTGGTTCTTCTCTATTTCAAGAATATTTGGTATGTATAATGTGTTACTTCAACGCTCAGTTGAAAAAATGTGAGAAGAATATTTGGTACGTAGATGATATTGCTTATCGACATCTTCTATATGAATTAAAGACAAGTGCTTCCTAATGCTTCGTTACACATCAACATGATGATTCTGAACAATCTCTTTATTCTTGTTTGATGTGATTGGTAGTTTGGTGTTACCATTTAGTGTGTTCATTGAGGGTGATTGTGATTTCCTTGATGAACATCTTTTTGTTCTTGTTTGATTGGGAGGGATTTTAGTTAAGGGGATTTGCAAGATGTAAGTTAACGGGAATGTTTTTTTTTTGGTGAGATGAAGATGTTAACTATCTATTCCCAACGGACAATCTTGAAGAAGGTCGATTCTACGCGATGTTCTACATTTTCTCATTTATTGAAGACTAAAGACTAACTGCATTTAACGATCTAAGTTCTTCTTAATCGGGGCATTTATCAAACAGATTGTTAGTTTAGGGGAGAGCTCTAATTGAGGGATAGTGAAATGTCAAATTTAATCCCCAATTAGACTTGCTCACACTCTTCAAAAAGTTGATTCTCACAGATTCAATGGTATTCTTCTCACAAGATTTCAAGTGTTTGGGCTTATAAAGAGTCTCCTAAGTGTCAAAACCAAGAGGGAAGGAGACACACATCTAGACACAAAGCGGTAAACTTGATGAACTTAATTCTTCTAAGTGATTGAAGATATCCCGGGAAGACATAAGTCATGACCGCAGAGAAACTCAAGGTTTTACTCATCGAGGCTTTTAGTGTTATTATTCCAACTACGCTGGAAGTGATGTAATAGAAAGTTTCAAGATAAAAGATGTACAAAAGTATGACATATTCAGGAGATAAATGTAATGAGGGAGGTGTTATCAGCTATTCTCTTTGGGAATGTGTGTACTTCAGATTTTGGAGCTTCATACACGATCATCGTGGGAAGAAAAATGTGAACATTGAGGAGATGTTTTCATTCCCCATGATGTGTATTCGAGAGTTCTTGAGCATTATTCAAAGAGACTGACCGCATTAATTCAACTACTGGGGAATCGACAATCTTTTCTCGAATGGATTGCTTCGATTCTCGTGGTTATGAAATGTGAGAAGATTATTTATGAGTGGGATGATACGCTGCTGTTCTTGTTGATGATATAACCTCGAACGAAGAATCACGGTGATTATTCTTAAAAGGAGCAGCGAGATCGATGATAATGTGTGCTTCTTTGTACATGGCTAATGGAAGCTTGAAAGAAAGCTTTGAATCACGCCTAAAGGACTCTTCGTCACAAAGTCTCACTCCTTCGATGGTTCAATTTCTTTCTTCAATACAAGAGCCGTGGAAGCCTTGGTGGTGAATGATTAAGAGATGATGATTTCTATCTTCTACTGTGGTCGCCGATATCCTTATCTCGGTACTCATATCATTATCTTCTTAAATTATATCATCTACTCTATCTCAGATATATTTATTAAAAACAAAATACAAAAATATAAACCCGAAAAAGAAAATAGAAAAATATAAAACCAACAAAAACCCACATAAAAATCGAAAAATTTGAAAAATTCCAAAATATGTTTTATCAAGACATGTCTTCTGGTATCGATAACATCTAAGGTCTTAGAAATTTCATTCAATAATGGCACGGAACCATAGATGAAGTTCGAAAGTGAGTGTAAATATTTCTTTCCAAAACATGTCCAAAAAATATGGCTTTACGCATTTCGTGATCAGTAACTGCTTAAACCATGGCTTGCTATTATTTCGATAGCAAGCGCTCTTCAAAGAGGAAAGTGTTGCGCTAAACCAATTTTCAAATATTTCGTGCACTTATCCTAAAACTGTTTGAGGAAAGTATGTCGGATCGTTGTTCCCACACAAATGTTTTTCCGCTAAAAATTCTTCAAAAATATTTGTTGTATTCAAAAATTGGTGGAAAATGAGTTGCTTTCAAAACAATCGATTCTGAGTTTTATAAAATTTGTAAACTCAATTAATGACTTCAAAGACTTTTGAAGAGAGTTGCTTTGACATTTCTTGGAAGAGAGTTGCTTTGTAAATTTGAAGAGAGTTGCTTTTAACATTTTGAAGAGAGTTGCTTTGTAAAGAGAGTTGCCTATGCGACTTGTCCAGATTCAACGTATCTAAAGAGAGTTGCCTAAGAGAGTTGCCTATGCGACTTGTCCAGATTCAACGTATCTAAAGAGAGTTGCATAAGAGTTGCCTATGCGAGTTGCCTAAGAGAGTTGCCTAAGAGAGTTGCCTGCTAAGAGAGTTGCCCACATAAGCGAAGTTGTCCGCTTTCTTATTAAAGCTTAGAGTTATCTTATGCAGTTGCCTACAAACGAAGTTGTTCGCTGTTTATTGAAGCGAGTTGTCCTATGCGAGTTGCCCACATAAGCAGTTGTTCCGCCTTGCTTATTGAAGCGAAGCGTCTTATGCAAGTTATCTCGCAGTTTACTTGTCAAGGACCTGTGATTTGTCAATTCCTGCAATGTGTCTCTAAACCTAACATACAAAACCCTAATTTTCCAAATATCACAAACTCAACCATAACAACAACATATTTTCACTTCCTTATCATATTCTAGTTCCTTTATTACATTCTACTTCTCACTATCTTATGGTTTTGTCTTGATTTTAGTAAAATCTCGCGAAAGATTCTATTTCTTGGTTTAAATCACTGCACTTGTAAAATCCAACACATCAACATCATGTCTTACACTCCTATTCGTAATTTGGTACTCAAACTATATGAAGTTGACAACCATGAGAACATTAGCTTCTAATGTTATGAATGATGGCATCAATCAATGAGGATGTGAGATCTCCAGGGTTGGAATCTAATGAGAGAGACCAAATCAGCCTAGGCTGCATCATGCAAAGAAAGTAACATTGAACCTTATCAACAACTTCAATCACACCTCATGTTACTCACATCCACATTAATGGATCGAACATGTAGTGTTCTTTTTCGTCGGGACTTACCTACATTGAAGAGAACATTGTTGCGGAATTAGAACAATTGAAGATCCAGCTCATCAAAGGGAAGATAATGAAGGATGATTCCATTCTTCGCACTCGATGATTCACAACCAATTCTAACCATTTATCAATGAGGAATATTCCACATATTTTGATCAACACTTGACCGCGTATTTCCTCAAAAAGCATTTGGAATAGAAATTCAGAATTATCAATACATTTATCCATCTCATGGATAATGTGGAGAAGTATATTGAGGAAGTTACACAGAAAGATGAAAAAGTATGAGGTCAGTGCGGTTGAAAGATATTTGTGATGAGTCGGGTAATGTATCATAGAGAAAAGTGGTGTTGCTAAATGTAGAATATCGAAACAACAAAGAATGACGTAACAAATACCGAACTCCGTCACATAAGAAGTGGATGCCGTGGATCGAAAGAATGAATCTCGTACAATCAATAAATTGTAGTGTTGAGACCAGTATGGCATCGGATGATGGATCTGACCAATGAGAGGCTCGAGACAAATAAGCTTGAAACAAAGAGTTCACTCTTGTTACACATGATGGATGCAAATATCCACGACAAATGAACTAGTTTCATGTGAGAGGTACCTTAATCCATCAACATAGTGCATCTGCTTATGTACCTAAACAACTGATCTTATATAACATCTGAACATTATTCGATAAATGTCTTGGTTGAGGTGAGTCTAATAAATTCAAAACAAATGATATGGTTGATGGATGAACTTTCAAACAAATTCTCAAAACTTGAAAAACATTGCATTTCTCTTGAAATTGAAATACAAAGAAAGGAGGAAAGTTTTCAAACTAAGAAACCATGCAAAACCGAATTTTCTAATTTCATGAATTTTTGAAATAAACGATTTAAAAGCTCGGCTTCAAGCCAAAAACTCGACTATCAACAACTTGAAGAAACATATTTCTGTTATGCATGTGAAAAGTAATTTGGTTACAAGTAATTATAATGTTAATGCTATTGATGATATTCAAATGAGAATGATGAATTAGCTGATGGCCAAATTGCTAAAGGAAAATGAGTCATTGAGAAAGCATCACATAGAACTAAGTGACTCATCAAAGAAGCGAACAAAGTCAATGGAACAAACAAAATCTTTGATAGCAAAATTGATGATCTCAAAGCTCAACTGTGAAAAGAGTTTAGCCATTGTTGCCTTAAAAAATAAGCTTAGGAAAACTGTAGGGAAGAGTGTGAACACTAAGTTAACAAAACCATCAACCTGGGGAAGCTTTCCATCCCACGAGACCGGCCAAGTTAGACAACCCACTGCATTTAAGTCCGAACGAACTACTTTTTCAAAAACACGGTTTGCCTCCCAAGTTGATGTGAAACAAGTTTTGTCAAAACAACCACTTCAACTGAAGTTACCTAAGAATAATGCTTTAGCTCGTTAACCCTCAACAAGTAGCCACTTCTACTCCCAACACCTCTAGGATTAGTTCGAAAATAGTGTCAAAACCAAGCATTAAAACCCAGAATTCATATGATATGAATGACTTGTGGAAGAACTATTATCTTGAAGAAGCTAGAAAAAAGTAGAAAAGACGGAATTTTAGGTGCAAGAACTAGGGTGACGAATTCTATGAGATTTCAAGGCACTGCTAGTAGTTTTAAACCATTACCTAGGAACACTCAACTAAAGACTAGAGATTGGCTTGAACTCAAGCGAGTTGCGGAATAAATCTATTCCCATAGTAGATCACTCTAAGAACTCTAGATCATCTTCTCAATCCAAACAAGCTTGCTTTCGAATTGTCTTAAATGCATCTTTAAGGCAAATCATGATAATTGTTTTCAAAATCCTAAAGAATGTATATGCTCATGCATTGGTTCAATCTGTTAAGTCTAGGATCTACACTAAGTCTATGAAGCAAAACAAATAAAAACTTAGCCTAGTTGGATACCCAACTGCTAAATCTTTGGAAACTAGGAATAACGATAGGTCTTCCACTATGCATAAGTGCTTAGCAATCCAATCCTTGCCATAAAGTGGATTCCGTCGGTAAAATGTTTAAGGATGTTGGACTTAGGTGGATGCCTACCGAAAGCCGCTACCGATGACAAAATCAATGATCGGAAACCCCAAAGGGTTTGGATACTAATGTCACTAACCAAAGTATATGCAATCAAGTTTGTAATATTGTGCAGTAGTCCTTACTCGGCCAGATAATTCGATCCTTCACTACATGGACTGCTTAAAGTATGGATTACAAATGGATTGATATCTCATAACTCACGGGTTCAAGTAACTCAATCTTGATATTCATTCTGCTATTGCTCGCTCTCTCACGTTCCAGCCTCTTTCTTCAACACTATGGTGTATGCATATAACACTTGGCCTTCCTCAAAGAAAAGAAAGAAAATGTCGCATGCTATCTTTTGAAGAAGAGAAATCTTCATATTTATGACCATTCTCATTGACATTCTTCATCAACATGCTTCATGTTTCTCCCATAATCATTCAGTCATCAAGTGGATCTACATTCATTGGAGTATATTCTTATTCACTTTTAAATCAAAAATGGCAAACTTCGGATGCAATTTTGAGGAGGAGAGGAAGAATATACTACATGATGATGGATGTTTGAATAATGGTACTTCGACAATGTTTGATGACTCTCCTCCAACGCCTAATGTTTCACTTACTAAGGATAAATGGGATTCATTGTTTGGGATTCATTTTTCAAGATATTTGATGAGTATTTCCAACTGCAATTGTTCATCCAAGTACAACGGACTACTAAGAAGCCCAATCTCCGGTTATTCCTCAAGGCATTGATAATGACTATCATATTTATTGTTGCACTCATGAATAATGATCCGCTCTTTGGTATTCCTTTACCAAATATTCACGGATTATTGTTCATGAATAATGATCCGCTCTTTGGTGATTCCTTTGCCAAATCTTCACGGATTATTGTTCCTCTCAATGTGCACGCTATAAATCAACCACATGAACATTAAGGAAAATGACTACTTCATCCGCTTCAAGACAGAATCTTCCGATCGGTCTCTACATGTATACCTTTTAGGATGAATGATGTTGAGGATTCATTTGTTCGTCATTCGTCAATGTACATCCCATTGTATGTTGTTTTCACGTGTTGGGCATTTGACACAAGTTGATGACTTCGGAGTTAATCATTTATCACTTATTTGAGATTGAAGTTGGCTTTCAACAAAGCGTTCTTATTTGATAACTTGCTCGCTTTTAAGAATTTGAGTTGAAGACTTGGTTTATCTAGTTATCGTAGTCGGGGCGATGGTTGAAGACCGGTTAACTATCACTATTAGAGAGCATCATGGCATGAGATCGATGGGTAATCTCAGGTGTTAATGTCTCTACTTTGTTTGAGTAATGAGTATTAGAGATTTGCTTGAAGCATAGATTCTCGACACCGTTCTTCCATCATTAAGTGCAAGCTTAAGATACAAATGCGGGAATTCGACTTTAGTTTCAAGTTTGGCATCTTCTTCTTTAGTGGTCACTTCAAATAAGTCTACATATGGGTTGATAAAGATATGTGAGAGAGCTTCTGTAGCGCTTGATTCTCATAAGATTCATTTGAGCTAATTTTTGTTCTTCTCTATTTCAAGAATATTTGGTATGTATAATGTGTTACTTCAACGCCGTTGAAAAAATGTGAGAAGAATATTTTGGTGCGTAGATGATATTGCTTATCGACATCTTCTATATGAATTAAAGACAAGTGCTTCCGGTTAATGCTTCACGTACACATCAACATGATGATTCCGAACAATCTCTTTATTCTTGTTTGATGTGATTGGTAGTTTCGTGTTACCATTTTAGTGTGTTCATTGAGTTTGATTGTCATTTCTTGATGAACATCTTTTTGTTCTTGTTTGATTGGGAGGATTTTAGTTAAGGGGATTTGCAAGATGTAAGTTAACGGGAATGTTTTTTTTGGTGAGATGAAGATGTTAACTATCTATTCCCCAACCTGGACAATTCAAGAAGGTCGATTCCACAAGATGTTCTACATTTTCTCAGCTGCATGTTAGAAGACTAAAGGCGAATGCATTTTAACGATCTAAAGACTTCTTCTTAATCGGGCATTTATCAAATGATTGTTAGTTTAGGGAGAGCTCATTGAGGGATATGAAATGTCAATTTAATCCCCATTAGACTTGCTTCACACTCTTCAACAAGTTGATTCTCACAGATTAATGGTATTCTTCTCACAAGATTTCAAGTGTGGGCTTATAAAGAGTCTCGATTCTCAGTGTCAAACCAAATAGTGGGGAAGGAGACACACCAGACACAAAGCGAGTAAACTTGATGAACTTAATTCTTCTAAGTGATTGAAGATATCCCAGGAAGACATAAGTCATGACCGCAGAAACTCAAGCGTTTATTCACCGAGGCTTTTAGTGTTATTATTCCAACTCACGGGAAGTGATGTAATAGAAAGTTTCGAAGATAAAAGATGTACAAAAGTATGACATATTCTGGAGATAAATGTGTAACACGAGGGAGGTGTTATCGTTATTCTCGGGAATGTGTGTATCGGATTTTTGGAGCTTCACACGATCATCGGAAGAAAAATGCAACATTGAGATGTTTTCATTCCCTCATGATGTGTATTCGGAGAGTTCTTGAGCATTATTCAAAGAGACCGACGATTAATTCAACTACTTGGGGAATCGTTCTCTTGACACCTTTTCGAATGGATTACTTGTGGTTATGAAATGAGAAGATTATTTATGAGTGGGATGATCGTTCTTTGTTCTTGTTGATGATATAACCTCGAACGAAGAATCACGGTGATTATTCTTAAAAGGAGGAGCAAGATCGATGATAATGGTGTGCTTCTTTGTACACCTGGCTAATGGAAGCTTGAAATAAAGCTTTGAATCTGCCAACTAAAGGACTCTCGGTTGGGGGAAGCGCCAAAGTCTCACTTTCAGATGGTTCAATTTCTTTCTTCAATACAAGAGCCGTGGAAGCCTTGGTGGTGAATGATTAAGAGATGATGATTTCTATCTTCACACCGTGGTCGCCGATATCCTTATCTCTAGGTACTCATATCATTATCTTCTTAAATTATATCATCTACTCTATCAGTATATATTTATTAAAACAAAATACAAAATATAAAACACGAAAAAGAAAATAGAAAAATATAAAACCAACAAAACCCATAAAAATCCAAAATTTGAAAATTCAAAAATATGTTTTCACATGACATGTCTTCTGGTATCGATAACATCTAAGGTCTTAGAAATTTCATTCAATAATGGCACGGAACCATAGATGAAGTTCGAAAGCGGGAGGTGTAAATATTTCTTTCCAAAAACATGTCCAAAAATATGGCTTACGCTATCAGATTTGAATCCGCGGTTAAACCATGGCTTGCTATTATTTCGATAGCAACCCGCTCTTCAAAGAGGAAAGTGAAGGAAACCAATTTTCAAATATTTCGTGCACTTATCCTAAAACAAAATGAGGAAAGTAGAAGGATCTGTTGTTCCCACACAAATTTTTCCGCCTAAAAATTCTTCAAAAATATTTGTTGTATTCAAAAATTGGTGGAAAATGAGTTGCTTTCAAAACAATCGATTCGAGTTTTATAAAATTTGCAAACTCAATTAATGACTTCAAAGACTTTTGAAAGAGTTGCTTTGACATTTCTTGAAGAGAGTTGCTTTGTAAATTTGAAGAGAGTTGCTTGACATTTCTTGGAGAGAGTTGCTTTGTAAAGAGAGTTGCCTATGCGACTTGTCCGATTCAACGTGATCTAAAGAGAGTTGCCTAAGAGAGTTGCCTATGCGACTTGTCCGATTCAACGATCTTAAAGAGAGTTGCATAAGAGAGTTGCCTATGCGAAGTTGCTCCAAGAGAGTTGCCTAAGAGAGTTCACCGCTAAGAGTTGCCCACATGTTTGAGTTGTCCGCTTTGCTTATTAAAGCCAGTTGTCTTGCGCGAGTTGCTCCATAAACGAGTTTGTCCGCTTGCTTATTGAGCGAAGTTGTCCTATCGCGAGTTGCCCACATAAGCGAAGTTGTCCGCTGCTTATTGCGAAGTTGTCTTATGCAAGTTATCCGTTTAGCGACTGTCAAGGACCTGTGATTTGTCAATTCTGCAATGTCTCTAAACCTAACATACAAAACCCTAATTTTCCAAATATCACAAACTCAACCATAACAACAACATATTTTCACTTCCTTATCATATTCTAGTTCCTTTATTACATTCTACTTCTCACTATCTTATGGTTTTGTCTTGATTTTAGTAAAATCTCGCGAAAGATTCTATTTCTTGGTTTAAATCACGACTTGTAAAATCCGTGTACACATCAACATCATGTCTTACTCCTAATTCCGTAATTTGAAGTACTCAAACGTATGATGAAGTTGACAACCATGAGAACATTAGCTTCGAATGTTATGATGATGGCATCAATCAATGAGGATGAGATCTCCGGTTCGGTCTAATGAGAGAGAATTGCAACCGTCTAGGCTACGAGAATACCATGCATAAAGAAAGTAACATTGAACCTTATCAACAACTTCAATCACACCTCATGTTACTCACATCCACATCAATGGATCGAAGATGTAGTGCTCTTTTCCGCCGGACTACCTACATGAAGAGAACATTGTTGCTAGAATTAGAACAATTGAAGATCCAACTCATCAAAGGGAAGATAATGAAGGATGATTCCATTGTCGCACTCCGGATGATTCACAACCAATTCTAACCATTTATCAATGAGGAATATTCCACATATTTTGATCAACACTCGACGTATTTCCTTCCAAAAGCATTTGGAATAGAAATTAGGAATTCATCAATACATTTATCCATCTCATGGATAATGTGGAGAAGTATATTGAGAAGTTACTTGAAAGATGAAAAAAGTAGATGAGGTGCAGTGCTTGAAAGATATTTGTGATGAGTCGGTAATGTATCGCGAGAAAAGTCGTGTTGCTAAATGTAGAATATCGAAACAACAAAGAATGGCGTAACCGTACGCCAAGAATCTGTCACATAAGAAGTGGATCTTTGTGATCGAAGGCTAATGAATCTTGGGTACAATCAATAAATTGTAGTGTTGAGACCAAGATGGCACGGATGATGGATCGATTGACACTCAATCTGAGGCTCGGAGACAAATAAGCTTGAAAACACCCAGAGTCGGTGACTCTTGTTACACATGATGTGGATGCAAATATCGGAGACAAATGAACTAGTTTCATGTGATGAGGTACCCTAAGCCCATCAACATAGTGCATCTGCTTATGTACCTAAACAAAGCGATCTTATCTGAAATTATTATTCGATATGTTGCTGTTTCTTGAATGGAAGTCTAATAAATTCAAAACAAATGATATGGTTGATAAAAAGGCTTTTGATGAACTTTCAAACAAATTCTCAAAACTTGAAAACATTGCATTCTTGAAATTGAAATACAAAGAAAGGAGGAAAGTTTCAAACTAAGAAACCATGCAAAAATCCGAATTTTAATTTCATGAATTTTTGAAATAAGCGATTTAAAGCTCGGCTTCAAGCCAAAAACTTCGACTATCAACAACTTGAAGAAACATATTTGCTTATGCATGTGAAAAGTAATTTGGTTACAAGTAATTATGATGTTAATGCTATTGATGATATTCAAATGAGAAATGATGAATTAGCGATTTGTGTGGCCAAATTGCTAAAGGAAAATGAGTCATTGAGAAAGCATCACATAGAACTAAGTGACTCTGTCAAAGAAGCTAGAACAAAGTCAATGGAACAAACAAAATCTTTGATAGCAGAAATTGATGATCTCAAAGCTCAACCTGAAAAGAGTTTCACCATTGTTGCCTTAAAAATAAGCTTAGGAAAGCTTAGGGAAGAGTGTGAACACTAAGTTTACAAAACCATCAACCTTAGGGAAGCCAGTTTCTCATCCCACTAGAGACCGCCATTGTTAGACAACCGCCCAGATTTAAGTCCGAAGCGAACTAATTTTTCAAAAACACGGTTTTGCTCCCAAGTTGATGTGAAACAAGTTTTTGTCAAAACCAGTCACTTCACCTGAGTTACCTAAGAATACTGCCATCCTAACCCTCAACAAGTAGCCACTTCTACTCCCAACACCTCTAGGATTAGTTCGAAAATAGTGTCAAAACCAAGCATTAAACCCCAGAATTCATATGATATGAATGACTTGTGGAAGAACTATTATCTAGAAGAAGCTAGAAAAAGGCATGATTAGAAAAAGACGGAATTTTAGGTGCAAGAACTGACGAATCTATGAGATTTCAAGGCACTGCTAGTAGTTTTAAACCATTACCTAGGAACACTAACCTAAAGACTAGAGATTGGCTTGAATCTAAGTTTATGCTTTCGAAAATCTATTCCCATAGTAGATCACTCTAAGAACTCTAGATCATCTTCAATCCAAACAAGTTTTGTGTTCAATTGTCTTAAATGCATCTTTAAGGCAAATCATGATAATTGTTTTTCAAAATCCCTAAAGAATGTATATGCTCATGCAATGGTTCAACTGGTAAGTCTAGGATCTACACTAAGTCTATGAACAAAACAAATAAAAATCTTCGCCTAGTTGGATACCCAACTGCTAAATCTTTGGAAACTAGGAATAACGATAGGTCTTCCACTATGCATAAGAAGCTTAACAATCCTAGACCTTGACATAAGTGGATTCCGCCCGGTAAAATGTTTAAGGATGTTGGACTTAGGTGGATGCCTACCGAAAGTCGCTACCGATGACAAAATCAAGGTTGTTTGTGAAACCCCAAAGGGTTTGGATACTAATGTCACAACCAAATATATAAATCAAGTTTGTAATATTTGTGCAGGGTAGTCCTTACCGATTCCAGTGATAATCGATCCTTCACTTACATGGATGGCTTAAAGTATGGATTACAAATGGATTGATATCTCATAACTCACGGGTTCAAGTAACTCAATCTTGATTTTCATTCGGCTATGACGCTGTTTCACATCGCCTCTGCCTCTTTCTTCAACACTATGGTGTATATATAACACTTCAGCCTCGCTCAAAGAAAGAAAGGTGTACGCTTGAAGTGCTTTTATCTTTGGGAAGAGGAAATTTTCGATGACCATTCTCATTGACATTCTTCATCAACATGTTTATGTTTCTCCCATAATCATTCGTCATCAAGTTGGATCTACATTCATTGGAGTATATTCTTATTCATTTTGTTAAATCAAAATGCAAACGGATGCAATTTTGAGGAGGAGAAGAGTGAATATACTACATGATGATGGATGTTTGAATAATGGTCACACGACTTAATTTTTTATGACTCTCCTCCAAGCGCTAATGTTTCACTTACTAAGGATAAATGGGATTTATTGTTTGGGATTCATTATTTCAAGATATGTTTTATGAGTATTTCCAACCCAATATGCGAATGTTGTTCATCCAAGAAGTACAACTCTGGACTACTCAAGAAGCCCAATCTCCATTACTGGCATTGATAATGACTATCATAATATTTGACATTTGCACTCTGAATAATGATGAGCCTTTTGTATTCTTTGCCAATATTCACTGATTATTGTTCATGAATAATGATCTCGCTTCTTTGGTTATTCCTTTGCCAAATCTTCTTCATGTGATTATTGTTCTCTCAATGTGCACGCTTATAAAATCAACCACATGAACATTAAGGAAAATGATTACCTCATCCGCTTGAAGACATTATTGGTGAATCCTCCGCATCACTTACATGTATACCTTTAGGAAGAATGCATTGATGTTGAGGATTCATTTGTTCGGTTCATTCGTGGGTCAATGTACATCCATTGTATGTTGTTTTCAATGGTGGGCATTCGACACAAGTTGATGACTTTAGAGTTAATCATTTATCACTTATTTGAGATTGAAGTTGACTTTCAACAAAGGCGTGTTCTTATTTGATAACCTGCTCGGCTAAGAATTTGAGTTGAAGACTTGGTTTATCTAGTTATTTAGTCGGTATGATGGTTGAAGACCGTTAACTATCACTATTAGGAGTTACGTTGCTTTTACTCAGTCACATGTAGATGACGATGTGGGTAATCTCAAGAGGTGTTAATGTCTCATACTTTGTTTGAGTAATGAGTACTTAGAGATTTGCTTGAAGCATAGATTCTCGACACCGTTCTTCCATCATTAAGTGCAAGCTAAAAGATACAAATGCGGGAATTCTGACTTAGTTTCAAGTTTGGCATATCGGCTTTCTTTAGGTCACTTCAAATAAGTCTACATATGGGTTGATAAAGATAGTCGGAGAGAGCTTCTTTAGCGGATTCTCATAAGATTCATTTGAGCTAATTTTTGTTCTTCTCTATTTCAAGAATATTTGGTATGTATAATGTGTTACTTCAACGCTCATGAAAAAATGAGAAGAATATTTGATACGTAGATGATATTGTTATCTATCATCTTCTATATGAATTAAAGACAAGTGCTTCCTAATGCTTAATGACACATCAACATGATGATTCCAACACCCTTTATTCTTGTTTGATGTGACAGGTTTACCATTTAGTGTGTTCATTGAGGTGATTCTTTGATTTCCTTGATGAACATCTTTTGTTTTGCTTTGATTGGGAGGATTTTAGTTGGGGATTTGTAAGATGTAAGTTAACGAATGTTTTTTTTGGTGAGATGAAGATGTTAACTATCTATTCCCCCAACCGACAACCTTAAAGAAGGTCGATTCTACGATATGTTCTACATTTTCATTTATGTTAGAAGACTAAAGACGAATTCATTTAACGATCTAAAGACTTCTCTTAATCGGCATTTATCAAACAGATTGTTAGTTTAGGGAGTCTCAATTGAGGGATAGTGAAATGTCAAATTTAATCCCCAATTAGACTTGCTCACACTCTTCAACAAGTTGATTCTCCTGCATTCAATGGTATTCTTCACAAGATTTCAAGTGTTTGGGCTTATAAAGAGTCTCCGATTCTCGAAGTCAAACCAAAGTGGGAAGGGAGACATAACATCTAGACACAAAGCGAGTAAACTTGATGAACTTAATTCTTCTAGGTGATTGAAGATATCCCAGGAAGACATAAGTCATGACCGCAGAAAACCTGCGTTTTACTCATCGAGGCTTTTAGTGTTATTATTCCAACTACGGGAAGTGATGTAATAGGAAAGTTTCAAGATAAAAAGATGTACAAAAGTATGACATATTCGGGGAGATAAATGTAATGATGAGGAGGTTACGTTATATTCTCTTTCGGAATGTGTGCACTTGATTTTGGAGCTTCACACTGACTCATCGGGAAAGAAAAATGTGAACATTGAGATGTTTTCATTCCCTCATGGCGATGTATTGGAGAGTTCTTGAGCATTATTCGAAGAGACTGGATCGAATTCAACTACTTGGGGAATCGCTCTTGACACCTTTTCTCGAATGGATTGTTTCACTTCCAAGGTTATGAAATGAGAAGATTATTTAAGAGTGGGATGATACGCTATTTTTCCTTGTTGATGATATAACCTCGAATAAGAATCACTTTGATTATTCTTAAAAGGAGCAGAAGATCGATGATAATGGTGTGCTTCGTGTACACCGGCCACTTGAAGCCGA
>OU343223.1:275063731-275262638 GCA_910596185.1 Chrysanthemum makinoi
ACCACCGCTTGAACCTCAGGGCCTTTCAGTTTTTGCAGGTTCAATCTTTAGCAGCATGCTCCTTTCTGAGTTGATTTAGAGTTTTATGGTATTCTTTGTCTCCATCTTTAGGATCATACTCACATCTGAGTCTCTCTTCTTCTCTTCTTCCACTGGCTTCTTCCTTTGTCAGATGAGGGAACTGACAGGTTTTGGTCCTGTGACTTGGTGGGGTGGATGGATCATCATTTTTGCTCTTCAAAATAGATAGTCACATCATCTGAGCTGGACTTCGGGTTTAAACTTTAGACGAACGATCTGAGCTGGACTCTTTCTTTAGGCTTGGATGCCTTTTCTTATACTTGTTAGTGCTTCCCAGCTTCTTCTGCTCTCCTTGCCTTTGTGGTAGCCACTGAAGTTGTCTTTTCATCCATGAATCCAACTCTTCTAGCACCACGATTTCTTATAACTAAGGTATGACGGAAGAACCTTGATTTCATCAGTTATCAAGCAAGCAAGTAATTCCGCACCTTGTTTACCCGGGTGGAGGAGTCTTTTAACCTCCCATTATTCAAGGTAGGCTCATACACACATTGAGTATGTGTTGGGGTCATTGATTCTCATGGGATGTCCGGTGCTTCCCAGAAGATTGTGGATCAACAACTTTGTATATCTGATGAAAGGATTTTGGAACCAGGCTTCTTGTAATGTTGCATCATGTCTTCCCAAATTAAGCTTGCATAGTCAATGTGTTTCCTATTAACCATTCCCCAAAAGGTTTGAAGATGCATCAGCTTAGGGTGTTCTGTCACTATCTCCTGATCTCTCCCTAAGACAGACTTGGCCATCATGATGTAGAGAGTCCTCCAGGGTTGTGGGATGTTCTTGAGATCGACACTGGAATGCTTGTAATGATGCAAAAGCTTCGTCATATCCAATGTCAACCATGAACTTCAATACTTCCTCTTCACTTGGAGTTGGAACGTATTCAGTAGAGCGAATAACTGGTAGAAGAAGAATGACACGAAGATCCGCCACTGTAACTTTGACTTCTTTGGTGCCAATGGTCACATTCACTGCATCTTGACCTTCGATTTTGTCCATTGTGTGCCAGAACTAATGAATGTAGATTTCGGGCACAGAAGCAGAGTTAGATAGCATGAGATGGAAGGGATGATCCTTGAGGATGTCAACTGCAATCTGCATGAGGATTCAGAACATGTGAAGTTGTCAAAGTCGACTCTGAGATTGTTCTTTCCGATGGTTTTGTGGTAATCCGAGGAAGAAATCTGCCATTGTGAGTTCATTAGGGGCATTGAGATTTTCCTGATTGACATCGATTTCACGATCTGAAAGGTATTGAGACAAAAGAGAACCAACATATCGAATGACATTATGTTAGTCTAAGTTGATTTTTATTGTCCAATTATTTGATTGAATGTTATCATGTTTATGAATGTTACGAGTCCAAGTCACATTAAGTCCAATTATTTGAAGTTGATGTGATAAGTTACGTGAGTATGTTAATTTTGAAGTTTTAATGTCCAAACATCACTTTAACACACAACATTTTAACTTTTGGAGAGCTTATGAGTACCTATTGGTTTTGGACTTAAGAGTAACAATTACAAGTATACTACGCGTAACATGTCAAAACAAGGTGAAAAGTTGGCTTTATGGCTAAGCATGTGAGTTTATGCGTAAAACGTGCTTTAGGCGTAGGCGTAAGCTTAAGCGTAAAGGCAAGCCTTAGGCGTAAGAATTTCTTACGTGGCGTAAAAGCATACCCTTAGCTTATTGCTTACGTGTAAGCTTTGCAAAGAGTTACGCGTAAGGTTTACTCCAGGTAGCCCTTAGGCATAAAACATCCAAGTTTCGCATATTCTTCCAGGATACGCGTAGTCCCACTGTAGACCCTTATGCGTAAGTTTTACGCGTAAGATTTCTCTTTCCATAAGCGTTATCATCATGAACACCTTAATTCTGATTCTTACCGCTTAAACAACCTGAAACACATAAACATAATAACATGATTACAACACAATCCTAATACTTCCAGAATCACAAAACAGTCACAAGACTAAAACAGTTATGAGAAGAACGCTTAAGCGTAAAACGACTTAAACCCTAAACCTAAATCTAGCATAACAATTTTAGCCATAGAAATCATCAAGATTAGTTTATGCACTATCCTAGAAGTCAAAGGCGTAGAGTTAAACAAGTTTTAACATGAAATACCCAACAAATCAAAAGATTCATGTATACGAACCTATAAACCCTAAAAATTAAATTATCAACATTTATGTTTATGGGTAGGATTCAAGGCTAATTCATGCAATAACATTTTCTAAAGCTATCCTAAGCATCTAATCAAGCCGAACACTCATATGCGTAAACCCCAAATTCGTACATAAACCCTAACTTTCAAAACTATCAATTCGTGTAATCTGGAAAAACAAACGATTGAAATAGCTTCATAATGCATTTATAAAGGTTTTGACATAAACCATTTCATCACAAACACACTTTGGCACGATTCAAGTTCTTACGCATACGCGTAAATACAAAATCACTTTTTTTAAAAGATTGAACCGTTGGATTTGAAAGATTTTTGAAACCAATGTTTATAAACATGATCTAAATCTTTTGGCACTTACAGTTTTTTGATTTGTAAGACGGATATGAAGAACGAATGTGAGCCTATGGATCTTGGAGGATATTTAAAATAAATGCTAGTATTTATGCATTAAATGCAGTTGGTGAGTTGTTTTTGTTCAAAATAGTTTTGAAATTTGACAAGTTTGGTCCCCCAACCTCAAAAATTTTCAACCAAGACCCATTTGCTTCCACTTTGGTTAGACAAAATACCATTTAGGAAAGAAAACTAACGATACTCCCCCTCGACTATAGAAATAGTGAAATTTGTAAACATTTGAGTCCGAGGAGAATATTTAACAAGAAACATACCACCATTTTTTTGAAGAAACAACATATTTTTGGTAACATGCAAGTACAAGGTTTCATGAAACTGAAAAATATTACATTCTCCCCTCAACCTTGTTCGGGAAATTGTGAAATGTTTGATAGAACGCAGTGTTGACGGAAGATTTGTACTTGCAATGTTTGATTTTAAGATAGAAGAATATTTTTGGGTTTTATCAGATTTTATATTTTTGTATTTTGTTTTTAAAAAATATTTACAAAGGATGTTTTGGTGTTTGAATTGTTTCAGAATGTGTTAAAAGTTTGTCCGTTCTTCTGGAGTCAAACACCTTCATACCAATTCGTGAATCAAATCAGTAAATCTTTCATAAGCAAGGCTTTAGTGAAAGATCCACTAATTGGTGTTCTGTACCTACAAAGTATAATTCAACGGTACCTTTTTCCACATGCTCTTTGATGAAATGATATGGAAGATCGATGTTCTTTGACTTCGAGTGTTGAACGGTGTTGCACGAGATCGCAATAGCACTTCGGTTGTCACAGTACACCGGGATTCTATCAAATACATAACCATAGTCCTTGAGTTGTGTTTCTCATCCAATACTTGAGCACAACACGCAAACATGGCTACATATCTTGCTTCAGTTGAGGACAGCGATGTACAATCCTGTTTCTTCGATTGCCATGACACCAATTTATCACCAAGGAATTGCAAACCTCCTGAAGTACTTTTCCGTGAATCTAAGCATCTTGCGTGTTCAGCGTCTGAAAAGATATTAGTTCCAAACCGAAATCCTTCGAATACCTATCCCCAAATAATTTTTCTTTTCGTATTGGAGGATTCTTTTAGCCTCAGTGAGGTGTCTTTCAGTTGGTCTTGACTGATAACGGGAGCAAAGATATACATAAAATACATGTTGGGTCTACTGGCTGTTGATACATAGAGACCCAATGATACTTCGTATTGGTAGGGGTCAACCAATTTTTCATGTAAATCAGCATCCAATTCGTTGGTATATGCCATTGGTGTTTGCATAGGTGTCACAACTTTGCATTCCATGTTTATTCAATATTTCAAGATCATATTTGGACTGACTTAAGAAAATACCCACGGGATGTGATGAACTGGTAGTACTAAGAAGAACGTAAGTTCACCCATCATTGACATTTCAAAAAAAATTTCATTAGTTTTGAAAAGCTTTGAGTACTTTTTGTAGGTAGAACCAAAAATGATGTCATCCATATAAATCTGAACAATTAAAATGAGTGCCCCATGATATTGAATAAACATGGTTGGTTGTTGACCGATCCTTTGATAAAATTATGTTCAAGGAGAAAGGATGACAACTTATCATACCACGCCCGAGGGGCTTGTTTGAGACCGTAGAAGCCTTGTTCAGTTTGTAGACGTGATTAGGGAACTCTGGATCAACAAATCCTTCTGGCTGACTGATGAGTGTCTAAATACTCATCATTTTTGTACCATCTAGATTGCAAAAACCATGAAAACACTCAGAAAAGTATCAAAATGATGAAAATATCACAAACAAGTGTTTTATGTGTTTTAAATGCAAAAATACCAAAATCAGATGAAAAACGTATCAAGTTTGCATAATTGGCAGTTTTAGTCCCCAAAGTTTCAAAAGTTGTCAAAAACAGTCCCTGGTAAATCAAAATTAAGCAAAAATATCATTTAAGGTCCATGGGATTCAAAAGTTGTCAAAACAAACCTTTCAAAGTTTAAAAATCACAATTTACAACTTTGGTCCCTCAACTTTACAAAAGTGTCAAAATCAGTCCCTGGGTGTTTAAAAAATGGAAATTATTCAAACTACACCCTTGTACTATTCATAAATGGCAAAATTGGTCCTTATGATTGTGACAACCCGTACTTTCAGGTTATTTCTCGACACAATGCATGCCTTACAATTTCAACATTTATAGTAAACTTGGTTTACTTGTTTCAAATTCGCGTAACCTTTATGGTTTAGCGGCGAATTCATGATCATAACATCACGTACATTTCATATGGACTAAGATTAGTCTACATTTCATTGACATCATGTGCATCTCATTAGTACATTCACGACATGTCATTTCATATTCAACGCGTAATTTTTATATTTAATAAACGTTATCGCGTGAGTTATTATTTTAATATTTAATCCGTTACTTTCAAAAATGATCCCGACATATTTTTATACTTACATTGGTTTATATAAACTAAATTTTTAGTTTTCCTAGTGTTTTGAATTTATTTGGTACATAAATCGTTAAAGTTAAATTATTACGACGTTTTCTTAAAATCTATACGATAATTATTTTATCACTCAAATTTTACAAGGAATGTATTTATATAATTTTTATAACTACAATATACTTTACTTTGATCCCTTAAAACTTAGTTTAGTCCATACCACTCTAATTTCACAACTATGTACAAGTTACAACAATTTCTACTTAACTATACATTTTACTTAACCTTTTAACAATTACTTACATATATATACATTATAAGAAAGAAAAAAAAAAATAAAATTTTGAAACACCTCCCCCTAAAAACCGGCCAAGGGGGGGAGGGATTGCATTTATTGAAGTTGGAAAATTTTCTTGGTTATATAGATCTATACTCCAAGTTACCTTTATTCTTTCATTCATTCACAACAAAAAATCACACTAGTTAGTAAAGTTTTTCTTTCTCTTGGGTATTCTCTCTCAAAACCGGTTCATCACAAGAAGCTAGAAGGGATCACAAAAATTTTCAAGATCAAGTGTATAAACAATCTAGTTATCACTCTTTATTAGGTTTTGAAATAAAAACCAAGAGTGTTTAGGCTAAACCTTGTTACTTTCACCTCATCATAATCACTTGTAAGCATGATTTTATCATTTTTATGTTTCCTTTTCATTTTCATATTCATCTTTTCATTTTGGAGCAACATGCAAGACATATGTGATTTATACCATTTTATTTCATGATTTTAGAGTATATATATACATATTGGTCATCCTATAAATATCCCCTTGGTATTCTTTGGTCTTGATGATGTCTAGGAACCCATGACACCCTAAGAAGGGGTATGGTAGGATTAGATTAGCTTTGGAGTTGATTTGAAGGGATTAGAATAGGTTTTGTCCGAGAAAAACTATTTTCAATACTATATAAAAAGGTTCTGTCCTTGTTTTGATTTTCTGGAAAATCCGACAGTAGGCACGACTTTTTGGCATGATATTTAGAAATATACTTTAAAACGAATCCGTGGCCGCTTGAACGTAATAACGAGTTATAACGAGAAAGTTATGGATTTTACAAGTTGACGACGAAATATTATTTTCAGAATTTCAGCATACTATATTTATTTTGTCCCGAGTCAAAACGGCCTTAAGCTTCACAAATTATTTCGACTTGTCAAAAATATATTGGTATACTTTGATACGAAGCTAAGGACGTATAAAATGTAGAAAACGGATTTGAAACGACAAAGATATGCACGTTTTCATAAACTTGCCGTAACTATTATTTTTAGAAAAACTATATTATTTTTACGAGATAAGTGTTACGGTAACTAAAATCACCATATTTAACCCCTATTATCTTATGTTGAGACCTTTTGGACGAAACTCCTGAACTGAAACTTTTTAGATATCGATCAAACTTTCCAAACAGTCGAGTTCGTTCCTCTACCGTCGACGTACACTTTTTACTGACTAGTTTTTTCCAAACTATTTTGTTAATTTCATGATATTTCCGACGACATTGTTTTGTGCGGAAAAGTGGAAATTTCACCATAAATCATTATAAAACCATTGTAAGATGACATTTTGACGTAAAAACATGTAAAGTCATTTTTTGAAGGGTCAAGACGTCAAAAGAGTATTTTTTCGACGATGAGTAATATTTTCAAAACTCGCAAATGGTATAAATAACATACGAAATGCATGCATAACATTACATTGCAACTCATTACATATCATATCATTCCAATGTTCAAAATTACGTATCACGCTACATTTCGGTGTACTCACTTTTGTCTTCGCATCATTGACCAAGTGAGTTTTCATAGCCCCTGCTTTTACTTGTTTTCCATAACTTTTGGGGGAGTAAGCATGCTCAATTATTTTCATTACATTCATGACTAGTTGCAAATTATATGTTATCCGAACGAATGTTTAGTCATGCGAAGTAACAGTATTGCCATACTTAGAATTTCCATCTCATATTCATTGGTCTAACGGTCTTGGTATATTCATTGTCTAAACGTCTTGGTATATTCATTGGTCTACGGTCTTGGTAATTCATTGGTCTAACGGACTTGGTATAATTGATCTAACGGACTTGGGTATACATTATGGACTAACGTCTTGAACGTTTGAACATACACTATATACATATTCTGGCAGGGGTTGTGAACACACAGGTTGCAAGTTTGTATGAGTCGTACTTGGACTGAGTGGATTCACAATGCCTTTGCTGCATAACCGATTTCGATACATTGAGCCATGCACTATTATGTGAATTCATTTGACATCATGCACTTGAACATTAACTCTACATTTCTGGCGTGGGTTGTGAACACAGAGGTTGCAAGTTTTGTATGGGCGGGACTTGGAACTGAGTGGATTTACAATGCCTTTGCTACATAACCGATTTTGAAAGTCTTTACATTTCAACGATTTACAATGCCGTTGCTGCATAAACGATTTTGAAAGGCTTTACATTTCAACTCAAACTCTATGAACTCACTCAACCTTTGTGTTGACACTTTTAGATGCATGTTTTATCTCAGGTATCTAAGGCATTCACTTCATGGCATGCATTTGGACACATCATGGAGTCGTGGTGACGACGCGTCTCACTGGGGTTTTACGTACTTTAAAACATCGTTTGAATTGTAACAAACTTATTTTTCCGCACAAGTTGATTTTCATTTGGGACCTACTTTGTAAACTCTGATTGTTTTATTAAATCAAACGATGTTCTTTTCAAACGACACTTTAGGTCGTTCAATATACCTGTGATTGTGATGCTATGACAGTCAATCCCCAGGAATTCCATTCCGCTGCAAAAGAGGTAATTTGGGGGTGTGACAGATTGGCATCAGAGCTTCAGTTATAGAGAACTAGGTTGCATCATTGACCCTAGACTATAACTACATCATCATAGCATCTCATCATTTCATCACAAGTGCATGTTCACTTTGCATACGATTTATACGTACATTTTCGAGTTATTTACTTTCATTTCATAACGATTGTCACATGGATGCCCTTAAATACCCATTCCATTATTCTTTCTTCATACTCTAACGTGGAGAATTCCTTGTCATTTCCTATCACAATTTTGATATCAGCTGATTCATCATAACGACATAATAACGAAGAATACCAGATAAACCTTATATAGGGCGAAGTCACTCTCACTCCTTTGTTTCACCACTAACATGTCGATTTACACGTTTTCACACATTAAGCCCTAAACCACCATACATTGAAGCATTTACAACATCTCATAACCCATCTTTTCGGAACCCGTCGATTATTTTGAAAATAACCTCAAACTTACCATTTCTTATCACATCTCTTTGGAGCGTTTATTATTAACATCGGATTTTTTGCTACGTCTCACATTTCCTCTTGTTTTGAAGAAGATATGGCACCGAAGAAAGCCACATTGAAATGACCCAGCGCTATTCAAAAGTTGGTGAATGATAGCATCCGATGCTCTAAGAACTGAAAGGGAAACGGTGGCGCTGCTTCTGCCGAGCCCGCGACTGCTGCTGCTGTAGCCGCAAGGCTTGCTACTGTTACTGGAAATGCAGGAGGATCCGGAGTTAAAATCTGTTCGTACAAGGATTTCAAAAGTGGTGAGCCCACGAAGTTTAGGGGACTGAAGGAGCCCAACGGCCATGTACGATGGTTTGAAAAGTTGGAATCCGTGTTTTTGCTTTGTAATTGCCCGTATGATAGTAAGGTCAAATTTGCTACAAGTACATTACTCGATGGAGCGTTGTCGTGGTGGAATTCATATGCTCAACCGATTGGAATGGAGAATGCTTTCAAGCTTACTTGGTAGCATTTAAAAGTTTTGGTGACTAAGAAGTTTTGTCCTCGTACGGATAGTGAAAGTTTGGAGACGGAGTTCTACGAACTAGTACGATTGGGTACGATAGTGACACATACATTCGAGATTTCAGGATTGGCCGCGTTATCCGTCGATGGTACCGGATAACGAGAAGTTGCAGAGGCTTTTTATCGGGACTTCCCAAGTATATTCAAGGAAAGTGTGACTTCGTGATCCACAAACAATCGAGGAAGCTATTAGGGTGACTCAAAGCTCATGGCCCAGTAGTGAAGAGAGGTAAGTACACCAACACCACCAAAACAACAACAACCCAACAACCGCACCAACTACAACAGAACCAAAACAACAACACAACGACTATACCAACTCAACAACACAAGAAATGGGAAAATGACCAAGAGATGACAACAACAACACCAAAACAAACCGCAACACTAACCATCATCACAACAGAAAGAGGGAAAGAAACTGCAATAGTATATGTTGCTGCGCCCCATAGAAGCAAGGTTATGCTGGACCTACCCACTATGTAATCGATGTAAGCATCATCACACGGGTCTTTGTCCTGCTAAGTGCTACAAGTGTCAAAAACTAGGACACAATGCAGGATTGTAGAGGCAAGACCATAGTTCGTGCTTCGGATGTGGGGAGCAAGGACACTATCGAAGTCAATGTCCTCAAACCAAGGTCAACAAGTCGAAGGTGCTCATGGGAATGTATATATGTTAAAGGAGGAGGAGAGCTCGTCAAGTATTAACGACGCGGAGACTGAAGAATGCGGAACTAACAGTCTTATTTCTCCTTATGTACTATGTCATACTAAGTTTATGTTTTCCATCGCATCCGAATCTTTATAACCTAAGATGTACTACTTTTGCTAAACCACTCGTTGTAAAATATTCTCATCTATCGTACTTTATTTCCTTTCCGATTTGTTATCATTTACGAGGATTTTCATTCTTTTTATTTAAACTATCATTTTAACGTCACTTCTCCATGTCTTCTCTCCTCGATGTTCATCACAATTTTAACATCAGTTGACTCAACACAAACAACATATGATCGATTAGTCCAGCATTGCATAGTTACTCCTAAATTATACATAGCCTGATCACCTATGTCTCATTCAGGAAGAATCATGCAATGAAGGGAGTAGTAGTCTCATATGAGTAAGCAATTCGTAATCGAGCCAAATTTTCAAAAGATTTTCTTCAAACCACTTGTCTCCAGTTTGATCCGCGTGACAGTTCTTGTTTGATGAGTTGCAAAGATCGGGCTAGAAACAAGTTGTTACCTAAACCGATTTAGCCTAATCGTAGACAGTTCTTTTTTGTGAGTTGTGGGATTAGCAAAAATCGTTTACCAAAAAAAAAAAAAAAGTCTTTTGAGGATTTTGCTCGGAAAGGGTAAAGTTTGCCACATCAAACCCTAAACCCGATAGACCAACACGAACTGAATTCAGGGACTGAATTCCTTTTTGGATGGGCGAATGTGACAACCCGTACTTTCAGGTTATTTCTCGACACAATGCATGCTTCACAATTCCAACATTTATAGTAAACTTGGTTTACTTGTTTCAAATTCGCGTAACCTTTATGGTTTTGCGGCGAATTCATGATCATAACATCACGTACATTTCATATGGACTAAGATTAGTCTACATTTCATTTGACATCATGTGCATCTCATTAGTACATTCACGACATGTCTTTCATATTCACGCGTAATTTTTATATTTAATAAACGTTATCGCCTGAGTTTTATTTTAAATATTTAATCCGTTACTTTCAAAAATGATCCCGACATATTTTTTATACTTACATTGGTTTATATAAACTAAATTTTAGTTTTTCCTAGTGTTTTGAATTTATTTGGTACATAATCGTTAAGTTAAATTATTACGACGTTTTTTCTTAAATCTATACGATAATTATTTTATCACTCAAATTTTACAAGGAATGTTTTTATAAATTTTTATAACTACAATATACTTTACTTTGATCCCTTAAAACCTTATTTAGTCCATACCACTCTAATTTCACAACTATGTACAAGTTACAACAATTCTACTTAACTATCATTTTTTACTAACCTTTTAACATTACTTACATATAATACATTATAAGAAAGAAAAAAAATAAAATTTTGAAACACCTCCCCCTAAAAACCGGCCAAGGGGGGGAGGGATTGCATTTATTGAAGTTGGAAAATTTCTTGGTGTATAGATCTATACTCCAGTTACTTTATTCTTTCATTCATTCACAACAAAAAATCACACTAGTTAGTAAAGTTTTTCTTTCTCTTGGGTATTCTCTCTCAAACCGTTTCATCACAGAAAGCTAGAGGGATCACAAAATTTTCAGATCAAGTGTATAAACAATCTAGTTATCACTCTTTATTAGGTTTTGAAATAAAAACCAAGAGTGGTTTTAGGCAAACCTTGTTACTTTCACCTCATCATAATCACTTGTAAGCATGATTTTATCATTTTTTTATGTTTCCTTTTTTCATTTTCAATCATCTTTCATTTTTGGAGCACATGCAAGACATTGTATTTTATACCATTTTTAATTGATTTTAGAGTATATATATATATTTGGTCATCCTATAAATATCCCCTTGGTATTCTTTGGTCTTGATGATGTCTAGGAACCCATGACACCCTAAGAAGGTGTATGGTAGTATTAGATTAGCTTTGGATTGATTTGAAGGATTAGAATAGGTTTTGTCCGAGAAAACTATTTTCAATACTATTAAAAGGGTCTGTCCTTGTTTTGATTTTCTGGAAAATCCGACAGTAGGCACGACTTTTGGCCATGATATTTAGAAAATATACTTTAAAACGAATCCGTGGCCGCTTGAACGGAATAAAACGAGTTATACGAGAAAGTTATGGATTTTACAAGTTTGACGACGAAATATATTATTTTCAGAAATTTCAGCATACTATATTTATTTTGTCCGAGTCAAAAACGAGCCTTAAGCTTCACAAATTATTTCGACTTGTCAAAAATATATTGGTATACTTTGATACGAAGCTAAGGACGTATAAAATGTAGAAAACGGATTTGAAACGACAAAGATAGCACGTTTCATAAACTTCGTAACTATTATTTTTAGAGAAAACTATATTATTTTTCGAGATAAGTGTTACGGTAACTAAAATCACCATATTTACCCTATTATCTTTATGTTCGCTTTTGGACGAAAACTCTGAACTGAATTTTAGATATTCGATACAAACTTTCCAAACAGTCGAGTTCGTTCTCTAACGTCGACGTACACTGTTTGCGACTAGTTTTCCAAAGCTATTTTGTTAATTTCATGATATTTCCGACGACATTGTTTTGCGACGAAAAGTGGAAATTTCACCATAAATCATTATAAAACCATTGTAGGATGACATTTTGACGTAAAAACATGTAAAGTCATTTTTGAAGGGTCAAGACGTCAAAAGAGTATTTTTCGACGATGAGTAATATTTTCAAAACTCGCAAATGGTATAAATAACATACGAAATGCATGCATAACATTACATTGCAACTCATTACATATCATATCATTCGCAATAGGTCAAAATTAACGTATCACGCTACATTTCGGTGTACTCACTTTTGTCTTCGCATCATTGACCAAGTGAGTTTTCATAGCCCCTGCTTTTACTTGTTTTCATAACTGTTTTGGGGGAGATACATGCTCAATTATTTTCATTACATTCATGACTAGTTGCAAATTATATGTTTATCCGAACTGAATGTTTAGTCATGCGAAGTAACAGTATTGCCATACTTAGAATTTCCAAATCATATTCATTGGTCTAACGGTCTTGTATTTCATTGGTCTAACGGACTTGGTATATTCATTGGTCTAACAGTCTTGGTATATTCATTGGTCTAACGGACTTGGTATAATATTGATCTAACGGACTGGTATACATTATGGACTAACGGTCTTGGACGATTTGAACATACACTATATATTCTGGCAGTGGGTTGTGAACACACAGGTTGCAAGTTTTGTATGGGCGGGACTTGAACTGATTGGATTCACAATGCCTTTGCTGCATAAACGATTTCGATACATTGAGCATGCACTATTATGTGAATTCATTTGACATCATGCACTTGAACATTAACTCTACATATTCTATTCGGCATTGGGTTGTGAACAACAGGTTTGCAAGTTTTGTAGGGCGGCCTTGGAACTGAGTGGATTTACAATGCCTTTGCTACATGAACGATTTTGAAAGTCTTTACATTTCAACGATTTACAATGCCGTTGCTGCATAAACGATTTTGAAAGGCTTTACATTTCAACTCAAACTCTATGAACTCACTCAACCTTTGTGTTGACACTTTTTAGCATGTTTTATCTCAGGTATCTAAGGCATTCACTTCATGCCATGCATTTGGACACATCATGGAGTCGTGGTGACGACGCGTCTCACTTGGGTTTTACGTACTTTAAAACATCGTTTGAATTGTAACAAACTTATTTTTCCGCATAAGTTGATTTTCATTTGGGACCTACTTTGTAAACTCTGATTGTTTTATTAAATCAAACGATGTTCTTTTCAAACGACACTTTAGGTCGTTCAATATAACTGTGATTGTGATGCTATGACAGTCAATCCCCAGGAATTCCATTCCGCTGCAAAACAGGTAATTTGGGGGTGTGACAATGATAAATTTTGAGAAAATTACAAGTTTGGTCCCTAGAGTTATAAATGTGGCAGTTTTGGTCCTTGGAATTATAAAAAATGGGATTTTATGCAATATTGGCCCTTGTACTATTCACATGTTACAATTTAAGCCCTTGTGATAACTTTGGAAAGTTGCAATTTCAGTCCTCATAAATAAAAAAATTACGTGAATGGTCCTTGTGCTAACTTATACCAAACCGGACCCTTTATGTTATTTATCCAAATCCAACCCAATACCAGCCCAATATAAACCAACCCACGGTTTAAAATTATAAAACCGCCACACTGAGCATCTTCCTCTTCCTCACCTGCATACCAAACCATTGGTTTTAATCAACTTTCTACCTCACCTCTACACCTGTTACCAACTCTTTAACACCTCTACATCCATCCAAAAGCTTTAATTGAGAAAACCTGCTCAAGACTATTTTGGCGCCAAAATTGACAAATGGCGAATTTGATGACCTGTGAAGATCCAATGGCTGGAATGAGGTGGGAAACACTCAGAAGTCGACAAAGAACTCAAAGAGATAAATATAAAAGAAGGAAAAGCAGAGGAAAAGACTGAGTAGTGTAATTTTATTTTATGTATGTCATTTTAAATAATTTAAACTTTCCAGTGTTTGTTTAAGCTTTTAAGCTTTGAATTAAGTAATCTGAGTGTATTATAAATCCTTTTCAATAAGCAATTTCAAGTTTCCTGTTTGATTTCAGTTTATGCAATTTTTACCTTAAAAATCTCAATAGGTCGAATGTTGTTTTTTAGTTGTTATTTTGGACTCTTAAGCTAAAATAACTTCTATTAGCTTATGTAAGCCATCGAGATATCTTTAAGTTCAGTTTAGAGCTTTAACAGAAAATTCACAAAAATCAAGAAAAATAGTGAGAAAATAAAAAATCTATGAGAAATGATCAAGAATTGGAGCAGGCTATTTTGGATTGCTTTTTGTTTTAGAGCTTCTTGGGAAGCTATAGCGTGTGATTTCAGACCTTGATTCTCAGTCTTGTGCTTGGATTCAAATTGTAAGCATGATTCTTTAAAGATTGCATTTCTTAGTTTAAGTAGTTAAAACTTGTTAATTTTGTCTTAATATTGTCTCATTATAGTTAATATAAGTTAATTTATAGTTTTCTTGGTTTGAAAATCTGTTTTAGTTTAAAATTTCAAAACTGTTTGTTAAAGTGTGTTTGTTTTATTGTAAAACTGTGTAGAGGGAGTTTGGTGAGTTGTTCTTGTTTGATGCATATCACTTCATTCCAAATTCATTGCAAGCAGTAAAACCAGTCCTTACTTTGTAAAAAGTCAAAACCTCTTTTAATTCCACTCAATTAGTTAACTGTAAGGATTATAGTAGAAATTATCATATTAGCTTAAAACTTGTTAACATAGCTTAATCTAATCTTATTATACCTTAATATAACATAATCAGTTAGTATAATCAATCCAAAGTTCATAAAGTCAAACCTAGTATATTCAAAAAGTCAAAATTTCCTATTGCAGTTTTTGAATAAACTTTAGAATTTTAGTGTGTATTTAATATTAAGATTTAGCTAATCATCTTTTGGAATATTAAAATTTTGTTGCTTATCTAAATTAGAAAAATATTAGTTTGTATCTACTTAGCTTACAAACTGCTTATTTTTAATCTTGTTTTAAGTCCTTTTTCAAAATCATGCCCTGTGCACAGAGTTGCATGCTATTTCACAAGCTCTCAGAGAGCTTATTATTGAGCCCTACTTATGTCCTGCTTTTTGAGAAGCTTACCTAGCTGTCTCAAGGTTACAAGCTTAATTTTGTACTTTGTAGCTAATTAATAGCCTCTAAGTGCTTTTTATCTTGTCCATTTCCTGTGTACACCAGTTAGTCAGTGTTCATAAGTTTTTCAAAAGCTTGTCACAAGCTTATTAGTGGAAGCCAATCTTTGTAAATTAGATTTTTGGAAAGCTTAACTGGTTTACTTATTAGTTACAGTGCTTATTTTCATTTCTTAGCTTATTTCAGTGCTTAAATATTAGCTAGAAGGTGCCTAGAAAACCATTAAGTATCCTGTTTACCAGTTTAAGCTTGTGGTTATTTTGGCTTATTCAGTGCTTATTCTTAAGTCAATTTGCTTTTTCAGTTGTCAAACTAGCTTATTATCAGTATTTAGCTTATTTCCATTTTACATTGTGCTTATTGAGTAGCTTATAAGCCATTTGGCTTAATCCTTGTGCTTATTCAGTCTTATTGCTAACTGTTAAGAAATATAAGCTCAAACTGAGCTTATTAGTGGATTTCATAAAAAGTTTTAGTTTTAAAATTTGCTTATTTTAGTATGCTTAATTAGTTTGTAAAAGAAAAGTCCAAAAAGAAAAATAAAAACAAAAAGGTTGGGAGGCAGGCTCGAACCTGAGACCTCCCAACTTTACGGAAGTGATAGTGTTGTACCTGGATAGCGTGCGCCCTTGGGTCTTTCTTGTCATGGATTGCATTATCTATTTACTTAAACCATTTTTGCCTTATTAGCTTATTTTTGGCAGGTGGCTTATTACCAGCTTATCCGTACTCTGCTTTTTTCCGTTTTTGCATTCTTCCTAGCCTTGTATTGTTATTAAGTATTTTATAAAAAAGTTTCAGATTTTTCTTAATAGTTTTAGTATTTTTAATCATTTAATTAGTCTAAAATAGTATTTAATTCATAATAAAAATATAAAAGTCTAAAAAATATAAATCTTTTTTCTAAAATTTTCTTTTGTCATATAGTCAGTAAGAAAATTGTTTTTACACTCGTAGGACTTTTATTTTACAAATTTTACGTTTTATCTTGCCACCAGCTCGCGTATTTTTACAGTATAACACCCGTTTTCATTCTAGTCATTTTTTTAGATAATTTGAGTTTATGTTTTAGTTAAAATAGTTTATTTAAGTTATTTTGTTTTATAAATCAAGAAAAACATCACTTTAAAAATAGTGATAGCTTTTATTAATATATTTTAGCTATTTAATTTTCTTTAATTTGCATTTAAGCCCCTGTAATTTACAAACTTTTTCTTTAGGTATAATTATTCAAAATCCACAAACCTTTCCTGTTCAATATTCACCCGATCACGAATTCGTTCTACTACAGTGTTCACACCTCGTTGGGACTTAACGACCCGGGGAAACACTATACTCTCCAGATCATAATTGCATTGGTTTCTGAGCTGTTTCATTTTATTTACGTTTAACCATTCACAAGTGGTTAGCTTGTGTGATAAACTTGACGGTTCAGACCCGATCACTGACTAACATATACTGTTTCCTTCAGTTTACCATTTAGAAAAGCAGTTTTGACATCCATCAGATAAACAGTGATGTTCATGTGAGCTGCGAATGCCAGAAAAATCTGTACAGCCTCAAGTCTAGCTACTAGTGCGAATGATTCTTCGAATTCAATCCCCTTTTCCTGTCTATAATCCTTAGCTACCAGACGTGATTTGTTTCGGATAACCGTACCCTCAGCATTTAACTTGTTTTTTCAAATCCATTTGAGACCAATGACGTAGACCCCTGTTGGTCTTTCAACCAATTCCCATACTTCTAAATGTTTAAACTGGTTTAGCTCTTCTTGCATGGATTCAATCCAGTTGTCATAATTCATTTCTTCTTTAATGTTTTTGGGTTCAGATTGACAAATGGTGAGTGCATAAATGCAGTGTTCTCCGTCAGTCTGAAGGCGTTGTCTAGTTACGACTGGTTGATTCGGGTTGCCAATAATATTAACAAGAGGATGGTCTTTAGTCCATCGGTGAGTGGAGGGTTGATGTTGGTATACATTGTGTAGATTGGGTGGATTCAGATGGCTAGTAGATGATTCAACAACATCTGAGTTTGCAGTTTCAGTAGCGAAAGGGTTAAAGAATGCATTTCCATCATAATATGCTTGTGCATGTACATCTTGATTAAGAGGATCATCAGTTGGATCAGCGTCATTAGAAGCGGTTTTTCGGCTGTTGTTGTAGATTCAATCGGAGGTGCATCAGCAATAGTTGTTGTTGTTTCAGGTGTATCAGGGATTGGAATATTATCAGGTTGAGAAGCGGAAACATTTGATACATCTGGAGCACGTTGATCAAGATCGTCACTAAACAAAGGAGCAAACAACATTTCCATTTGATGACGAGTGAGTTGAAATGATTGATCAGCTGATGATTGGGGGAAGTTGAGACGGTTATGTCCGGGTTCCAAGCTGTTTTGCTCAGAAGCCATTTCTGTGAGCTCATCAAAATTAGCGTGAATGGTTTCCATAATTTCCTTTGTACGACGATTCCAGATCCGCTATCCCTTTGAGTTTTCACAGTATCCAACGAAGACTCCAATGTCAGCTTTGGCCTTGAGCTTACCAAAGTCATCACGATCATTATTCGGGTAACAAAGAGCACCAAATACATGAAAGTGTTTGAGATTCGGTTTTCTATTATGGATAAGCTCATAAGGTGTTTTGTTGTGGCGTTTGGTTATCATAGAACGGTTCTGAGTGTACATCAGTTGACACGCTTCTGCCCATAGTAATCGTGTAGTTTTGCATTGATCAATATCGTTCTTGCAGCTTCCACTAACGACGGGTTTCGTCTTTTGACAACTCCATTTTTTGTTCTTGTGTACGTGCGATTGATGTTTGATGCTCAATTCCCACTTTCTCATAGTAATCTCGAAGAGTTTGATTCACAAATTCAGTCCTTTTTCCTGTTTCTGACTTGTCTAACTATGTTCCCAGCTGAACTTGAATTTTCGTGAGAAAGGTGATGATCATATGTGGAGCTTGATCTTTACTACGAAGAAAATAAACCCAAGTCCATCTTGAGTAGTCATCAACAATTACTAAATGTGCGTTTGCCATTAATTGTCTACACACGCATCGGGCCACATAAATCCATGTGAAGAAGATGAAAGACATGCTGAGAGTTGTGGTCCTTCTTTGAAGGAAAGTGAGCACGAGTGCTTTTCCCTTGTTCAAAAGCTGAGCATAAGTGATCTTTGGAATACCTAAACCGTGGAAGACCTTCAACTAGTTTGTGTCGTACAAGATTGGTTATGGTTTGAAAATTCAAATGTGAGAGTCTGCGGTGCCATAGCCATGATTTTGTAGATGTTGCCTTAGAAAGTAAATAGATGGGAGATGAAGCAATCATGTCTTGCATTGAGATTGTGTAAAGGCTTGATGTGCGTTTTCCAGATATAAGATCGTTTCCTTGTAGATCACGGATGAAACAAGTTTTCTCTCAAAAAGCAACTTCCAAATCACCATCACAAAACTGACCGACTGAAAAGAGATTGTGACCGAGACCTTCTACATAATAAACCCTGCTAATTTCGATGTTCCCATGGATGTAGTCTCTGTAGCCCATGATAGCTGCGAAGTGATCATTCCCGAACCTGACAGTGCAGATGAACTTTGAAACAAAGTTTGTAAGAAGTTTGAGATTTCCTGTCATGTGCCGGTAACATCTGCTATCAACAATCCAAAGGACGATCTCTATCACCTGCATTACACACATACGACACAGGGAAGAATAGAAGTAGAGGTGGAACCCGAAGAGTTAGATGGTTCCGCTACAGTTACAATTGAAACACACATATTTATGATTTTAGGAATCCATTTAAATCCTAGTGTATTTTGTAACCATCTCTGCCAAGTCCAACTAGTTTGTGCTTTGGTCTTAGTGAATGCACTAGGTGATATCCTCTTCCTAGGAGGTGAAGTGGGTTCTGTGGGTACATCAATGATATTTGCAGAAACACTAGAAGGCGGTTTACCTAGCACAGACTTAGAAGCATTAGTGGCCTAGAGGTAATTCGATTTCAATGTTTCTGCTTACGAGAAAAGATAGATCTAGCAACACATTTATCATGACAACCAGAAAACATGCTTCTACGACAACCAATACAAGATGCTTCAAACAAAACATTTAAAGTCCTTAAAGGTTCAACATTTGTTACATCACTTTGTCTATTACATTTTTCTAACGCAATGTCTAAAGTAGGTGCAACATGTGTTTTATTCAAAGTCCTAGTGTGTTCTTCTACTTTAGGGGTCTTTACTGATATTCTCTTACGTTGCAACTTCCTATTCTTCCTGTTTTGCTCTTAACTGTAATGCTAATGTATCACACCCCAAAATATCGCAGCGGAACGATAGTGTCTTTGGGGTATGACTTCATAGCACAAAGTATGGATACGTAAAACGACCTCTAAAATGAGACGTTTTGAAAGGTTTACCATTCGATTAAATAAAGTTGAAGTTTACAAAACATGAGATCCCAAAGTTTGATAATACATAAAGGGTTACAAAACATGTCGAATGGTAATAGATAAAAACACAAGACTCCAATGTATGCCATGTGACCCAAAAGCTCCATGAAATGCTATCGCCTTACGACCTGAGATAAACATGCTAAAAAGTGTCAACACAAAGGTTGGTGAGTTCATAAGTTTGTTGAAAATGATTCGAAAAAGTCTTTAAAAAAATTCGTTGCAGCAAAGGCATTGTAAATCCATTCAGTTCCGAGTCCCGCCCATACAAAACTCGCAACCTATGTGTTCACAACCCATTGCCCAAATAGAATTTTCAATCTTGTTTGTAAGTAGGACATATGTGGATACGATATATACATGTACTTAATGCAAAGAATCACAGCCAACTGAACCTCTTGACAAGTCTAAATTGTTTGTGGTGTTTCATTGAATAACAGATTATATTCACCCAGGTCACGTCATCAAGGACCCAAGGGTGGGGGCGTCAGCCCGATAGTACTATCAATACCTCTCCGCCGGCTCCCGCAGGAGTTAACCAGTTGCTAAAGTATGTATGTTGAAGCATAATTGAAAACAAGTTTAGCACATTAAGGCACATATCGCAATAAACCACACATAATGTCCAAAGAGTATAAGAAGTATAGTGTAACACAATTGTATAAATGGTTTGAGTATTTGCAAGAGTAAAAATAAGTCTTTAAGCATGTATCTCCCCCAAAGAGTTTGTAAGAATTTAAACGAGTAAAAGCCGGGTATGAACTCACCTGGTATGATTGATATGCTAACAAAATGAAGTGCACGGAAATGAGGCTTGGAAACTATCCGCGACCTAAAATGAATGATGTGCTCTAATATAAGTCATGAAACAATGTTGTGCATGCAAATCCATATGTAATCTATACCACTTGTATGATTTTGAAAATAGTATTTATCGTCGAAATATATGTTTATGACATCCCGTCATGTTTATAAAATACTTTACAAGTATATACATTGAATCAACATTCTACGATAATCGTTTTGTGATTTATTGTGAAATTATACTTTTCGTCGTAAAATAATGTTATTTGACAATTTCATGAAAGTGACTAAACGGCCTCGAAAAGCTAGTCGTAAAATGGTGCACGTCAAGTGTCAGGAAACAAACTCAACGGTTTTGGGAAGCTTGTATCGTTATCTCAAAGTTTTAGTGTTTAAGTTTTCATCCTAGAGGTCTCGATCATGGAGAAAAATATAGGTAAAGTATGGTACTTGTGTCCAAATATTGTTTTAGGGTGGTTTCCGGCAAAGTTTAAGTGACCGTATTTTATTCGTTACAACTCCGCTTAACAAACGGTTGGACATTTTGGAAACTAGGCTAGGCGAACTTACTTTTACTAGAAGACATCACGTTATAAAAAGTATTACATCCTTGTTAAAAACGACCCTCAACATGGTCACTTGTTGCCGTAAGGTTTGTCTAATAGAAATATATTAGTTTTTCTTATATAATAAAGTTACGGCAACTTTGTGTAAACGTGTATAATTTAATCGTTACAAGTCCATTTTCTACGTTTTCTACATCCTTAGATTCGTATTAAAGTATACTAATATATTTTTGATAAGTCGACACATTTTATAACGCTTAAGACTCATTTTTGACCCGTAAAGAGTGACATTTTCATGCTGAAATTTCTGGAATTATTAGTTTTCGTCGCCAAACTTCAAAAATTCATAACTTCTTCGTTATAACTCCGTTTTAACCCGTTCAAGCGGCCACGTTTTCGTTTTAAAGTATATTTTCCAAATATCTAGCCCAAAATATTTTACCAACTGACGAATTTTCCCAGATTTAAAAATAAGATCAGACCCTTAATTAAACTTGTCGAAATGAGTTTTTTCACGCGCAAAACCTATTCTAACCAATTCAAAACAACTCCGAAGCTATTCTAATCCTACCATACACCTTCTTAGGGTGTCATGGGTTCCTAGGCATCACCAAAAGTGATATGTTTCAAGGAGTAATTATAGGATGAAATATATATATAACACTTAATAACAATTAAAAAGTGGTATAAACCTCCATAAGACTTGCATGTTTTTCTCAAATATGATGTAATGAACATAAAATAAATATGAAATATGAAGATGAATATGAGATGCTTACTAGTTAACTTGATGAGGTTAATGAACAAAGGTTTAATCCTAATCACCCAAGGTTTTTATTTCACAACCTTAATCAAGAGTGTAACTAGAGTGTAAATAACTTGACTTCAAAATTTTTGGTGAATTCCACTTGATCCCTTGGTATGGCCGGTTATGTGATGAAGAGAGGAAGAGAAATGTATTTTTGCTTTACACTTTGTAAAATTGAATGTGTATGTGTAGTTTGATAAGTATAATACAATATTTGTGCAAGATATTATGTAATGTTTAAGTGAGTCACCATAGGGTGTCGACATACTTAAAAAAAAAGAAAGTGAAGTTGTTTTGTTCTAGTTACGTAATTGTATGTATAAGTAGGAGTGTAATTTGTTAAGAAGTATTGGTAACTTGTGTATTTATTTAATCATTTAAGGTAACGTTAGCTAATAATAAATTTTAACGAGTCAAGATAAAATATATTGAGGTCATAAAAATTATAAAAAAATACATTTCTTGAAAGATTTGAGTGAATAAATATTTGTCGGGTTGAATTTACGAAAACTGTCGTAATTTATATAAACATAACAATTTATATACGAAATAAATTTAAAACATTGGGTAAGCTCATAATATTATTTTTATAAACTTAATATAAGTACAAAAATATATCGGAATAATTTTTGGAAGTATCGGATCAAATGTTCAAAATAATAAATTACGCGATAGCGTTTATTTAATAAGAAATTATGCATTTAATGTGAAATGCAAAACTATGCATGAGCTAGTATGATGAATGTTGAGTTTGAGAAATGACCAAAAATTGAGAATTGTGACAGCTAACGCTAGGATTAGAGGCAACTACTCCTGTAGAAGTGGAAGGAAGCACATTAGTATCTTGTGGTATGTCATTAGGCGTCCTAGTTTTAATTTTAAACATTCCAGGTGCAAGGACATTTGTGTTACTAGACTTATCTTTCTTAATATTCACCAATTCCTCTTTCAATTATATGATAGTGTATAACAAATCTTGATTTTCAGAGCGAATGTTTCCATTAACGTTTAAGACCTCTTTAGTGTATGCAAGATGATTATCAAGTTCTTGTGATGCTTTAGCAAGAGTCTTTTTTAGGAAATCAAATATGACACCATATTCAGTTTTGACTTTGGCAATTTCTTGTTAATATTTTGAAATTTGACAGTTTAAAGATACATTTTCCTCATCCAGTCGTTCAAGTTTTAGGTCAAAAGTTGGAGCACTCGACTGTTTGAATTTGTTTTGCAAAGCAAGTTCTCGATCATTACAATCTTTTTGACACCATAGAAGACGACGTTTTACAATCAAATTTTCTTTTAACAAACGCTCGTTTTCAGCTTTCAAAGACTCAATTTGAGACACATTATCAACATTATCAACAAAATCAACAAAATGAACATCAATATTATCAGATGCAGAAACAGCAGTATGATACAAAACAATAGATATGGTATCAGCACAGATAATATCTTCCAAGAGTCGATCGACATGGGTTCGAAAAGATTTGTTTTTCTGTTTAGTTTTCAAAGTCCATGCCTCGTTTGCGTTGAAAATTGTTTTCAATTGCCCAATCTCCTTCTGAAGATCCAGTTCCCAACATTTTGCACACATACAAAGATTTCGAACATGGGGTAAAATTTGTTTTGAAAAATATCCCTTTGTTTTCGCGCATAAGGTGATTGAAAAGTTTCAACTTTTATTTCCGAATTACGTTCAATTTCTTGTTCCAAAAGATTAAGGTCAGACATAAATGTATCAGAATATTTAAGTAATTGACATCTTTCGGGTGATGGTGTGATTTTACTCAAAGAAGGTAAAGGACCATTTATTTGTGCAACTTGTTGGACGGGAACAACATTAGAAGAGGACTCAGGAATTGGTGTGATAACCCACGGTGTATTTGTATTATCATGTTGTTTGACAAAAGTCATTTTTGAATAATCAAATGGTTTGTTATATTCAACATTTTCCATTTTCAATCGACTCTCGTCATCTGCATCGAATTCCTCTTCACGATTATATTCAACAACACTCATAATGGAATCATCAATTCTATGTTCTGCACTGTACACTTGAGGATTTGGTTTGAATGCTCTATGTGAAAAACGTGGTTTGTAATCAGCAAGAATTGGCCCATATCCATATGGATTTTGCCTAAAAGTAAACTTTTGAATTGTTGTGATTGACTCACCATGTTTATAAACAACATTTCGATACTCTTTGATTTTGTTTTGTAAATCGACAATTTCGTCAAGATACTGATCAATTCTCGTCCTTGAATGTTTTTTGTACTCAGAAAACTGTTTTTGACATGCTAACAACTCAGACTTGGCTTTTATGAGTTTCCGAAGTAAGAGCGTTGATTTGTTGTTGATGATCAAATGTTTGTTGTTCTATTTGAGAAAGCAATTCATTCTTGGATTCGACTAGATCACGTATCTTTATTTTCAAAGATTTTTCATTTTGGTATGATTTTGAAAAAGCGACTTCAAAATTGTATTCACGTTTCTCTTTTGTTTCAAAATTATTGAGTTGTAACTTATAGCATTCATTATCCTTAGTTAACAGTGCACTTTTAGTATTAAGTCTCTTATTAATCTCAGTGCACTTCTCTAATTGAGATTGGGTGGTCTCAAATAAGGTCATGAGCCCGGGATCTGGATTAGACAAAGGCTCATTTTGTTCAACTTGAGTCTCCACATGATCATTATTTAGATCCTCAAATATAATCACGGAGTCAACTTGATTATCAATATTAACCAGTAGGTCATCTTGATCGTCTAATGTAACTACGGGATCTATTTGATGCTCTTCGTGATGAGATGTAAAAGGCTCATGTTGAACACTCTGTGCCTCGTCGGATGCAGATGCAGGCTGTTAGGAATTGGAAATTCTATAGTGAAGCATCGGTCACCCCAAATATAATCTAGCTTAAGTTAGCTCGTAGACATATCGTTTATTACGTTATTTGTTAGTTAGTTATTAGCGTAGTTTAGTCTAGTGCAACTCCGTGGAGGAAGGACGGGTCTTTACCCATTATATGCCTGATCTACAGCCCGAAGGAGGGCGTGCTTCTATGTATAAATAGCCCTCTCCCCACAAGGGAGAGGGTTGGATGTTCATTTGGAATCTAACCTTCTATGTGTTTCTCTCACTAGAACATCTCTCATTCTCTCTCTAAACACTCCATATGCTTATATGATTTAAGTATACACGTTTATATGAAATCCTATATGTTACAATTGGTATCAAGAGCCATGGTTTGATCACTCATCTTTCATGCTCTTTGTTTTGGTGGATTTCATAAGGTTTTTGGGGTTATAAGTGTTTAGAAGAGTTTGAATCATTTGGTCAATTTCTAGTGTTAAAGTTTGAATTTTGATTGTACTTTTGTGTTTAGGATCATCATATGTGTTTAGGTTTTGAATTGGAAGGCTTGAATCATCGTTTTTGGGTTGTTTTTGATTGATAAAGTGGTTGTTTTTGAATATTGTACGAAGCGAGTTGAGCCACGGTATTGCGTTTCTAGGAAGCGAGTTGCTTTGTTATTGGAAGCGAGTTGGTTTATGCGACTTGGCTATTAAGCGAGTTGTCTTTTCTGCGAGTTGACACTTAAGCGAGTTTTCTTGGAAGCGAGTTGGTTTATGCGACTTGGCTATTAAGCGAGTTGACTCTTTAAGTGACTTGAGTTTTTAAGCGACTTGTCTATTAAGCGAGTTGTATCTTTATGCGACTTGGGTTTTAAGCAACTTGTCTATTTAGCGAGTTGGTTTATGCGACTTGACTGTTAAGCGAGTTGTCCATTTATGCGACTTATCCACTAAGCGAGTTGATCTTTAAGCGAGTTGGTTAGGGTGCGACTTGTCAAATTTAGTACTTGTCTTTTGAGACTTGTCATTTCTTCATGCTGCAGTTTTACGGTTGTTCTTTTGATTTAGTAAAATCCCGTGAAAGAATCAATTTCCCGGTTTAATCAAAGAATAATAAAATTCCGTAAATTCTGTCATTCATGGCTTATACCACTGATCCATTAATTTCCAATGTGCTCAAACTATATGACTCCGTGGACAGCAGACAAAGTATGTACTACACAGAAAGCTTAACCTTAACAGATTCAATCAATGATGATCAAAACACCTCGTACTTTGAGTCAAATCTCAGGAAATTACACCAGCTTATGCTGCAAAATGCCTTGCTAATGGAATGCAGCCTTGAGCCCTATCAACTACTTCACTCCCATCTCTTACAGTTCTTATCTATAATTGTGGATCGAACATGTAGTGCTCTTTTCTGTCAGGACTTACCTACATTGACGAGAACCTTGCTGACGAACTTAGAATTATTGAAGCTTCAACTTACCAAAAGGAAGGTACTAAAAGATGATTCCAATGCTGCACTTCAGGTAATCCAAAACCAATTCCAGCCATTTATCAATGGGGAATATTCCGCAGACTTCGATCAACACTCAACTGAAATTTCTTTCAAGAAACATACTGGAATGGAAATTCAGGAGTTCATCGATACATTTATCCGACTAATGGATAATGTGGAAAAGTACATTGAGGAAGCTGCTCAAAAGGATGATTTCGTGAATGAGTGTCAAGTGCAATTGGGAGATAGTGGTGAAATGTCGGGTAATATTTCTGTTGAAAGGACGGGAGTTGCTGAATGCATAACATCAGATACAACAAATAATAAAGTAACCAGCAGTTCGGTAACTCCTGATGTGGATACACATGTCAAACCAGTGGATGAACTGGTGTCATCTGATGAGGTATCCTTAACTGTTCAACATAATGCATCTGCTATTCTTCCTAAACAAACTAATCTTAAGGCTGAACATGATTCGGATGAATGTTCCCTGGTTGAGACTGAGTCTAGAATTTTTAAAACAAATGAAATGGTTGAAAAAAGGGTTTTTGATGAACTTTCAAACAAATACTCAATTCTCGAAAAACACTGCATTTCCTTAGAAATTGCAATACAACAAAAAGAAGAAAGTTTTCTTGCTTCAAAATCTTGCATAAATCCGGAATTCCTAGAATTTCGAGAATTTTTTGAAATTAACCAGTTAAAAACCCAGATTCTGGACAAAGACTCAACCATATGTAATCTGAAAATACAACTCTCTGATTTGCATAAGAAATGTAATAAAGGGATGACCAATCTTAACTATGAGGTGAGTGATCCGATTAAATCTAGGAATGATGAATTAGTGTTATGTGTGACCAAGCTATTAAGGGAAAATGAGTCCTTGAGGAAGAACTTATTAGAGAACAATTCCGAGTTGCTAGATCAAACTAACTCCTTGTTGGCAGACATTGATACCCTCAAAGCCTAAATTCAGGATAAAAGCTTCACCATTGTTGCCTTAAAAAATGAGCTTAGGAAAACCATTGGAAATAGAGTGAACACTAAGTTTACAAAACCATCGACCTTGGGTAAGCAAATTGTACTTAATAATACAGAAAGAGCTGTAGTTAGGCAGGCCAATGCATTTAAGATAGAAAGATTTAAATCATCGAAATCTAACTTGCCTCCCAAGTTGATGAGAATATAGTTTTGTCAAAACCAGTCACTTCACTAATTCATTCTGATATGATGAATAACAATCCCCAGCTGAATTTTCAAAGCTCTAAGATCAGGAATATAAGGAGCTCATCTAGTCCATATAAGAAGCATCAAATGCCTGTCCAATCCCCTAAGAAACAAATTAATTGCAAAAGGACCAAGGTTCAGAATAGCAAAATGGCTTCATCTAACTTTTCTAGCAGTTGTTTTAAGTGGATTCCTACTGGTAGATTATTTAAGTTCACAGGATCCAAACGGACTTACTCACCTAGATCTTGTCTTAAGTGGATGCCCACAGGTAAAATCTTCAAGAATGTTGGAATTAAAGGGACTTCTATTAATGATACTTCTAGACCTGATTGTACAACATCCAAAAATGAGGATCACGTGTGCTATTAGTGCAAAGCGTCCTCACTCTTTTTCAGGTACAATGCTCAACTCAATCATGAACATCATGACCAGGTTTCCAACAGAAATGAAGACTGCTCACTCAGGAATTGTAGTTTGTCAAAATTGATGTACCTCATACTCTGACTCCTGATCTCCTCTATTCAGGACTCGTTCTAATTAATTATTGTACAAATTTTTCTAGATTCTCAAAAAATAAAAAAAAAATAAAAAAAAAATTGTTAATTAATTAATTAATTATTACACTCGTTTTAAAAATTTCTGTCATCGATAACATGTACGGTCCTAGAAATGTCATTCAACAATGGCACGGGGCTTTAGATGAAGTTCGAACAGAGTCTTTAAAATTTTTATTGTTACTCGTCTTAATAATCACAAACTTAAGTTGACTAAGACCCACTGCAAAGTAACTGAATCAATCAATGATTACTTTCTCACCCGTATCATTGATTGAGGGGGAGAATTGTGCTTCTTCATATGACTAGTACTTGGGGTAGAATAATCATGTCCTTTTATGTTGCCTGTGTCTGCGTTCTTGATTGTGTGGCCTGGTTGTTGCATGCTATGTGGAGTTATTTAATGATACTTGGTGTGACTTAAGTTGCTAAACTTTATGTATTCTGAACTGATATGCTTGTTTCTTAAGTTAAGCAATTTGTTAAGTTTTTTTTTATAATATGCGAGTTGATAAACTACTTGATGCATGCGAGTTGTCCTCTCTAGCTTAATTATGCGAGTTACAATGTATAGGGACTTAAAGTGTTAACTCGCTAAACCTGTGCACTTAAGGGTGCGTGTTGTCTTTTGGTCAAAACACATACTCACTTGGTCAAAGTTTTCAAAAAACACATTCTCTCTCAACTCTCATCTAAGCGAGTTAACAAACCGGTGATTGTGTGGTAGGTTTTTTCTATCTGATCTTGCTTATCATAACTCTATCATGATTTGTACTTGAACCATATCTAATCCTAACCCATCGTGTAGATTTTGTCATATCTTACTCACCTCGATCAAAAGTTACAGTCACTAGGTTTGAATCTCTTTGATTAATGTAATTGAAAGTGGTCTTAGATGACATTGCTTAGGGTTGTCTGTATCATGATCTGAGTTGGGTTGTTTGTATGATTTAATTTGATTATTTACTCGATGCGTGTTGCATTTTAATGTGACTTGTATGATGTTTTAATTTGATGTGTTTTGGTTCGGTGAATAATGATCCTTTTAGGTTTGTGATTTATCCGTGTGATAATTTTCAAGTGTTTTAGATATGTGTTTGATTGATTGGGACGATCATCTTGTGTTCTTCTAAGCGAGTTGCCCATGGTTGCTTATATGCGAGTTGCCTTGCAATATTCTTTATAGCGTGTTCCCCATGGTTGCTTATATGCGAGTTGCTGTATGATATTCTTGAAAGCGAGTTGCTACATGCGAGTTGTATTATTTGTTGGTGTATGCGTGTTGCCTCTTGCTTGTCAATTTATGCAAGTTGCTATATGCGACTTGTCACATACAGTTTGATGTATGCGTGTTGACCTGTCTTTTGACCAAAGCGAGTTGATGGATGCGAGTTGACCTATGCGACTTACCTCATATGTCATGATCTATGCGAGTTAATAACTAATTGATACCTATACGTGTTGAGTTATGCGAGTTGCTCAAATTGTTGTTCCAAAGCGAGTTGCAACTTGCGAGTTGACATACTTTTCCTATGCGAGTTAAATAATGCGAGTTGTGAATTTGGCTTGTGGTATTATCTTTTTGATGTCCTCACGCAACTTATCTTGCACTTGTAAGTCTCTGCATACTGATTACATTTTTTCTGAGATGTGCATCCTATGTCTCCATATTTGTCATATCTGGCTTTCTTAGTAGACTATATGTTTCTATCCAAGTGCTTATGATATGGGGTTATAAATTGTTCTTAATGGATATCCTTGTCTTAACCTAACAAATTTTCTGGATACTGTTTTTGTTGTATGTGTAATTATCAGATTTAAATGGCTAACACCACATCCTGTGATATACTTGCTGCCAATGCACCAACTGTCACTCTAACTGAAGATGAAATACTTCCACGTATGGAATGGGTCTCAATTTCTAAGAGCAACTGCTATGTAGATGTGGATAGAGGTCAACAAAATCCAACTTACCGACTAGCTATCGACATCTTGAAAGACACCAACTTCTTTGGTGCCTTAAACCAAGCGATGTACTATTCCCTCCATTTATATTTGTTAGGAATTAGAAAATTCCATAGTGAAGTGTCGGTCACCCCAAATATAATCTAGCATAAGTTAGCTCGTAGACATATCGTTATTTACTTGTTATTAGTTAGTTATTTAGTTATTAGTTTAGCTTAGTACAACACCGTGGAGGACGGACGGGTCTTTACCCACTGTATGCCTGATCCACAGCCGTCAGAGGGCGTATTATGCAAAACTATAAATACCCTCTACCTCCCAAGGTAGAGGGTTGGACCTTTCTCATTCTTAATCTAACCTTCTATGTTTTCTTTTACTTTCTCTCTTTAGAAAGGATCCCACTTTCTCTCTCTAAACCTACTCATAATTCGACCCATATTATTGTTTGTTATGTGTTTATGAAATCCAATATCTTACAATTGGTATCAAGAGCCATGGTTTGATCACTCATCTTTCATGCTCTTTGTTTTGGTGGATTTCATAAGGTTTTTGGGGTTATAAGTGTTTAGGAGAGTTTGAATCATTTGGACAATTTCTAGTGTTAAAGTTTTGATTTTGATTGTACTTTTGTGTTTAGAATCATCATAAGTGTTTAGGTTTTGATTTGGAAGGCTTGAATCATCGTGGTTAGGTTGTTTTTGGATTAAAAAGTGGTGGGTTTTTTGAATATTGTACTATGCGAGTTGAGTCACGGATTGACATTTCTTGGAAGAGAGTTGCTTTGTAAATTTGAAGAGAGTTGCTTTGACATTTCTTGGAAGAGAGTTGCTTTGTAAATTTGAAGAGAGTTGCTTTGACATTTCTTGGAAGAGAGTTGCTTTGTAAAGAGAGTTGCCTATGCGACTTGTCCAGATTCAACGTATCTAAAGAGAGTTGCCTATGCGACTTGTCCAGATTCAACGTATCTAAAGAGAGTTGCATAAGAGAGTTGCCTATGCGAGTTGCCTAAGAGAGTTGCCTAAGAGAGTTGCCTGCTAAGAGAGTTGCCCACATAAGCGAGTTGTCTGCTTGCTTATTAAAGCGAGTTGTCTTATGCGAGTTGCCTACATAAACGAGTTGTCTGCTTGCTTATTGAAGCGAGTTGTCCTATGCGAGTTGCCCACATAAGCGAGTTGTCTGCTTGCTTATTGAAGCGAGTTGTCTTATGCAAGTTATCCAAGTTTAATTTCAAGGACTGTGATTTGTCAATTCCTGCAATGTGTCTCTAAACCTAACATACAAAACCCTAATTTTCCAAATATCACAAACTCAACCATAACAACAACATATTTTCACTTCCTTATCATATTCTAGTTCCTTTATTACATTCTACTTCTCACTATCTTATGGTTTTGTCTTGATTTTAGTAAAATCTCGCGAAAGATTCTATTTCTTGGTTTAAATCACAGACTTGTAAAATCCCGTGTACACATCAACATCATGTCTTACACTCCTAATTCTGTAATTTCAGAAGTACTCAAACTGTATGATGAAGTTGACAACCATGAGAACATTAGCTACTCTGAACGGTTACAGATGATGGCATCAATCAATGAGGATGTGAGATCTCCGGGTTCAGAATCTAATGAGAGAGAATTGCACCAGTCTAGGCTACAGAATACCATGCATAAAGAAAGTAACATTGAACCTTATCAACAACTTCAATCACACCTCATGTTACTCACATCCACATCAATGGATCGAACATGTAGTGCTCTTTTCCGTCAGGACTTACCTACATTGAAGAGAACATTGTTGCTAGAATTAGAACAATTGAAGATCCAGCTCATCAAAGGGAAGATAATGAAGGATGATTCCATTGCTGCACTCCAGATGATTCACAACCAATTCTAACCATTTATCAATGAGGAATATTCCACATATTTTGATCAACACTTGACGGGTATTTCCTTCAAAAAGCATACTGGAATAGAAATTCAGGAATTCATCAATACATTTATCCATCTCATGGATAATGTGGAGAAGTATATTGAGGAAGTTACTCAAAAAGATGAAAAAGTAGATGAGGGTCCAAAAGTGGTGCATTGAAAGATATTTGTGATGAGTCGGTAATGTATCAGAGAAAAGTCGGGTGTTGCTAAATGTAGAATATCGAAACAACAAAGAATGACGAACTAACCAGCTGCGCAGAACTCCTGTCACATAAGAAGTGGATGCTGTGATCGAAGGCGAATGAATCTTGGGTACAATCAATAAATTGTAGTGTTGAGACCAGTATGGCATCGGATGATGGATCATTGACACCGAATACAGAGGCTCTGAGACAAATAAGCTTGAAAACCTGCAAGTAGTTCAGTGACTCTTGTTACACATGATGTGGATGCAAATATCAGACCGACAAATGAACTAGTTTCATGTGATGAGGTACCCTTAACTGATCAACATAGTGCATCTGCTTATGTACCTAAACAAACTGATCTTAATACTGAACATTATTCTGATAAATGTTTCTTGGTTGAGGCTGAGTCTAATAAATTCAAAACAAATGATATGGTTGATAAAAAGGCTTTTGATGAACTTTCAAACAAATTCTCAAAACTTGAAAAACATTGCATTTCTCTTGAAATTGAAATACAAAGAAAGGAGGAAAGTTTTCAAACTAAGAAACCATGCAAAAATCCGGAATTTTCAGAATTTCATGAATTTTTTGAAATAAACGATTTAAAAGCTCAGCTTCAAGCCAAAAACTCGACTATCAACAACTTGAAGAAACATATTTCTGTTATGCATGTGAAAAGTAATTTGGTTACAAGTAATTCTGATGTTAATGCTATTGATGATATTCAAATGAGAAATGATGAATTAGCGATTTGTGTGGCCAAATTGCTAAAGGAAAATGAGTCATTGAGAAAGCATCACATAGAACTAAGTGACTCTGTCAAAGAAGCTAGAACAAAGTCAATGGAACAAACAAAATCTTTGATAGCAAAAATTGATGATCTCAAAGCTCAACTTCAGGAAAAGAGTTTCGCCATTGTTGCCTTAAAAAATAAGCTTAGGAAAACTGTAGGGAAGAGTGTGAACACTAAGTTTACAAAACCATCAACCTTGGGGAAGCCAGTTTCATCCCACTAGAGACCGACCAGTTGTTAGACAACCGACTGCATTTAAGTCTGAACGAACTAATTTTTCAAAAACACGGTTTGCCTCCCAAGTTGATGTGAAACAAGTTTTGTCAAAACCAGCCACTTCACCTGAGTTGCCTAAGAATAATGCTTCTAGCTCCGTTAACCCTCAACAAGTAGCCACTTCTACTCCCAACACCTCTAGGATTAGTTCGAAAATAGTGTCAAAACCAAGCATTAAAACCCGGAATTCATATGATATGAATGACTTGTGGAAGAACTATTATCTAGAAGAAGCTAGGAAAAAAGGCACAGATTCGAAAAGACGGAATTTTAGGTGCAAGACCTAGGGTGACGAATTCTACGAGATTTCAAGGCACTGCTAGTAGTTTTAAACCATTACCTAGGAACACTCAACTAAAGACTAGAGATTGGCTTGAATCTAAGCGTAGTTGCGGCGAATAAATCTATTCCCATAGTAGATCACTCTAAGAACTCTAGATCATCTTCTAAATCCAAACAAGCTGTTTGCTTGAATTGTCTGAAATGCATCTTTAGGGGAAATCATGATAATTGTTTTTCAAAATCCCTAAAGAATGTATATGCTCATGCAATGGTTCAATCTGTTAAGTCTAGGATCTACACTAAGTCTATGAAGCAAAACAAATAAAAAACTTCGCCTAGTTGGATACCCAACTGCTAAATCTTTGGAAACTAGGAATAACGATAGGTCTTCCACTATGCATAAGAAGCTTAACAATCCTAGACCTTGCCATAAGTGGATTCCGTCTGGTAAAATGTTTAAGGATGTTGGACTTAGGTGGATGCCTACCGAAAGCAAGCATTTACCGATGACAAAAATCAAGGTTGACTGTGAAACCCCAAAGGGTTTGGATACTAATGTCACTAACCAAAATATATGCAATCAAGTTTGTAATATTTGTGCAGGTAGTCCTTACTCAGTTGCAGATAATTCGATCCTTCACTACATGGACTGGCTTAAAGTATGGATTACAAATGGATTGATATCTCATAACTCACGGGTTCAAGTAACTCAATCTTGATATTCATTCGCTATGACGTCTGTTCTGCTCACATCAGCAGGCCTCTTTCTTCAACACTATGGTGTATGCATATAACACTTCAGGCCTCGTTCCTCAAAGAAAAGAAAGGTGTACGCTTCAGTGCGCTTTATCTTTAGAAGAAGAGAAATCTTCATATTTATGACCATTCTCATTGACATTCTTCATCAACATGCTTCATGTTTCTCCCATAATCATTCAGTCATCAAGTGGATCTACATTCATTGGAGTATATTCTTATTCACTTGTTAAATCAAAAATGGCAAACTTCGGATGCAATTTTTGAGGAGGAGAAGAGTGAATATACTACATGATGATGGATGTTTGAATAATGGTCACACGACTTAATGTTTGATGACTCTCCTCCAACGCCTAATGTTTCACTTACTAAGGATAAATGGGATTTATTGTTTGGGATTCATTTTTTCAAGATATGTTTGATGAGTATTTCCAACTGCTAGCGAATGTTGTTCATCCAAGAAGTACAACTCAGACTACTCAAGAAGCCCAATCTCCAGTTATTCCTCAAGGCATTGATAATGACTATCATAATATTGCTGTTGCACTCATGAATAATGATCCGCTCTTTGGTATTCCTTTACCAAATATTCACGGATTATTGTTCATGAATAATGATCCGCTCTTTGGTGATTCCTTTGCCAAATCTTCACGGATTATTGTTCCTCTCAATGTGCACGCTATAAATCAACCACATGAACATTAAGGAAAATGACTACTTCATCCGCTCGAAGACATTATTGGTGAATCTTCCAGATCAGTCTCTACATGTATACCTTTAGGAAGAATGCATTGATGTTGAGGATTCATTTGTTCCTTGTTCATTCAAGGGGTCAATGTACATCCGACTGTATGTTGTTTTCACGTGTTGGGCATTTGACACAAGTTGATGACTTCGAAGTTAATCATTTATCACTTATTTGAGATTGAAGTTGGCTTTCAACAAAGGCGTGTTCTTATTTGATAACTTGCTCGGGCTTAAGAATTTGAGTTGAAGACTTGGTTTATCTAGTTATCAGTAGTCGGGGTGGATGGTTGAAGACCTGGTTAACTATCACTATTAGGAGTTACGTTGCTTTACTCAGTGTCACATGTAGATGACGATGTGGGTAATCTCAAGAGGTGTTAATGTCTCATACTTTGTTTGAGTAATGAGTACTTAGAGATTTGCTTGAAGCATAGATTCTCGACACCGTTCTTCCATCATTAAGTGCAAGCTAAAGATACAAATGCGGGGAATTCGACTTTAGTTTCAAGTTTGGCATATCGGGTTTTCTTCTTTAGTGGTCACTTCAAATAAGTCTACATATGGGTTGATAAAGATAGTCAGAGAGAGCTTCTGTAGCAGTTGATTCTCATAAGATTCATTTGAGCTAATTTTTGTTCTTCTCTATTTCAAGAATATCTGGTATGTATAATGTGTTACTTCAACGTTCAGTTGAAAAAAATGTGAGAAGAATATTTGGTACGTAGATGATATTGCTTATCGACATCTTCTATATGAATTAAAGACAAGTGCTTCCGGTTAATGCTTCACGTACACATCAACATGATGATTCCGAACAATCTCTTTATTCTTGTTTGATGTGATTGGTAGTTTGGTGTTACCATTTAGTGTGTTCATTGAGGGCTGATTGCTGATTTCCTTGATGAACATCTTTTTGTTCTTGTTTGATTGGGAGGGATTTTAGTTAAGGGGATTTGCAAGATGTAAGTTAACGGGAATGTTTTTTTTGGTGAGATGAAGATGTTAACTATCTATTCCCCAACTGGACAATCTTGAAGAAGGTCGATTCTACAGTATGTTCTACATTTTCTGCTGCATGTTAGAAGACTAAAGACGAATTGCATTTAACGATCTAAAGACTTCTTCTTAATCAGGGCATTTATCAAACAGATTGTTAGTTTAGGGGAGAGCTCTAATTGAGGGATAGTGAAATGTCAAATTTAATCCCCAATTAGACTTGCTCACACTCTTCAAAAAGTTGATTCTCACAGATTCAATGGTATTCTTCTCACAAGATTTCAAGTGTTTGGGCTTATAAAGAGTCTCTGATTCTGAAGTGTCAAAACCAGTAAGGGGGAAGGAGACACACATCTAGACACAAAGCGAGTAAACTTGATGAACTTAATTCTTCTAAGTGATTGAAGATATCCCAGGAAGACATAAGTCATGACCGCAGAGAAACTCAAGGTTTTACTCATCGAGGCTTTTAGTGTTATTATTCCAACTACGTGGGGGAAGTGATGTAATAGAAAGTTTCTGAAGATAAAAGATGTACAAAAGTATGACATATTCAGGGGAGATAAATGTGTAACATGAGGGAGGTGTTATCAGTTATTCTCTCTTTGGGAATGTGTGTACTTCAGATTTTGGAGCTTCATACACGATCATCAGGGAAGAAAAATGTGAACATTGAGGAGATGTTTTCATTCCCCTCATGATGTGTATTCAGGAGAGTTCTTGAGCATTATTCAAAGAGACTGACTGCATTAATTCAACTACTTGGGGGAATCGTTCTCTTGACACCTTTTCTGGAATGGATTGCTTCAGACTTCAGTGGTTATGAAATGTGAGAAGATTATTTATGAGTGGGATGATACGTTGCTGTTCTTGTTGATGATATAACCTCGAACGAAGAATCACGGTGATTATTCTTAAAAGGAGCAGCAAGATCGATGATAATGGTGTGCTTCTTTGTACACCTGGCTAATGGAAGCTTGAAAGAAAGCTTTGAATCTGCTCAGCTAAAGGACTTTCGGTTTGGGGGGAAGCTGCCAAAGTCTCACTTTCAGATGGTTCAATTTCTTTCTTCAATACAAGAGCCGTGGAAGCCTTGGTGGTGAATGATTAAGAGATGATGATTTCTATCTTCTACAACAGGGCTGCTCGATATCCTTATCTCGGTACTCATATCATTATCTTCTTAAATTATATCATCTACTCTATCTGTATATATTTATTAAAAACAAAATACAAAAATATAAAACCTGAAAAAGAAAATAGAAAAATATAAAACCAACAAAAACCCATAAAAAATCAGAAAAATTTGAAAAATTCCAAAAATATGTTTTCACATGACATGTCTTCTGGTATCGATAACATCTAAGGTCTTAGAAATGTCATTCAATAATGGAACGGAACCATAGATGAAGTTCGAGCAGGAGGTGTAAATATTTCTTTCCAAAACATGTCCAAAAAAAATATGGCTTACAGTTACTTCAGACTGTAACCCGTGCTTAAACCATGGCTTGCTATTATTTCTGATAGCAACCCGCTCTTCAAAGAGGAAAGTGTTGCGCTAAACCAATTTTCAAATATTTCGTGCACTTATCCTAAAACAAAATGAGGAAAGTATGTCGAAGGATCTGGTCCCACACAAATGTTTTCCCGTCTAAAAATTCTTCAGAAAAATATTTGTTGTATTCAAAAATTGGTGGAAAATGAGTTGCTTTCAAAACAATCAGATTCAGAGTTTTTATAAAATTTGCAAACTCAATTAATGACTTCAGCACTTTTGAAGAGAGTTGCTTTGACATTTCTTGGAAGAGAGTTGCTTTGTAAATTTGAAGAGAGTTGCTTTAACATTTCTTGGAAGAGAGTTGCTTTGTAAAGAGAGTTGCCTATGCGACTTGTCCAGATTCAACGTATCTAAAGAGAGTTGCCTAAGAGAGTTGCCTATGCGACTTGTCCAGATTCAACGTATCTAAAGAGAGTTGCATAAGAGAGTTGCCTATGCGAGTTGCCTAAGAGAGTTGCCTAAGAGAGTTGCCTGCTAAGAGAGTTGCCCACATAAGCGAGTTGTCTGCTTGCTTATTAAAGCGAGTTGTCTTATGCGAGTTGCCTACATAAACGAGTTGTCTGCTTGCTTATTGAAGCGAGTTGTCCTATGCGAGTTGCCCACATAAGCGAGTTGTCTGCTTGCTTATTGAAGCGAGTTGTCTTATGCAAGTTATCTGTTAAGCGACTTGTCAAGGACTGTGATTTGTCAATTCCTGCAATGTGTCTCTAAACCTAACATACAAAACCCTAATTTTCCAAATATCACAAACTCAACCATAACAACAACATATTTTCACTTCCTTATCATATTCTAGTTCCTTTATTACATTCTACTTCTCACTATCTTACGGTTTTGTCTTGATTTTAGTAAAATCTCGCGAAAGATTCTATTTCTTGGTTTAAATCACAGACTTGTAAAATCCCGTGTACACATCAACATCATGTCTTACACTCCTAATTCTGTAATTTCAGAAGTACTCAAACTGTATGATGAAGTTGACAACCATGAGAACATTAGCTACTCTGAACGGTTACAGATGATGGCATCAATCAATGAGGATGTGAGATCTCCGGGTTCAGAATCTAATGAGAGAGAATTGCACCAGTCTAGGCTACAGAATACCATGCATAAAGAAAGTAACATTGAACCTTATCAACAACTTCAATCACACCTCATGTTACTCACATCCACATCAATGGATCGAACATGTAGTGCTCTTTTCCGTCAGGACTTACCTACATTGAAGAGAACATTGTTGCTAGAATTAGAACAATTGAAGATCCAACTCATCAAAGGGAAGATAATGAAGGATGATTCCATTGCTGCACTCCAGATGATTCACAACCAATTCTAACCATTTATCAATGAGGAATATTCCACATATTTTGATCAACACTTGACGGGTATTTCCTTCAAAAAGCATACTGGAATAGAAATTCAGAATTATCAATACATTTATCCATCTCATGGATAATGTGGAGAAGTATATTGAGGAAGTTACTCCGAAAGATGAAAAAGTAGATGAGGTCTGGTGCGTTGAAAGATATTTGTGATGAGTCGGGTAATGTATCGTAGAGAAAAGTCGGTGTTGCTAAATGTAGAATATCGAAACAACAAAGAATGACGTAACCAGCTGCAGAACTCCGTCACATAAGAAGTGGATGCTGTGATCAGAAAGGCGAATGAATCTTGGGTACAATCAATAAATTGTAGTGTTGAGACCAAGATGGCATCGGATGATGGATCGTTGACCGATTAATGATCACAGAGGCTCGTGAGACAAATAAGCTTGAAACAAGTAGTTCATTGACTCTTGTTACACATGATGTGGATGCAAATATCAGACCGACAAATGAACTAGTTTCATGTGATGAGGTACCCTTAACTGATCAACATAGTGCATCTGCTTATGTACCTAAACAACCTGATCTTACATGAACATTATTCGATAAATGTTTCTTGGTTGAGGCCAGTCTAATAAATTCAATACAAATGATATGGTTGATAAAAAGGCTTTTGATGAACTTTCAAACAAATTCTCAAAACTTGAAAAACATTGCATTTCTCTTGAAATTGAAATACAAAGAAAGGAGGAAAGTTTTCAAACTAAGAAACCATGCAAAAATCCGGAATTTTCAGAATTTCATGAATTTTTTGAAATAAACGATTTAAAAGCTCAGCTTCAAGCCAAAAACTCGACTATCAACAACTTGAAGAAACATATTTCTGTTATGCATGTGAAAAGTAATTTGGTTACAAGTAATTCTGATGTTAATGCTATTGATGATATTCAAATGAGAAATGATGAATTAGCGATTTGTGTGGCCAAATTGCTAAAGGAAAATGAGTCATTGAGAAAGCATCACATAGAACTAAGTGACTCTGTCAAAGAAGCTAGAACAAAGTCAATGGAACAAACAAAATCTTTGATAGCAAAAATTGATGATCTCAAAGCTCAACTTCAGGAAAAGAGTTTCGCCATTGTTGCCTTAAAAAATAAGCTTAGGAAAACTCAGAGGGAAGAGTGTGAACACTAAGTTTACAAAACCATCAACCTTGGGGAAGCCAGTTTCTCATCCCACTAGAGACCGACCAGTTGTTAGACAACCGACTGCATTTAAGTCTGAACGAACTAATTTTTCAAAAACACGGTTTGCCTCCCAAGTTGATGTGAAACAAGTTTTGTCAAAACCAGTCACTTCACCTGAGTTACCTAAGAATAATGCTTCTAGCTCCGTTAACCCTCAACAAGTAGCCACTTCTACTCCCAACACCTCTAGGATTAGTTCGAAAATAGTGTCAAAACCAAGCATTAAAACCCAGAATTCATATGATATGAATGACTTGTGGAAGAACTATTATCTAGATGAAGCTAGGAAAAAGGCACAGATTAGAAAAGACGGAATTTTAGGTGCAAGAACTAGGGTGACGAATTCTATGAGATTTCAAGGCACTGCTAGTAGTTTTAAACCATTACCTAGGAACACTCAACTAAAGACTAGAGATTGGCTTGAATCTAAGCGTAGTTGCGTTTCGAATAAATCTATTCCCATAGTAGATCACTCTAAGAACTCTAGATCATCTTCTGAATCCAAACAAGCTGTTTGCTCGAATTGTCTTAAATGCATCTTTAAGGCAAATCATGATAATTGTTTTTCAAAATCCCTAAAGAATGTATATGCTCATGCAATGGTTCAATCTGTTAAGTCTAGGATCTACACTAAGTCTATGAAGCAAAACAAATAAAAAACTTCGCCTAGTTGGATACCCAACTGCTAAATCTTTGGAAACTAGGAATAACGATAGGTCTTCCACTATGCATAAGAAGCTTAACAATCCTAGACCTTGCCATAAGTGGATTCCGTCTGGTAAAATGTTTAAGGATGTTGGACTTAGGTGGATGCCTACCGGAAAGCTGTTTACCGATGACAAAATCAAGGTTGACTGTGAAACCCCAAAGGGTTTGGATACTAATGTCACTAACCAAAATATATGCAATCAAGTTTGTAATATTTGTGCAGGTAGTCCTTACTCAGTTGCAGATAATTCGATCCTTCACTACATGGACTGGCTTAAAGTATGGATTACAAATGGATTGATATCTCATAACTCACGGGTTCAAGTAACTCAATCTTGATATTCATTCGGCTATGACGTCTGTTCACATCAGTTCAGGCCTCTTTCTTCAACACTATGGTGTATGCATATAACACTTCAGGCCTCGTTCCTCAAAGAAAAGAAAGGTGTACGCTTCAGTGCGCTTTATCTTTAGAAGAAGAGAAATCTTCATATTTATGACCATTCTCATTGACATTCTTCATCAACATGCTTCATGTTTCTCCCATAATCATTCAGTCATCAAGTGGATCTACATTCATTGGAGTATATTCTTATTCACTTGTTAAATCAAAAATGGCAAACTTCGGATGCAATTTTTGAGGAGGAGAAGAGTGAATATACTACATGATGATGGATGTTTGAATAATGGTCACACGACTTAATGTTTGATGACTCTCCTCCAACGCCTAATGTTTCACTTACTAAGGATAAATGGGATTTATTGTTTGGGATTCATTTTTTCAAGATATGTTTGATGAGTATTTCCAACTGCTAGCGAATGTTGTTCATCCAAGAAGTACAACTCGACTACTCAAGAGCCCAATCTCCGTTATTCCTCAAGGCTTTGACAATGACTATCATAATATTGCAGTTGCACTCATGAATAATGATCCGCTCTTGGTATTCCTTTACCAAATATTCACGGATTATTGTTCATGAATAATGATCCGCTCTTTGGTGATTCCTTTGCCAAATCTTCACGGATTATTGTTCCTCTCAATGTGCACGCTATAAATCAACCACATGAACATTAAGGAAAATGACTACTTCATCCGCTCGAAGACATTATTGGTGAATCTTCCAGATCGGTCTCTACATGTATACCTTTAGGAAGAATGCATTGATGTTGAGGATTCATTTGTTCCGTTCATTCAAAGGGTCAATGTACATCTGAATGTATGTTGTTTTCACGTGTTGGGCATTTGACACAAGTTGATGACTTCGAAGTTAATCATTTATCACTTATTTGAGATTGAAGTTGGCTTTCAACAAAGGCGTGTTCTTATTTGATAACTTGCTCGGGCTTAAGAATTTGAGTTGAAGACTTGGTTTATCTAGTTATCAGTAGTCGGGGTGGATGGTTGAAGACCTGGTTAACTATCACTATTAGGAGTTACGTTGCTTTACTCAGTGTCACATGTAGATGACGATGTGGGTAATCTCAAGAGGTGTTAATGTCTCATACTTTGTTTGAGTAATGAGTACTTAGAGATTTGCTTGAAGCATAGATTCTCGACACCGTTCTTCCATCATTAAGTGCAAGCTAAAGATACAAATGCGGGGAATTCGACTTTAGTTTCAAGTTTGGCATATCGGGTTTTCTTCTTTAGTGGTCACTTCAAATAAGTCTACATATGGGTTGATAAAGATAGTCGAGAGAGCTTCAGAGCAGCTTGATTCTCATAAGATTCATTTGAGCTAATTTTTGTTCTTCTCATTTCAAGAATATCTGTGTATGTATAATGTGTTACTTTCAGCTTGAAAAAATGTGAGAAGAATATTTGGTACGTAGATGATATTGCTTATCGACATCTTCTATATGAATTAAAGACAAGTGCTTCCGTTAATGCTTCATGTTACACATCAACATGATGATTCTGAACAATCTCTTTATTCTTGTTTGATGTGATTGGTAGTTTGGTGTTACCATTTAGTGTGTTCATTGAGGGCTCATTGCTGATTTCCTTAATTAATGAACATCTTTCTGTTCTTGTTTGATTGGGAGGGATTTTAGTTAAGGGATTTGCAAGATGTAAGTTAACGGGAATATTTTTTTGGTGAGATGAAGATGTTAACTATCTATTCCCCAACCGACATCTTGAAGAAGGTCGATTCTACAGATGTTCTACACTTTTCACGCATGTTAGAAGACTAAAGACTAATTGCATTTAACGATCTAAAGACTTCTTAATCGGGCATTTATCAAACGATTGTTAGTTTAGGGGAGAGCTCTAATTGAGGGATAGTGAAATGTCAAATTTAATCCCCAATTAGACTTGCTCACACTCTTCAACAAGTTGATTCTCACAGATTCAATGGTATTCTTCTCACAAGATTTCAAGTGTTTGGGCTTATAAAGAGTCTCGACTAGTGTCAAAACCAAGTAGTGGGAAGGAGACACACATCTAAACACAAAGCGAGTAAACTTGATGAACTTAATTCTTCTAAGTGATTGAAGATATCCCCAGAAGACATAAGTCATGAACGCAGAGAAACTCAAGGTTTTACTCATCGAGGCTTTTAGTGTTATTATTCCAACTACGCGGGGAAGTGATGTAATAGAAAGTTTCAAGATAAAAGATGTACAAAAGTATGACATATCCGTGAGATAAATGTGTAACATGAGGGAGGTGTTATCGTTATTCTCTTTGGGAATGTGTACTTCAGATTTTGGAGCTTCATACACCATCATCGGAAGAAAAATGTGAACATGGGGAGATGTTTTCATTCCCCTCATGATGTGTATTCGGGAGAGTTCTTGAGCATTATTCAAAGAGACCGACGCATTAATTCAACTACTTGGGGAATCGTTTTGACACCTGAAATGGATTGCTTCAGAACTTCAGTGGTTATGAAATGTGAGAAGATTATTTATGAGTGGGATGATACGCTGTCGCTCTTGTTGATGATATAACCTCGAACGAAGAATCACGGATGATTATTCTTAAAAGGCGAGCAGCAAGATCGATGATAATGGTGTGCTTCTTTGTACACCTGGCTAATGGAAGCTTGAAAGAAAGCTTTGAATCCGCCTAAAGGACTTTCGGTTTGGGGGAAGTCGCCAAAGTCTCACTTTCAGATGGTTCAATTTCTTTCTTCAATACAAGAGCCGTGGAAGCCTTGGTGGTGAATGATTAAGAGATGATGATTTCTATCTTCTACAAAGGTAATGCCTATCCTTATCTCGGTACTCATATCATTATCTTCTTAAATTATATCATCTACTCTATCTCAGATATATTTATTAAAAACCAAATACAAAAATATAAAACCAAGAAAAAGAAAATAGAAAAATATAAAACCAACAAAACCCATAAAAATCGTAAAAATTTGAAAAATTCCAAAAATATGTTTTCACATGACATGTCTTCTGGTATCGATAACATCTAAGGTCTTAGAAATGTCATTCAATAATGGAACGGAACCATAGATGAAGTTCGAAAGCAGAGGTGTAAATATTTCTTTCCAAACATGTCCAAAAAATATGGCTTACGCTATTTCAGATCAACCGTGCTTAAACCATGGCTTGCTATTATTTCTATAGCAACCCGCTTCTTCAAAGAGGAAAGTGATGCGCTAAACCAATTTTCAAATATTTCATGCACTTATCCTAAAACAAAATGAGGAAAGTATGTCAAGGATCCGCCGTTCCCACACAAATGTTTTTCCTAAAAATTCTTCAAAAAAATATTTGTTGTTTTCAAAAATTGGTGGAAAATGAGTTGCTTTCAAAACAATCGTATTCGTGAGTTTTTATAATTTAGAACTCAATTAATGACTTCAAAGACTTTTGAAGAGAGTTGCTTTGACATTTTTGGAAGAGAGTTGCTTGTAAATTTCAAGAGAGTTGCTTTGACATTTCTTGGAAGAGAGTTGCTTTGTAAAGAGAGTTGCCTATGCGACTTGTCCGATTCAACGATCTAAGAGAGTTGCCTAAGAGAGTTGCCTATGCGACTTGTCCGATTCAACGATCTAAAGAGAGTCAGCATAAGAGAGTCGCGCGAAGCTGCTCAAGAGAGTTGCCTGGTTAGAGTTGCCTCGCTAAGAGAGCTGCGTCCACATAAGCGAAGTCCGCTTGCTTATTAAAAAGCCGAGTTGTCTTATGAAGCGTTCTACATAAACGAAGTTGTTCCTTGCTTATCAAGCGAAGTTGTCCTACGCGAAGTCAGCCTACATAAGCGAAGAACCGCTTGCTTATTGAAGCGAAGTTGTTTATGCAAGTTATCTGTTGTTTAATTTGTCAAGGACTGCGGATTTGTCAATTCTCGCATGTGTCTCTAAACCTAACATACAAAACCCTAATTTTCCAAATATCACAAACTCAACCATAACAACAACATATTTTCACTTCCTTATCATATTCTAGTTCCTATTACATCTTCTACTTCACTCATCTTATGGTTTTGTCTTGATTTTAGTAAAATCTCGCGAAAGATTCTATTTCTTGGTTTAAATCACAGACTTGTAAAATCCGCGGTACACATCAACATCATGTCTTACACTCCTAATTCTCGTAATTTCGAAGTACTCAACCTGATGATGAAGTTGACAACCATGAGAACATTAGCTACCTGAATCTTACATGATGATGGCATCAATCAATGAGGATGTGAGATCTCCGGGTTCGTAATCTAATGAGAGAGAATTGCACCACCTAGGGCTACGAATACCATGCATAAAGAAAGTAACATTGAACCTTATCAACAACTTCAATCACACCTCATGTTTTCTCACATCCACATCAATGGATCGAACATGTAGTGCTCTTTTCCTCGTGACTTACCTACATTGAGAACATTGTTGCTAGAATTAGAACAATTGAAGATCCACCATCAAAGGGAAGATAATGAAGGATGATTCCATTGTCTGACTCCGTGATGATTCACAACCAATTCTAACCATTTATCAATGAGGAATATTCCACATATTTTGATCAACACTTGACGGGTATTTCCTTCAAAAGCATACTTGGAATAGAAATTCAGGAATTCATCAATACATTTATCCATCTCATGGATAATGTGGAGAAGTATATTGAGGAAGTTACTCGTAAAGATGAAAAGTAGATGAGGGTCAGTGCAGTTGAAAGATATTTGTGATGAGTCGGGTAATGTATCGAGAAAAGTCGGGTGTTGCTAAATGTAGAATATCAAACAACAAAGAATGACGTAACCAAATTGCCAAGAACTCGCCACATAAGAAGTGGATCTTTGGATCGAAGGCGAATGAATCTTGGGTACAATCAATAAATTGTAGTGTTGAGACCAGTATGGCATCGGATGATGGATCAGTTGACACCAATACGAGGCTCAGAGACAAATAAGCTTGAAACAAACAAGAGTTCAAAGGACTCTTGTTACACATGATGTGGATGCAAATATCAGACCGACAAATGAACTAGTTTCATGTGATGAGGTACCTTAACCGATCAACATAGTGCATCCGCTATGTACCTAAACAAACTGATCTTAATACTGAACATTATTCTGATAAATGTTTCTTGGTTGAGGCTGAGTCTAATAAATTCAAAACAAATGATATGGTTGATAAAAAGGCTTTTGATGAACTTTCAAACAAATTCTCAAAACTTGAAAAACATTGCATTTCTCTTGAAATTGAAATACAAAGAAAGGAGGAAAGTTTTCAAACTAAGAAACCATGCAAAAATCCGGAATTTTCAGAATTTCATGAATTTTTTGAAATAAACGATTTAAAAGCTCACTTCAAGCCAAAACTGACTATCAACAACTTGAAGAAACATATTTCAGATATGCATGTGAAAAGTAATTTGGTTACAAGTAATTCAGATGTTAATGCTATTGATGATATTCAAATGAGAAATGATGAATTAGCGATTTGTGTGGCCAAATTGCTAAAGGAAAATGAGTCATTGAGAAAGCATCACATAGAACTAAGTGACTCAGTCAAAGAAGCAAACAAAGTCAATGGAACAAACAAAATCTTTGATAGCAAAATTGATGATCTCAAAGCTCAACGTGAAAAGAGTTTCATGCCATTGTTGCCTTAAAAAATAAGCTTAGGAAAACCTAGAAGAGTGTGAACACTAAGTTTACAAAACCATCAACCTTGGGAAGCTGGCCATCCCACTAGAGACCGCCAGCTTGTTAGACAACCGACTTGATTTAAGTCCGAACGAACTAATTTTCAAAACACGGTTTGCCTCCCAAGTTGATGTGAAACAAGTTTTGTCAAAACCACCACTTCACCTGAGTTACCTAAGAATAATGCTTCTAGCTCTGCAACCCTCAACAAGTAGCCACTTCTACTCCCAACACCTCTAGGATTAGTTCGAAAATAGTGTCAAAACCAAGCATTAAAACCCGTCATTCATATGATATGAATGACTTGTGGAAGAACTATTATCTAGATGAAGCTAGGAAAAAGGCACAGATTAGAAAAGACGGAATTTTAGGTGCAAGAACTAGGGTGATCAATTCTATGAGATTTCAAGGCACTGCTAGTAGTTTTAAACCATTACCTAGGAACACTCAACTAAAGACTAGAGATTGGCTTGAATCTGTTTGTCGTTTAATAAATCTATTCCCATAGTAGATCACTCTAAGAACTCTAGATCATCTTCAATCCAAACAAGCCGCTTGCTTAATTGTCTTAAATGCATCTTTAAGGCAAATCATGATAATTGTTTTTCAAAATCCCTAAAGAATGTATATGCTCATGCAATGGTTCAATCTTGTCTAGGATCTACACTAAGTCTATGAAGCAAAACAAATAAAAACTTCGCCTAGTTGATACCCAACCGCTAAATCTTTGGAAAATAGGAATAACGATAGGTCTTCCACTATGCATAAGAAGCTTAACAATCCTAGACCTTGCCATAAGTGGATTCCACCGTAAAATGTTTAAGGATGTTGGACTTAGGTGGATGCCTACCGGAAAGTCGCTTTACCGATGACAAAAATCAAGGTTGACTGTGAAACCCCAAAGGGTTTGGATACTAATGTCACTAACCAAAATATATGCAATCAAGTTTGTAATATTTGCAGTAGTCCTTACCGGGCCAGTGATAATTCGATCCTTTACAACATGGACTGGCTTAAAGTATGGATTACAAATGGATTGATATCTCATAACTCACGGGTTCAAGTAACTCAATCTTGATATTCATTCGCTATGACGCCTGTTCACATCAGCCAGCCTCTTTCTTCAACACTATGGTGTATGCATATAACACTTCAGGCCTCGCTCCTCAAAGAAAGAAAGGTGTACGCCAAAGGCGCTATCTTAGAAGAAGAGAAATCTTCATATTTATGACCATTCTCATTGACATTCTTCATCAACATGCTTCATGTTTCTCCCATAATCATTCATCATCAAGGATCTACATTCATTGGAGTATATTCTTATTCACTTGTTAAATCAAAATGGCAAACTTGATGCAATTTTTGAGGAGGAGAAGAGTGAATTTACTACATGATGATGGATGTTTGAATAATGGTCATACGACTTAATGTTTGATGACTCTCATCCTACGCCTAATGTTTCACTTACTTAAGGATAAATGGGATTTATTGTTTGGGATTCATTGTTTCAAGATATGTTTGATGAGTATTTCCAACTGCTAGCGAATGTTGATCATCCAAGAAGTACAACTCGGACTACCAGGCCCAATCTCCGGTTATTCCTCAAGGCGTTGATAATGACTATCATAATATTGTTGTTGCACTCATGAATAATGATCCGCTCTTTGGTATTCCTTTACCAAATATTCACGGATTATTGTTCATGAATAATGATCCGCTCTTTGGTTATTCCTTTGCCAAATCTTCACGGATTATTGTTCTCCCAATGCACTTATAAATCAACCACATGAACATTAAGGAAAATGACTACTTCATCCGCTCGAAGACATTATTGGTGAATCTTCCAGATCAGTCTCTACATGTATACCTTTAGGAAGAATGCATTGATGTTGAGGATTCATTTGTTCTGGTTCATTCAGTGGGTCAATGTACATCCGATTGTATGTTGTTTTCAATCGGTTGGGCATTTGACACAAGTTGATTACATTGGAGTTAATCATTTATCACTTATTTGAGATTGAAGTTGACTTTCAACAAAGGCGTGTTCTTATTTGATAACCTCTGGCTTAAGAATTTGAGTTGAAGACTTGGTTTATCTAGTTATCATTAGTCATGGATGGTTGAAGACCGGTTAACTATCACTATTAGGAGTTACGTTGTTTTACCGTCACATGTAGATGACGATGTGGGTAATCTCAAGAGGTGTTAATGTCTCATACTTTGTTTGAGTAATGAGTACTTAGAGATTTGCTTGAAGCATAGATTCTCGATAACCGCTTCCATCATTAAGTGCAAGCTAAAGATACAAATGGGGAATTCACTTTAGTTTCAAGTTTGGCATATCGGGTTTTCTTCTTTAGTGGTCACTTCAAATAAGTCTACATATGGGTTGATAAAGATAGTCGAGAGAGCTTCGTAGCGGTTGATTCTCATAAGATTCATTTGAGCTAATTTTGTTCTTCTCTATTTCAAGAATATCCGGTATGTATAATGTGTTACTTCAACGTAGTTGAAAAAATGTGAGAAGAATATTTGGTACGTAGATGATATTGCTTATCGACATCTTCTATATGAATTAAAGACAAGTGCTTCCGGTTAATGCTTCACGTACACATCAACATGATGATTCCGAACAATCTCTTTATTCTTGTTTGATGTGATTGGTAGTTTGGTGTTACCATTTAGTGTGTTCATTGAGGGTGATCACGATTTCCTTGATGAACATCTTTTGTTCTTGTTTGATTGGGAGGATTTTAGTTGGGATTTGCAAGATGTAAGTTAATCGGGAATGTTTTTTTTGAGATGAAGATGTTAACTATCTATTCCCCAACTGGACAATCTGAAGGGTCGATTCTACAGATATGTTCTACATTTTCTCTGCATGTTAGAAGACTAAAGGCAATTGCATTTAACGATCTAAAGACTTCTTCTTAATCGGGCATTTATCAAACAGTATTGTTAGTTTGGGGAGAGCTCTAATTGAGGGATAGTGAAATGTCAAATTTAATCCCCAATTAGACTTGCTCACACTCTTCAACAAGTTGATTCTCACAGATTCAATGGTATTCTTCTCACAAGATTTCAAATTGGGCTTATAAAGAGTCTCGATTCCGGTGTCAAAAGAAGGGAAGGAGACACACATCTAAACACAAAGCGAGTAAACTTGATGAACTTAATTCTTCTAGGTGATTATATCCGTGGAAGACATAAGTCATGAACGCAGAGAAACTCAAGGTTTTACTCATCGAGGCTTTTAGTGTTATTATTCCAACTACTGGGGAAGTGATGTAATAGAAAGTTTCTGAAGATAAAAGATGTACAAAAGTATGACATATTCAGGGGAGATAAATGTGTAACATGAGGGAGGTGTTATGTTATTCTCTTTGGGAATGTACTCGATTTTGGAGCCATACACGATCATCGGGAAGAAAAATGTGAACATTGAGGAGATGTTTTCATTCCCTCATGATGTGTATTCGAGAGTTCTTGAGCATTATTCAAAGAGACTGCATGCAAATTCAACTACTTGGGGAATCGTTCTCTTGACACCTTTTCGGAATGGATTGCTTCAGACTTCAAGTGGTTATGAAATGTGAGAAGATTATTTATGAGGGATGATACGCTTTGTTCTTGTTGATGATATAACCTCGAACGAAGAATCACGGTGATTATTCTTAAAAGGAGCAAGATCGATGATAAAGGTGTGCTTCTTTGTGCACCTGGCTAATGGAAGCTTGAAAGAAAGCTTTGAATCTGCCAAAAGGACTTTCGTTTGGCTGCCAAAGTCTCACTTCGATGGTTCAATTTCTTTCTTCAATACACAAGAGTGGAAGCCTTGGTGGTGAATGATTAAGAGATGATGATTTCTATCTTCTACAAAGGCGCTCGATATCCTTATCTCGGTTCTCATATCATCTTCTTAAATTATATCATCTACTCTATCTGTATATATTTATTAAAAACAAAATACAAAAATATAAAACCAACAAAAAGAAAATAGAAAAATATAAAACCAACAAAACCCATAAAAATCAGAAAAATTTGAAAAATTCCAAAAATATGTTTTCACATGACATGTCTTCTGGTATCGATAACATCTAAGGTCTTAGAAATGTCATTCAATAATGGAACGGAACCATAGATGAAGTTCTGCGGTGAGGTGTAAATATTTCTTTCCAAAACATGTCCAAAAATATGGCTTACAGCACTTCGCAGACCAGTAACCCCGTGCTTAAACCATGGCTTGCTATTATTTCTGATGGCAACCCGCTCTTCAAAGAGGAAAGTGTTGCGCTAAACCAATTTTCAAATATTTCGCGCACTTATCCTAAAAACAAAATGAGGAAAGTATGTCAAGGATCTGTTGTTCCCAACAACACAATTTTTTGTCTAAAAATCTTCTAAAATATTTGTTGTATTCAAAAATTGGTGGAAAATGAGTTGCTTTCAAAACAATCGATTCGAGTTTTATAAATTGCAAACTCAATTAATGACTTCAAGACTTTGAACTTTTCAAAAATTGAGTCATTAATTGAGGGGGATAATGTTTTCAAATCTATATCATCTAGCGGGCTTTCTTAGTTATCCTATATGCTTAATTAAAAATGATGTTAACCTACGTTGAAGGACTAGGTGCCTAGGATATGATTGTTAGGTTTAGATGACTAGAGTTTGATGAACACATTTTTCCCATGCCTTTACATGATCTCGATTGAGATGTTGCGTTGACCTTTATTAGTCGATCATGGGTGATGTCGACCACCATATATCTGTATGTGTGTTCACTAATCATGTATATTGGTATATAAGAATGTTTCCGATCCGGATCCCACATATGAAGATGATTGGATGCCGAAAGGAAAGGGTAACTATATCTTGGGTTGACAAATGAAGAAACGGCGCTTAATTTGACTTCTATGGAGAGTTGGCATGAAAAAAAATGCAACGTAAGAGGTCTCACTGCATCAGCAGATGGTTTTTTCATCGTCAAAATGAAACGGAGCTTAATTTGACCTCTATGAAGAGTTGGCATGAAAAAATGCAACGAAAGAAGTCTCACTGCATCACAGATGGTTTTCCTAACCCTCGGCAACAACAACAAAGCTTCTCAACCACCTAACGTATTGTGCAGACAAGTAGTGATGATACTATTTTTTAAACAATTTTTGAATAATATTGTTTTGAAAATGGAAAAATATTGTTTTGAAAATAAATCGGATTCAAAGTTTTGAAATCAACCGGACTTTATTTTGTCAAATCATAAGTGATTTCAAATTAAATAATTTCAAACGATATTTCTTCATAAAAGTCCGGTTTGTACAATAATAAGTGGTGATCTAAAGATTTAATGTTATGTCATGGTATGATTTTCTTTAAAACTCAAAGATCTTACAAAATGAAATTTTTTTCTGTTCTTGTTTCATTGTGAAATTGTTTTATTTTACTTAAAGATCTCTTAAAAACTATCATACCTGACACTAACAATCTTTAATGTCTAAAATTGATCCGTATCAATCATCTTTCAAAATTAAATCAAGCCACATCTTTCCCCAAAATCTTTTGAATGATTTAAATCAATTGGGATCACAAATCTCAAAAGGTTTGAAATTTTTGATCGGGGTAGAGGTCGTGATTTAAATCTCAAATTTGTTTAAATGGAATTGGTTTTAGTCCTTTAAAGGCACTCCCGCCTCCATGTGCCAAACGATTTATAATACACATGTTGAGGGGGAGCATTTATCCAAAAACAAGATGAGTATTTAAACCTGACCACATTTTCTCCTATGTTTTTCTAAACCTTATTAAATCACTTAGGATCCAAAATCTCAAAGGGTTTGATATTTTTGATCGGGGGAGAATTTGTGATTTAATAATGAAACTTGATTAAAGATGATCATTTTTTTGGTTCAAATGTGCATACTGCTCTCCCATATGTGTTAAATGCTTTCGAATCGAAGCAATATATCAGGGAGCATTTCATAAAGAAAATAAACTTTCAAGGTACAAAACAAATTTTTTCAAAGTTTCAACAAAAAGTACCTTGATTGATTTTCTAATGGTTTCAGTATGGCTCTATGATCATGAATGTGCTTCTAAGAACTCTTTCCTCTTCGTCCAAAACAATTTCAAAAATCACATGCACAAGTTGAGGGGGAGCAACTTTTTGAAAACCACATCCTTTCCAATAAAATATCTTTAGCAAAGTATGAAAAGTACTAACTTTGATCGGGAAAGAGATGGTGATATCTTTTAGAAATTGTCGATCAATGAATCGAATATTTCATTCTCAAATCTGAAAGTTTCAAGTCCTCTTGCCTCCATGTGCTAAAACCGTTTCAAATACATTTGATGCACATGTGGAGGAGGAGCTTTTTCTAAAAATATCAAAAACAATTCAGGTACAAAATGTTTTGATCGTGTATCACGGGTACTTGGATTGATTTTCAAAAGGTTTTCGATTGGTTCCAATGGAAGAAGAACAATACCAAAAGACCGACCAAATTTACTTTATGCATGGAGTTATAAGGATGGTAAGGTTAGGTATTAGTTCGATCTCGCCAGAGTCGAGGGAACTACCCAGTGGACAATCCACTAGATAGTGTAGAGTCCTTAGGTATGATGAAAAAAGCAGAAAAGTGAAATATGGGAAGAGTACGGACTGACATAGTGTTAGGATTTGGAAAATCCAGTAGTTAAAGTCTCGGTCACCTCAAGTATATGTAATCATTAGAAAGTCAGTCGTAGTTATTTTATGTTAAGTAGTATTTAGTTTAGTAACACCGTGGAGGACGGACGGTCTTTACCCATTGAATGCCGATCCACGACCGGTGGCGTTATATGTAAGTACTATAAATACTCTCTACCTCCCAAGGTGAGAGTGGAGCTCATAATAAAATTTTATTTCTCTCACTAAAGTTCCCACCTCTAACTTTCTCTCTAGAACTCATCTTGCACGCCTACTTTGCTTATGGTTTGATGTGTATGTGAAATCCAATATGTTACAAATGGTATCGAGCCGTTAGATCATCTCTTACATATCTTTGGATTTCTAGTGGTTTTTAGGTGGTTTTGAGTTTGAGAAAGTTTAGTGGTTTTTGCATCATTTGGTTGATTTCTTGTGTTAATATTTGGATTTTGATTGTACTTTTGTGTTTAGGATCATCATAAGTGTTTAGGTTTTGATTTGGAAGGCTTGAATCATCGTGGTTGGGTTGTTTTGGATTGAAAAGTGGTGTTTTGAGTTTTTCATGCTAGCGACTTGAGTCACGGTGTTCGTTTCTTGGTAGCGACTTGTTTTGTGTCAAGATGAAGTTGTAGTATGGTAGCGATTTGGTCCTAGCGACTTGCCTTTAGAGACAAGCCGACAAAAAGTACAGTTAGTGGATTCTCCACTCACGTAGCGACTTGGTAAGGTAGCGACTTGCTTTCAATTTTGACAATGACTTGTTCTTAAGTTTCTTAGCGACTTGGTGTTAGCGATTTGGTCCAAGAGTGAGTTGCTATTTAGCGATTTTGATTTCTTAGCGATTTGTCAGATAGCGACTTCGTCTGTCAAAATTCATAGCGTTTTGGAACTTAGCGACTTGTCTTAGCAACTTGGTTTTAGCGACTTGATTCAAGGATTCTTAGCGACTTGGTTAACATTTGTTTGTAATACGGTTTTCTCTTGATTTAGTAAAATCCCGTGAAAGAATCTATTTCGCGGTTTAATCATAGAGTTATAAAATCCCGTATAATCTTTAAACATGTCTACCAACGCACCTACAATCATCTCCACCTTGTTTAGGATGTTCAAGCACCGGTTCGGCACCGCCCACCCATGCTTTGACGAACCCGACACGACTCTTGGGCTCAAAGAATCGATTGTACTGCTGGAAAGAAAATGGGGTCAACATTCTCAAATCGATTGATGAAGGACCTTCACGGTTGAGACTACAAGAGACATTATAATTGATACCGCAGATGGAACTATGATTTTTGGACCGACGGCCAAAGACGTATGATGAGCTCAATGATAAGGAGAAAAAGAGATTCGATGTTGATATCAAGGCTTCTAACATCATACTTCAAGGTCTTCCAAAAGATATCTACAAGCTTATCAATCACAACACGAAGCCAAGGCTGGGATAATGCCAAGATGCTTCAATGGGTTCAATTAACTATGGAAGCCAGAGAATCACAACTCTATGATGAGTTTGAGCACTTCAAGATGAAACCAGATGAGAGTGTCTATGAGTATTATGTAAGATTCCACAAGCTTGTTAATGACATGAGGAACATCAGAATGACTATGCCAAACATTAACCGAACTCAAAGTTTGTGAACAACATGAATCCCGAATGGCATAAGTTTGTCACCTCGTGAAGCTAACAAAGGATTAAAGAATACAAACTATGAGCAACTCTATGCCTTCCTTCTTCGGAATGAGAGACATGCTATGTTTGAAAAGGATTCTTGATCGCTTAAAACTAACTGGGAGAGACAAGCTCATCAAATGATTCACCTGCCTTCTACTCAAACATTGGAATTACCACCAAAGCATCTCAAGTTATACCCATGGGTAATGGTAATCACAAACTCATTCCCGATCCTATGTTCAAACAAGCCGAGCGTTGATGCACACGTGGGAAGCTTCATTAATCAACTGGCTCTCCTGATTAGTCAAAACATGAACTCTCTTCCACATACCATCAAATAGAACAACTGAAATATGATCATAAACAACAACTTAACGCTCTTACTTTAGAAACTCAAAAAGCAAAGCCTGAGTTGTTAACTTGAACCATCAATATGGGACTATGGTACCCGAAGGACACCGGTATGTCACTAACAGCCTATGCAGATGCTTCATCATGCGATGTCAAGATACACGTCGGCACGCCGGGAGGTGCTCATTTTTGGGTGATAAGCTTGTGAGCTGATCTTCAAAGAAGCAAATGAGTACTCCTATTTCCTCTACAGAGGCTGAATACATAGCCATGTCATCTTGTTGTGCTCAAATCCTTTGAATGAGATCCCAATTATCTGACTATGGCTTTGAATTCAACAAAACCCTCTGCATCTGTGATAATAAAGTGTTATTGCTCTCTCATGCAACAACGTACAACACTCAAGAGCAAAGCACATTGACATCCGACATCATTTCATCAGGAGCAAGTGGAAAACGGTGTGGTGGAACTCTATTTTGTGAAGTCATACCGGCTAGCGACATCTTCACCAAAGCTCTTCCAAGAGAACATTTGAGTTTATTCTTCCACGACTTGGCTTGAAAAGCCTTCAACCAGAAACACTCAAACGTCTTGAGGAGGAAGACGAGGAGTAAAGGTCTTTTCTTCATCTATATTTTGTATATATTTATTCAAAAAGCAAAATACAAAATATAAATCTCTCAAAAATCCATAAAAATTTGAAAAACTTGAAATGTCTAAAAAAATATTGTACTTTTGTCATGTTTTTACCGCGATTCGATAATATCTACGGTCTTTGTGTTGTCATTCAAAGAATGACACGGGACTTTAGATGTTGTTGAATATAATATATATATATATATATATATATATATATATATATATATATATATATATTTTGGGAGAAAAAAAGGGTTTATTGTCAGTGCAAGAACCCGTTTAAAGAAAAACGAGCCATGCTTTATCTCATGTTCCTAACCTAATGCTCTGATTTTAAAGACAAATGTTTAACTTCAAATATTTTTCCTTCTAAAGATTCCTCTGAAAAATATTTGCAATCTTATGAAAACTCAATTGTTTTGAAAAACACTTTGGACTCTATTCTTGAAAATCAAAAGAACTTATCAAGTGTCAAAATCTCAATTCATCAATCAACGACTTTCGTCATTGATTGAGGGGGAGAATGATTTTTCAATTAAATCAAAAAGTGTTCTTTTCAAACAATTTGCACTTAAATGAGTAAGGTCTACTCTAAATGTTTTACAAAATGTTACACAATTGGTTCCAGACCTTGGTTACTATTATGTTTTCAAAAGATAATTATGCATGTTTAATCAATGGAGTTTAAAGTCTCAAAATCCAATCCTTATCGCTAAAATGCTTTCATAATCAAGTCACAATTCTCCTTAAAAGCTTTCAAAATCAATTTAATCTCACGAGATCACAAATCTTAAAATGATTTAATAATTGTGATCGGGGGAGAATTTGTGATTTAAATTAGATTTAAACCGATAATTCGATAAATGGTTTCATAAGTGTTTAGCATGTTTTCCCAAGTGACAAACAATTTCAAATTTTCCATGCACATGTTAAGGGGGAGCATCTATTTTGAACCTCAAATTATTGGAACGTGATGAATTGTCTCTAAGTGTTTCCTGCTAAAGTCAAAAATCGAAAGGCACATATTGAGGGGGAGCAAACTTGTGAAAACCTCATTCTTCCTCAAAATGTTGTATCTAGTCAAATTGATTGGGAAGTGATGATGATCATTTTAGAAAATGTTAATCAAAAGATTGGACCTTTCATTCTTAATCTAACAATTTCAAAGATCTCTTGCCTCCATGTGCTAAACAATTTCTAAATTTTTATGCATATGTTGAGGGGAGAATTTCTAAAATATCAAAACAATTAAGATACAAAATGCTTTGATTCTATATCACAAGTATCTTGATTGTTTTTCAAATGGTTTTCATTGGTTCCAATGGCAGATAAACGATATCAAAAAGACCGACCAACTTTACTTTATGTATGGGGATATAAGGATGATAAGGTTAGGTTGAGGTCCCATGATCCTGAAACTGGAGGATCTACCAGGACAATCCACTAGATTGTATAGAAGTCCTTAGGTATGATGAAAAAAGGAGAAAAGTGAGATATGGGAAGAGTGCGGATGAGACGAGCTAGTAATCGAATAAACCCAACAAAGTTCTAGTAATGAAGTCTGTAAGCATCTGAAGGGTTGAAGAATGAAAAAGAATTGAATGTGAAAAAGGGTGAAAAGAAATAGCACTCCATTTATTCAACCTTTGGGCAGAAACCGGGTTCAATTCATATACTACTGGTTGTTACCGAGGTAACATCGGTATTGAAGACAAGACGTCATGGACCTAGTGACGACCAAGCACTTCAACTTTCTAAACCACTCAAGTTCCTCTTAAAAGGACTTGTTTCATTCTCACGGGAACCGACATAATCTATCGACTTTCTCTTAGAGATTGTTGATATTGAAGAGAGACCCTCTCCCTAGTCTCTGGCATAGGAACCAAATATGCACAATTGAGTCTAGAGCCACGAGATCATCATATAAATCTCTTTAGGACACTTTCAATGAAGACTCTCTGTTTCACACAATGTGGAAAGAGAGATTATATCCTATGAGTCATACGCTTTATCCTTGTGGTATTGCCAGAACATCTAAGTGATATGCATACATATTCACGATGAAGATGGAAAGCCTTCTGGAGCCAACATCAAACATGCTCCTGGTAGGTGGCATGTGAGATCTATCCAATAGATCAACCATGTGACAACAATGAGCAAATGGCGAGCGATTCAATTTTTGAATCAATCCCCGTTCAGTTATGGTTTGATGGATACCTTTGAAAAACCGGTCATTGTGCTTAAAAACTCTTTTCTTTAGCACATCGATCGTTGTACTTATTTCTCAAACTAAAAGGTGTTCATGATTGATAATTGATTTTCATTAAAACCTTCGTTGTATTGCAAAAACAATTTCTATTGATCAATACACGATTGTTTTTCAAATCTCTTTTCATCAATCAGTGAATCTCATTTCAGCGGTTCACTCACTCCGTTGTCTTCTTTGAGACGTTCTTTGAGAACAGCTAGCACTCCGCTAAAACTGGTCAAGGAGATTCTTAGGAATCCTACCCGATCACAAGCATTACTTGACGATCAACGGGAACCGTGGGCCGTGTACCTCAATTCAATGAAAGTGATCAAAGACACTTTCCTATGATTTATTGCTAACTGTCTTATGTAGGTACACCCCAACGCTTGCAGCTGATCAGAATGCAGCGGTCAATCCATAGCCGCATGCTCACACAACACATTCATATCTAAAGAAATCATGATTAGTGCATCAATGACTCTATTATCACTCAATGCTTTCATACGCCGCCAATATCATGAATCAACGAAAGCTTCCTACTCCGATAAGTAGATATCATGATCCATGTGAGCATGTCGTCCAAAAGTCACAACATCACATTATACCAACACCACAATGGATGAGTCGAGATTTAATGTTGTCGATGATCTCAAAGCCGCCTCAAAATCAAGATCACGTGGATCTGTTAAAGACCTCCACTCAGATTATCCAAAACATGCAAAATGAAGAATCAAAGACTACGAGCTACAAAACAAGAATTCAAGAACAATCTCAATGTAATATCTATTTGTTTTCTATGTAATTTAATGTGTGTTTGAGGTGACCTCCCTTAGGGGAGATTGTTAGGATTTGGAAAATCCAAGTAGTTAAAGTCTCGTACAATTCAAGTATATGTAATAATCTAGAAAGCTCGCAAACATAGTTATTTAATGTTAAGTAGTATTTAGTTTAGTAACACCGTGGAGGGCGGACGGGTCTTTACCCACTGTATGCCTGATCCACAGCCCGGTAGGTGGCGTTATATGTAAGTACTATAAGATTTTTCTTTCTCTCACTAAAGTTCCCTAAACCTCTAACTTTCTCTCTCTAGAACTCATCTTGTACGCCTACTTTGGTTATGGTTTGATGTGTATGTGAAATCCAATATGTTACAGATAGAGCTAGAACTGGAATGAACCCTCAAGGTTCTAGTTATGAAATCTCGGTAAGCACTGAAGGGGTTGAAGAATGAAAAAGAAATGAATGAGAAAAGGGTGAAAAGAAATAGCCCTCCAATAATTTAACCTTAAGTAAACCGGTTCAATACATATGCTCTGTGTTTACTAAGGTAACACTAGTATTGAAGACAAGACGTCATGGACCCAGTGACGCACTGCACTAAACATCCCAAGCTACTCAAGTTCCTCTTAAAAGGGCTTGTTTCATTCTCACTGAAACCACATAATCTATCGACTTTCTCTTAGAGATTGTTGATATTGAAGAAGAGACCTTCCCTAGTCTCCGCACAGAACCAAATGTGCACTATTGATTCTAGAGCCAAGAGATCATCCACAATATCTCATTAGGACACTAAATTCTTGAAGACTTGCTGTTTCACACAATGTGGAAAGTAAGAATATATTAAGATTCCTACGCATTATCCTTGTGGTATTGCCAGAACATCCGAGTGATATGTAAAATGTGCACGATGAAGATGGAAAGCCTTCTAGAGCCAACATCAAACAAGCTCTTGGTAGGTGGCATGTGAGATCTTTTCTAAAGATCAAACTTGTGACAACTAGATAGAAACGATGGGGCGATTCACTCGTGAATCAACCTTGGTCCAGGAAATGAATTGACTAATGCTTTTGGAAAAACCGTTTGATGTGCAAATCTTCTTTTCTCTAGCACATCGAATGTGTATTCATTTTCAAATTCAAAAAGTATCTCTGATTGAAAAATACTTTTGGAAAAACCGCTCGATGTGCAAATTTCTTCTTTCTCTAGCACATCGAATGTACTCTTTAATACAAAAGGTATTTTTGATTGAAAATTAATCTTTCTTATAAAACCTTCGTCATATTGCAAAACTCTTTCTTCAAGCAATACGCGATTGTTTTCAAATCGATTTTTCATCAATCGCTGAATCTCAATTGGCTGATTCACTCAATTGTTGTCTTTGACGTTCCGGTTTGAGAACACTAGAACAATGCGAAACCTGTCAAGGAGATTCTTCAATTATACGATCACAGCAAGATTTGTACCGATCAACGGGAACCAGGGTCGTACTCAATTCAACGAAAGTGATCAAAGACACTTTCGTGCGCTTTATTGCTAACTGTCGTACGCAGGTACACCCCGACGATTGCAGCTGGTCAGAATTGAGGAGTCAATCCAAAGCCGCATGCTCACAACATCTACACTTAATTGAAGAAATCATGACTTGTGCATATCTACAGAACCTGGCTCTGATATTTTATACTATGTTTCCGCTACGCTGGTGCAAATATCATGAGCCAGTAAAGCTTCCGCTACTCTGATGGAAAGATGTCATGATCCTGAAAGTGTGAGCATGTCGGTCCGAAAGTCACAACATCACATGATGGCAACACAATAAAGGGTGATCCAGAGATTTACTGTGGCTGATGATCTCAATGAAAGCTCGAAGATCATCAAAGATGTGGATCAGATAAAGGCCTCCACTAAAAGTACAAATCAATGCGGACTTTAAAGAATCGCTACTAATGCACAAAGATTGCGGAATTGAAGAATTGAAGTCTACGAGCTCAAGAACCAAGTCAAGAATAGAATGCTAGGATTCAAAATGTAAATCATGGGGTTACCTCCCTTAGGTGGAGATTGTTAGGAATTATAAAATTCCATAGTGAAGTGTCGGTCACCCCAAATATAATCTAGCATAAGTTAGCTCGTAGACATATCGTTATTTACTTGTTATTAGTTAGTTATTTAGTTATTAGTTTAGCTTAGTGCAACACCGTGGAGGACGGACGGGTCTTTACCCACTGTATGCCTGATCCACAACCCATCAGAGGGCGTAATATGTAAAACTATAAATACCCTCTACCTCCCAAGGTAGAGGGTTGGACCTTTCTCATTCTTAATCTAACCTTCTATGTTTTCTTTCACTTTCTCTCTCTAGAAAGGATCCCACTTTCTCTCTCTAAACCTACTCATAATTCGACCCATATTATTGTTTGTTATGTGTTTATGAAATCCAATATCTTACAATATTCAACAGTTCTGGAATACCGTTACATGGGATAAGATGTCTGCTACGTACTCATGTAAGCTAGAAGACAAATGGTATGACATCTCCGTTGAGACTCTCAGGAATGCTCTTCAGATCACGCCAAGAGACCCTTCCAACAAATTCGTCACTCCACCCTCCACTCAAGATATATTAGATTTCATCGATAAATTGGGGTACCCGGAAAGGCTAACCAAGATTTCATCACTCATCAATTCCGAAATATATCAACCATGGAGATCAATTGTAACGAGTCTTAACTTATGCCTAACCGGTAAAACATCAGGGACGGACAGAGTAAGAGCTCCTATAATGCAAATTCTGTGGGGGTTGGTCAAAGGGAAAAATATTGACTACGCTGAACTTATTTGGGAAGAATTCACCCTGTCATTAGACACATTCATCACTGATAGATTAAACTCACAGAATAAAATCAAAGGAAGAAAAATCCTTGGCAAACGAGTAATTCCCAGCATCAGGTTTTCTAAACTCATTATCCAGCATCTACAACAGACTTACAAGTTCAACTCACGAAGCGAGTCATTACGCATGAAGCCCCGTGATGAATTGGGTCTAGGCAACATAAAATATATTGCCAAAGGACATGACAAGGAGATCTTTAGAATGCCTGTTCCTGAAGCTTTGCTTACAGAAAGAATCAAGAAAGCTGATTATTTCAAAAGATATGTAAAGAAAGCCTCCGCCACAACCGCTGATGACACACCTATGTCCACTTCCGCACAATCAAAATCAAAACAATCAGTGTCTACCTACTCAAGCCTACCTAAGAAAAAGAAGAGACCTGATAGTTCAGTATCTAATGACTCTCCATCTCAAATGCAAAAGAGGAGAAGGAGAGACACTAGTAAGGTTAATGATGAAGGAACCAAGGTTCCAGAAAGTGAGATGGGTCTGATAGATGAAGACGAGGCTGCACTACAACAAGGAATTCAACAAAGCCTGGATAGTCTAAACATGCCTCAGAGACCCCCAGTGGGAGGAGTTGTGATTCGAGAACCAGTGCATACACCACGACAAACCACACCTACAACACTAGACAAAGGTAAAGGGATTGTTGGCGTAGAAGCAGAACAAGCCGCTCATATGCTTCTCACCATCTCTTCTCCACCCCCAAAAACTACTACCCAATTTGAGCTGAAGAAAAGAAGCATTGAATCATCTTCAGCTCAAGAACCAACGGGAATGGAAAATGATATGTCTGATACACTGGAAGACACACTTGCATCTAGTGACACCCATTCAGATAAGAATGAAGAAAATGAACTGCTGAAAGACCCACAGGAGATCCTTGAGCCAGGATCTGAAGAACACATGTGCCTAGAAGAAACTCACATGTCCACAGGGTCATTGTCATCACTGAAAAACTTTGATCTGGACATTACTTATGGTGATCAATTCCTAAGGGACGGACCCTCAGACATCGAGTCAGATAAGGAAACTAATGAAAAGGAAGAAGTTCAGTCCATGTTCTCAGTCACTATTCATCAAGACACATCAACCATTCCTCCGATGTCTGCTCCAATTGGAACCACATCTGCTACAACTCCATCAATCACACCTCCACCCGAACCTGCTCAAACAACCGCACTTCCACCACCCGAACCCACGAAAGATCCATTACCAGTTGTCACAATCGATGAAGCTGTCACACCACCGGCCTCAACACCTGCTGCTAAGTTCTCAGAGAAACTACTCACAAAAGCGCTTTTCAGAATTGAAGCTCTTGAGAAGCACCTGCCTAAATCCATCAACGTCCTTGATCGTCGTGTCAAAAAGCTAGAGAATCTTAACTTCGATGAAGTTGTAACTGATGCAATTGAAGCAGAAGTAAAAGATGCGGTTGAATGGGCAATGAAGGCTCCATTACTTCAGCGATTTAAAGACTTTTCAATCTCTTATATGAGATCAGTTCTCTCAGAAAGAATGTATGACGCAATAGAGCATTTGGACAACACTCATAAGAAATTATCGAGGCACTTTCGAAGAATCGATAAGGCATGATGATTATCAGTAGTTTCTAGAGGATGTACATGAAAGGGAGGGTAAGAAGAAAGAAGACTGTATCCTGATGGATGGAAAGGAAATGTCTGGAGGCCCCAAATCTCCACCGCCTCCTCCACCTCCAACTGGTGGAGCAGGAACATCTGGAGCAGGTGAATCTTCCGGTACTGCCACTACTCATAAGGCAAACCTACCTACACCTCCACCAAATACTCAGAATCAAACCAGATCTTTAAGTGGTCAAGGATCTCAAAAGACTTCTACAGCATGGACCACCGTTGACTCCAGGTTTACACCAACCATCTCCTCTATTCCTGAAGAGCAAATGCTTAATGAAGAGTCTTACGTTGCTCAAGAGTCAGAATCAGAAGACGATGATGCTTCGACCAAGCACATCCCCAAAGTTACAGAAGAAGAAGATTGGTTGGACGCATATATTGAGGGTAAACGCATCAAATCGTCTAGAGCTGCATCTTCAAAGGACATGGCTCAGAGCTGGCTCACCAAAGATAAACCTCAAACTCCTGAACCTTCATGGTCCATTCCCGAGACTGATTCGATAACCCCTGACAACAATTGGGCTACAACCATTATTTCCAACTATGAAGCTCCAGCAGAAGACTCTCTTCTTCACTTCACAGGAGATATGGGAAGCTTTATGAAGTGGTTCTGTGAGAAGAAGGGAATTACATCAATCACTCCTAAAGATCTTGAAGGCCCAGCGTTTGAAATCGTCAAAGTCTTTCCCTCAGATGCTAATCAGCTTCAATACCAGATGGATGAATGCCATAATATGCTGAATGATCAAGTCAGTGAGTAGATCAGTCAGTTTGATGTTAACAACCCTCTTCCTCTCGGAGGTGAACCAGGACAAATGACCATTCAATCAGAGTTCTTCTTCAACCATGACCTGGATTATCTATGTGCTCGAACTACTGAAAGAAGACCAGCTTTATCGATTTCTAAGATGAAAGCTACTACCTACACAGATCAGGGTCTTGAACAGATGGTACCGGATCAATTCTGGACTGAAAAAGAACAAGTGTATGACATTGCTGCCTCATATGGCATTTCTCATTGGTGGTTCAAGAAGAAGAAATTCTACATTGATAGACATGGAGCTGAAAAGAGTCGCAGAGCTGTTCGATCCAAGCTGCGTATTCTAAGTGTTGTCAGTTTAGAGATCTTCTCAATCTATGGCTATGATTACCTGAAGAAGATTGTTCTTCGAAGAGCAGACTTGAAAGATTATGCTATAGAAGAAAACGAATTCAAACATTTGATGCCAAATGACTTTGAAGATCTCTATATTCTGAACCTCCAAGGACATCTTGACCATTTACCTATTCGTGAAAAGAAGGCTCTCTCTGCTGCTGTCAATCTTTGGATCAGGGGCTTAGTCATTCGACAAAGAGTTGGTGATTTTCAACTTGGCGTGGAAAGCTACCAGACTCAGGTCAATCTTACAAGACCTCAATGGGAAGCCAAAGGACATGAATTTCGTCACGACTATATACTGATTGACACCCATAGAGCAGTCCTCTTTACCGACAGATACTGGTCAAGAATGTTAATGAGACTGTGCGAGCTATACAAATTCAGTGATGGTACACTCAAGATGGTAGAAGAAGAATTGGACTCAAGGGTGAAGGAAATCAGAATTGACTTGAAGCCGTGGAACAAAACCAAATTCTGGTCTGAACAGGATTTGAAGAGGTGTGAAGAGTTCGTTGCTGCGATCAGACGAAGACTTAAGACGAGAAAGATCTTCCGCAGCCTTGAAAGTTTTGTGGGTGGCAGAATACGTGATGGTCATTACAAGCTACTGCAAAGAACTGAATGAAGACATCTTTCTGCAATAGTCTTGTTATGTATTATGATCTATGTAATGTGGTGATTGTACTATGAACAATTACAACTACAATGTATATTATAGTGGTAGGTTATGGATTGGTGTTCCCTTTTTTGTCTAAAAGGAAACTTTGGAGTAGTCCACTTCAGATCAAATAAAACCTGACACATTTTTCTCCAACAAGTTTTGTTTCTTACATATTTAAATCACTTGAGATCCAAAATCTCAAAGGATTTAAAATTTTTGATCGGGGGAGAAAATGTGATATAAATATGAAGTCTGATAAAAGGTGACCATTTTTGTCTCAAAATGCATATTGCTCTCTAATATGTGCTAAACTCTTTTCGAATATCGAAGCATATATTGAGGGGGAGCATTTCAAAAAGAAAATAAACTTTCAAGGTACAAAGATTTCCATGTTTTAACATAAAGTACATTGATTGATTTTCTAATGGTTTCCGCATGGCTATATGATCGTGAAAATGCTTCTAAGAACTCTTTCCTCCTTGTGCAAAACAAATTCAAAATTTATATGCACAAGTTGAGGGGGAGAAACTTTTTTGAAAACCACATCCTCTCCCAAAAATATCTCTAACAAAGTATGAAAAATACTAACTTTGATCGGGAAAGTGATGTTGATATCTTTTAGAAATTGTTGATCAAAAAATCGAATCTTTCATTCTTAAATCTGAGATTTTCAAGTCCTTGGATTGATTTTTCAAATGGTTTTCAATTGGTTCCATGTGTCAAACTGATTTCAAACATACAATGCACATGTTGAGGGGGAGCTTTTTCTAAAAATATCAAAAACAATTAAGGTACAAAATTTTTTGATCATGAATCACAAGTACTTGGATTGATTTTTCAAATGGTTTTCAATTGGTTCCAATGGAAGAAGAACAATACCAAAAGACTGACCACATTTACTTTATGTATAGAGATATAAGGATGGTTAGGTTAGGTATTTGTTCCCACGATCCCGCCAGAGCCAGAGGGATCTACTCAGGGACAATCCACTAGATAGTGTATATAAGATTACACATGCGACGGCGTCACCTTATGTTTTGTGACGTCGTCGGGTCGCCGTCATTAGGGTTTCGTCTTGGCCACGTTAGACTTGCGACGGCGTCACCTTGTGCTTGTAACGCCGTCCTCTTCAGCTTCTGACGCCGTCTGGATTGAATCTAGGCCGTCTGAGTTGCGACGGCCTTTTCTTTTATAACTTGACGTCGTCACTTGAAAATAAGAGTTTTGGCTTCTGTCCCGTCACAAAATCCTCCGGCGTCGCAGATAAGCAGTGACGCCGTCACCTTGTATTTTCAGCAGCTGAAGTGTCTCGATTCTTGACTTTGGCCACTTTCTTCGTATATCCGCGCCTTTTCGTCCAAATAAGTGCCATTACAGCAATTTGCCTTCAAGAGACCTAAAAAGTGAAAAGGAACGATATTAAGTAATAACGGATACAAAAGTGATCAAATAAGGGCTTAAATGACCCCTCAAAAAGGTACCTTTTAAAACCTTATCACTAGTCTCCAGCATAGGAACCAAATGTGCACTATTAAGTCTAGAGCCACGAGATCATCCATAAATCTCATTAGGACACTGTCAATGAAGACTCTCTGTTTCACACAATGTGGAAAGAGAGAACATATTTAAAGAGTCCTACGCATTATCCTTGTGGTATTGCCAGAACATCTGAGTGATATGATAACATATTCACAATGAAGATGGAAAGCCTTCTAGAGCCAACATCAAACATGCTCTTGGTAGGTGGCATGTGAGATCTATCCAATGGATCAACCATGTGACAACTGAACAGAAACAATGGAGCGATTCAAATTTATGAATCAATCCTGGTTCAGGTTATGGATTGACGGATACCTTTGAAAAACCGGTCGTTGTGCTTAAAATTCTTTTCTCTAGCACATCGACTATGTATTAATATTTCAAAATAAAAGGTGTTTATGATTGATAATTGATTTTCCTTAAAACCTTCGTTGTATTGCAAAAACAATTTATATTGAGCAGTACACGATTGTTTTTCAAATCTCTTTTCATCAATCAGTGAATCTCAAATTCGCTGGTTCACTCACTCCGTGTTGTCTTCTTTGAGAACGTTCCGGTTTGAGAACGGCTAGAGCAGCTGCGAAACCCTGTCAAGGAAATTCTTCGGAATTATACATGATCACAGGCATTACTTGTACTGATCAACGGGGAACCGTGGGCCGTGTACCTCAATTCAACGAAAGTGATCAAAGACACTTTGCGTGCGCTTTATTGCTAACTGTTGTGTGCAGGTACACCCGACGTTTGCAGCAGATCAGAATTGAGAGGTCAATTCATAGCCACATGCTCACACAACACATTCACTTCGAAATCATGATAATTGCATCAACAACTCTGATATTTACACTCCATGCTTCTGCTCCGCTGCTGTAAATATCATGAATCAAACAAAGCTTCCGCAACTCTGATAAGAAGAAATCATGATCCAGAATGTGAGCATGTCGGTTCAAAAGTCACAACATCATATGAGGGCAACACTACAAAGAGTGATGCTGAGATCAACTGTGGCTGATGATCTCAAATAAAGCTCGAAGGTCATCAAAATGTGGATCTGCTCTATAACCTCCACTTAATGTACAAAGTAGTTGGACTATGATGAAATCACCATGAAAGCACAAAGATTGAATACTTTGATGAAGTGAAGTCTACGAGCTCAAGACTGAAGATTAATTAGAATGCTAGGATGCAAAATGTAAATCATGGGGTGACCTCCCTTAGGGGGAGATTGTTAGGAATTGGAAATTCTATGGTGAAGCATCGGTCACCCCAAATATAATCTAGCTTAAGTTAGCTCGTAGACATATCGTTTATTACGTTGTTTGTTAGTTAGTTATTAGCGTAATTTAGTCTAGTGCAACACCGTGGAGGAAGGACGGGTCTTTACCCATTGTATGCCTGATCCACAGCCCAAAGGAGGGCGTGCTTCTATGTATAAATAGCCCTCTCCCCACAAGGGAGAGGGTTGGATGTTCATTTGGAATCTAACCTTCTATGTGTTTATCTCATTAGAACATCTCTCATTCTCTCTCTAAACACTTCATATGCTTCTATGATTTAAGTATACACGTTTGTATGAAATCCTATATGTTACACAGGCGGAAATATCAGATCATGTATAAGACATGTGTTAGGATCCGGTACCTGAGACAAGCCATCAGTGTCATAAACTGGGCTCGTGTCACTCATGTGGAGCTCTTGCATGTTGGCCATTAACATCACAACTGCATTAGCTTGTAAGTCCTCCATGTCATCATCAGATTCTTCATTAGCCATAAAGCTCTGTTCTTTGTTGGTAAGTGCTCCACCAGCTTCATCTTTGAGAGCCAAGAGTAAAGCTTCCTTGTGATAAGCGCTACCTCTTGTTCTCGGCTTTGGGCAAGCATTATCCAGATGACCCTTCTCGTTGCAGTTGTAGCATCGAAGACCATTAATCCCAGTCTGAACATTTCCTTGATCAACCATTTGAACCCGTTGTTGTGTAGCACCCATGTTATTCCTTCCATTAGCATTAAATCCTTAACCACTACCCATCTGACGATCATTTCCACAGTTCTGAACCTCAACCCTTCCATTGTTAACAACAGCTTGATTTCTTGTGTGTGGTGAGGTATGAATACGGTTGTTAGATTTGTTAGCAAATCTCTCGAAAGCTCGAGAAATTAACGAAAATCCTTGATTCAATAAATCGAACGCTGCTGCATCCTCATCTGATGTCTGACTGTAAAGTGCTGAATTAGTGTTGTTGTTGTAAAGAACCAGTTGAGTTTCTTGTGATTGCTGTGAAGGATCATATGGTGTAATCTGAGCAGATTGTTGTGGTGGATTTGTGAAGACAGTTGGAAATTTTGGAAATTGAGGATAACAAGCTTGAGTGTACAAAGCAAGAGTTTGATTATCAGGTAGAGTTGGAGATGCAGGGACTCCATGGAGAATTTTGTCTTTGTCTACTTCGTTTTGATGGTGCTTCAAATAGTCATACAACAATCCGTACGTTGCTTGATGAAGATTCTTTGCTTGACATATGAATGTAACATTCTTTTCCCAATCAAGACCAAGACAGCTGAGGAACTTTGTATTGATTGCAATTTGTGGCATAATGATGCCGTGTTTGTCCAAGTCATTGATGATATCTGAGAACCTATGATACTATGACTCTAATGATTCCCCTGGTTCAATCATGAAATTCTCATAGGATAAGTAAAGTTCTGATTCCATGTCTTCTTGATTGAGTTTTGTGCCTTCCATTAGAAGATGAATTTGTTCCCACAGAGCTTTTACAGTTTTCTGAGCATCAACACTACGTAGAATCGGTAACATCATCTCTTGGTGGATCAGCAGTTGGATCTCCGAGGACTGTTGTAGTAGGCATTTGAAAAGGACCTTCAAGAATGACCTTCTTCAAAAACTTACCATGTGGTTTCTTGAGATCACAAAACCTAAAAAACCTTATCACCCATTGATCATAGTTTCCAGGAGTGAGCATTGGAGGTCTATCAAGGGATCCAGCTTCATGAATGGATTGTTGGCTGCTTAAAGCTTCACACATCTTTGCAAACCAAGAAGGTTCCTTCTGCGTTGTGACATTCATAGCATACTTAGCTGGAAACTGATATTGAAAGTAGTTAGCATGTTGATATTGTTGACGAGGGTTTGGTTGAGGGATTTGTGGTGGAAGTGGTTGTGCTCCTTGAGGAAAGTAAACTGATGATGGTTGTTGAAATTGTTGTTGAGGATACTGTTGTAGTTGTGGTTGTTGTTGTTGTTGTTGTTGAGGATACTCATGAGGAAATTAGTTGGAGTATGGTGGTTGAGACATCTTGAAACTTGTGTTGATGATGGATCTTTGTAGTTGAATGAAAATTGATGTTGTTGATGAAGTACACTTAGGCGTAAACAAGACTTGGGTGTAAAACTATTGATCTTACGCGTAACTTTATCTTACGCGTAAACAAGTGCTTAGGCGTAAATCCTTCTTGCACGTAAGCTTTAGGTTAAACATAAGCTTAGGCATAAACTAAATGCTTAGAAGTAAGAACCTTAGGCGTAAGCAAGCTTATTCGTAAAGTGTTTACTCGTAAGTGTTTAAGCTTAAGCGTAAACTTAGGGTTTTACCCAAAAATCCTTTACACTTATCCAAGTGTAAAAGATATCCACAAGTCGAAGTGTTTTCAGGCTTATCCAAGCAAGAAAACACTGAGTTAACCAACAGCTTCGAAGATCGTTGAAGAAATTTCTTACGCGTAGGAGCTTAGGCATAACTGAGACTATAGGCGTAGAAGCTTAAGCGTAACTTTAGGGTTTTGTTATGCGTAAAAACTGACAGAATTTACCAAGCTTGATTTTGATACACTAAACATTTTGGAAACTTGATTTTAAGAATAAAACAGCTTCAAAATCACCAAAATAACATAAATTTTGAAACTTGATGATCCAAAGTTACTTTCTACCTTACGCGTAAAACAAGTACACGATTCAAAACCAAGATCAAAAACTAATCTAAACATGTAAAGTTTGTAACTTTTTGCAAAAAACAGAAACTTTAACACTAAATAAACCTTAACCCATAAGAATCTTGAGATTACAAGTGTAAAAATCAAAGTTTTTATGCGTATGAAAAGTGTAAACCGCAATCCTTACACGTACGACTTATAACTTCAAAAACAAAAGTGTTTCACCCAACTATATGGCGATTGATACCACTGTTAGGTCAGTATAACTTAACACAAGCATCAATATGATAGAAATAAGGTAGAGATAGATGGTTGCACACACAATACACACGATGATAAGAAAAGGTTATGCGTAGGATTGTATAGAGTGAACAATACTCTCAAATGAGAGTATACAAGAGTATTTATAGGGGAAGGGAGCTAGGGAAACATATCTAATCCCTTCCTAGACCTCATGGGCCTTAGCATGGGCTTATTGGCTTTCTACATAAGCCATGCCTTAATAACAAACATAAAAGCCATATAAATGCAACCTATTACATATAAATGACTAACACTTCATAATAATGTTTAGGAGCGTTTCCAACACAGTTGATTCTGAATCCAAAGCACTTGTCCACAACAACTTGAAGCAGCCACATATTCAGTTTCTGTTATGGAATTTGCAACCGTAGTTTGTTTCTTGCAGCGCCATGATATCAATCTACACCCAATAAATTGACAACCTCCTGCTGTAGACTTCCTATCCAAGCTTGCTCTAGTATAATCACTATCAGCGTATGCCACCAAATCAAAAGGAGAATATTTTGGATACCAAAGGCCGACATTTATTTGACCTTTCAAGTCCCTAAAAATCCTTTTCACAGCATAAAGATGTGAAACCTTTGGATTGACTTGGTATCTTGCACATGCACACACTGCAAACATAATGTCAGGTCTTGAACATGTGACGTACATCAATGAACCAATCATTGATCTTTACATATGAACATCTACTTCTTCACCATATTCATCCTTGAGTAGAGGCTTCTAAGTTTCCATTGGTGTGCTTACTGTCTCGACTTTTGAAAACCTAAAATTCTTCAAAATTTTAGCAACATATTTATCTTGACTGATAAATATGCCATCCTTCTTCTGCTTTACTTGTAGTCCCAAGAAGAATGTAAGTTCTCCCATAAAACTCATCTAAAACTTCTCATGCATCCACTTCTCAAAAGCTATGCATAGCTCCTTCTTAGTAGAACAAAAAATGATATCATTCACATAAACTTGAACCAGAAAAATATCATCTTTGTGCCTTTTGATGAACAATGTCTTATCAATCTTCCCTCTTTGAAACCCATTGTCCAACATGTATGTTGACAAGGTTTCACACCAGGCTCTAGGAGTTTGATGTAAACCATATAGTGCCTTTATGCACACTCTATTTGGAAAGTCTGGATCTTTAAATCCTGGTGGTTGGCAAACATACACCTCTTCTTCAATCTTTCCATAGAGAAAAGCACTCTTTACATCTATCTGATACACCACAAAGTCTTTAAATGAAGCATAGACTAAAAACAGTCTAATTGCTTTAATTCTTGCAATAGGGGCAAAGACTTCATCATAGTTTTTCCCTTCTTCTTATGTGTACCCTTGAGCTACCAGTCTTACTTTGTTTCTTATCACAATACCTCTTTCATCATTCTTGTTCCTGAAGACTCATTTAGTGCCAATAGCTCTTTTACCATTAGGTAACTCCACCAAAGTCCAAACATCTTGTAACATGAATTGTAAAAAGCTCTTCCTGCATAGCTTCTATCCAGCTTGGATCTTTCAATGCTTGAATTACCTTTTTGGGTTTTTCTTGTGATAAAAAGCAAGCAAACAAACAATTTTGAAGGTCTTTATGGGTTGATCTTTGTTTAAGAGTACTGATTAACCCATGATCCTTCAAATTCTTTGTCATGTTTCTTGTTTGATTAGCTGATTGCACATCTCCAATCACTTGATCAAGAGGATGATCTTTATGGATTCTTGTAGTTGGAGTAGGGCTGACTGGAATTGTTGTATCCAAATTAGTCATGTCAGCCACTTCAACATCGTCTTCATCTTCATCACTACAAGAGTATTTAAATATGTTGGAATCTTCCAAAGGAGGCATGTTTGGATCAAATGGACATTCTTTTTCTCCAACAACATTAACTTCAATGCCAGCAACATTAACAGTTGAACTAAAAGTATTAACATTGTTAGTGCTATTATCAACACTAGCAGTATTAACATCATTAGGATTGTTAAGATAATCATCCCTCTCTTGATCATCACTGTCACTTTCTGTATTTGGATCTTATTAGTCTTCTTTCCATCATCATTTGAAGGTTTGGATCCATCATCTTGAGAACTCTTTAGAGTTGTGGAAAAAGGTGGATCAGCAGTCCATAATGGCAGCAGAATGTAATCTTTGCCAGGCCTTGTCTCCTTTCTAGCTTGACCTGCATTATCACTTGATTTTGTACCTTCAAAACCATTAGACTATGTACCTGCAACAATTGGCTCATTATTCATTGTTTTGGTTAGTGCATCAAAATCAAATAGCCAATCTGATCCACTACTTAATGTGTAGGTTCTCTTCCACTATCCTTGTTCTACTATTGAATACTATAAAAGGTTTACTATTCAAAGAGTATCTAACAAAGAATCCTTCATCAGCCTTACCATCAATTTTGCTTAAGTGATCTATGGTATTGAGAATAGTAACAGGACACCCAAATGGTCTATTAAAACTTAAAATTGGTGTTCTACCATGTAAAATTCATATGAGGTCTTGTTTTGAGGCTTAATAACTAATACTTTGTTTTTCACATAGCAAGCAGTATTAACTGCTTCTGCCCAAAAGGTAGTTGGCAATTTAGAATCAGCTAGCATAGTCCTAGCAGCCTCTATTAGTGTCCTATTTCTCCTCTCAGCTACACCATTTTGTTGAGGAGTTCTAGCTACGCTATACTATCTCATAATACCCTTCATATCACAAAACTGGTTCATCTCATTGTTCTTGAACTCAGTTCTATTGTCACATCTTATTACCTTAACCTTGTGATTTACTAGATTTTCTATCCTAGTTATAAAGGACTTAAGAAAGTCACTAGTCTCATCCTTCTTTGCTAGAAAGAAAACCCAAGTAAACCAACTAAAATCATCTGTGACAACTAGGCAATACATTTTCTTCATTAAGCTCTTAACAAATGTTGGACCAAACAAATCTATAAGCAACATATGTAAAGGAAGACTGATTGAGTTCTCTGTTTTGGACTTACAAGAGGCTCTGTGCTGATTTCCCTTTTGACAAGCAACACAAGTTTGATCATTTTCAAAATATGTGGAAGGTCGACCACTTACAAGATTTCCCTTAACCAATTTATTCATAGTTTTAAAGTTTAAGTGTCTAAGCCTTCTATGCCAAAGTTTAGATTCATCCGATGTGGCTTTTGCAAAAAGGCAAGTTAAACCACCTTTAGGAACCATGTTCTTTAAATCAACACTGTATATATTATCTCTTCTAGGAACTTTAAGCAAGATATGACATTCATCAATCAACTTAAAGTTTGGAGATAAGATGATACATTCAGTGTTAGTAAATAGAACACTATTCTTTTTGTCACACATCTGTGAGATACTAAAGAGATTGAAATTAAGCTCTTTCACAAAATACACATCTTCAAAATCCAATGTACCTATTTTAATGGTACCTTTACCAGTGATCTTTCCTCCTTTGTGATTTCCTCCAAAAGCAACATATCCTCCATCAATTTCCACATAGTCTGAAGGATAGGACATGTTTCCTGTCATGTTCCTTGAGCATCCACTATCAATAACTCCTTGTTCCTGTAAATCCATATGTGGATTGCCATGCACAAAGGTAAGAAAATTAGTCTCTTTTGGGAACCCAAGCCATCACTGACTTGGATCTGCCTTGTGCATAAATATAATCAAACTTTTTAAGGGTGATTGATGTACTGTTGTTTTTAGAAACATGGTCTAAAACTTCAATCTTTGGTTTCCAAACCCAACAAGCTAAGGCCTTTTACCCTTAACAACATTAACTACTACTTTTGGCCTAGCAGTACTAACAAGTTTTTCCTTAACAGTATTAAATCTTTGATTAAATTTACTGTTTTCAAATGTTGTTTTTTTTGTGAACCTTTTAACAGTTGAACGTGTTGTTTTATAAAAATGTGACATTGGTTTAGCAGCATTAACTATTATTTTTGGTTGGGCAGCATTAACTGGTCTGGTAATATTAAGTGATGTTAGGCCAGATTTCATTAAAACTGCTTTTGTAACCATGTTCTTCTTAGCATAGGGGTGAGTCTATTTAGCAAAGTTTTGATGGTTCACCCTTTTTGTATAGTTCCAAACAGGTTTTACCACCCTTTGTCTTTGTTGGTAATCACAATCATACTGTAAATGTTCAAATCTATCATACACATAACAAGCTTTATTAAACATATGAAAATCACTTCCTAGCCTATTGGAGATCATGTTATTCCAATTTCTATAATTACCTCTAAGACTGTAATTGTTTCTCCTAGGTTGCTCAACAGTTTTAACATGTTTCCTATCATTTTTAGGTTTAACAAACTCTTTCTTTTCAACACTAGGTTTAATTATTTTCTTTTCAGTTTTTGGTTGAGCAACAACCACTACCTCATCATCTTACACCTATTCATCAATGCTTGGGGCATCAGAATTCTTCCTATCTCTCTTAAACTCTTCATTACTAGACTAGCTTCCATATTCTCAATTACGGGTTCATTAGCAAATTCATCTAAGCCAGTAAAAGACAAGTCAGGTTTAGGAGGCATAAAATTTCCTATCAAGGGAGGTTCAACTTCATTATATCCTAATCCTTTCATGCAGTTGTCAACTATCTGACATTCTATCATCTTGTTGACACCTTTAGCTTCATATTCAAGTTTATTAACAGTAAGCTGAATGCTATCTTTTTCATTTTGAGCTATATCAAGCTTCTTCCTAAGCTCACTAATAGCTGCATCTTTTAAATAAATATCAACTTCTAAGGCCTTAATCTTTTCAGTATATATGAACTCATTAGATTTGAAAAATTCAAGCATTTCTTCTACTGATTTTAAACCTTCTTCATAACCTAAAACCATTAATTTAGACTTTTCAAAATCTTTTAACAGTTTTTCATAATGAGATTTATAAAAGCATGATTTAGAACAGTTAGATTCATTTGATACCTCTGAGTATGAACCTGAAGAACTTGATGAGTAAGCCATGAGTGCATAGTTTTTGGACCTTCTTCTGCTTGATCACTCCAATCATACCCACCTAGACCATCACAAGACACCAAGGCTATGAAATTTGATGTTTCCACTGGTACACTCCTTCTAGAGCTCTCCTTGTTCCTGTGGTCTTTAGTTCTTGGATCCTTGCACTCCCTAGCAAAGTGTCCCCTTTTGTGGCAGTTGTAGCACTCTACCTTGGACTTATCAAAGTTAACTAACTCATTGCCATTGACATTTAGCTTCCTCCCAGTGTTCTTCAGAAACCTTCTGGCCCTCATGGTAAACATGGCCATCTACCATTTCAAATCCATCTCTTTTAAGTCATCAGGATAAATTTGCTCCAAGTTCTCATGTGCAAGTTGACTATTAGGTTGACCAGCCAAGAATTCAAAAATAAGAGCATCACTCAAGTTGTCAATATTGGCAGCATTAACTTGAGTGCTACCAGTAGAAACTCCATGAGTAGTATTAACTACTCCTTTAGGACTGCTAGAAATGTTATTTGAGGACACAAAAGCCATGTTTGTTCTTGAGCTTGAGCTGGATTTTCCTTTGACTTCTAGCTCATACACCTTGAGGTTGTTGTAAAGGTCATCCATGCTCATTGTGTCAAGATCAAATTTGTTTCTCCACACAACAGTACGTGTGTTCCACTCTGGTGATAAGCTTCTTAACAGCTTCTGATTGACATCTTCTTAGAAAATCTTTTCTCCCAAAATCTCCAACTGACTGACAAGCTTTTGAAGCTTATTAAAAGTTTCATCAAGCATCTCAGAGCTTGAGCTAGTAAAGTTTTCATATTGTTGCTTCAAGAGATTTCTTTTGGTCTTTCTTGTAGTATCATTCCCTCCAAATCTCTTCTCAACAGCTTCTAGCAATGACTTGGCATCTTTAATAGAGTTGAACTTTAAGTGTTGTTCATTATGAATGCCCATCATTAAAGTATATCTAGCCTTCATCTTCAATATTCTTTGAGCCTTGTCTTCAGCAGTTGTAATAGGCACTGGAGCCACTTTACGATCCACAGTGTGTGTTTTTGGCAACTTGTTACCATCTTCTATGGCCTCCCAGAGAGAATAATCAATCATCTGGATATATTGCTCAATTCTCATCCTCCAGATCTCAAACTCTTTAGGTTTGAGCATTGGAACGTTGGAAGCAGCCACCATATGTGCAGACTCTGAATCCATGTCTTCTGCTAGTTTACAGTTTCTAGATCACAAGCTCTAATACCACTTGTTGATCCCAGTAACACTAGATATCCTTCTTTAGCTTGTATAAAGAACTAGTTATATTTGATAAATCTAACACAACTAATAATTAAAACTGTCTTGAATGTATTAAAGATTAAGCGGAATTTAATCTTTAATCTTTAGAAGAATTATCAATGAAACAGTAAAGTAATGAACATAAAATTAACAACCAACAAGCTTCAATATTATTAAGAATAATAATACAAATACCTTTTATAGTATTAGGGTTACAAAAACCTTGAAGTTGTCTATCAAAACATACGTACTAAACTAATGCCCTAGGACCTCCTTGTAACACCCCCAATTTCGTGATACGCAACGGAATTCAAACTGGGTGTTACTTCATGGCACAACAGTCATAACAATAGAAAACGAACTCTAATGGAGTCGTTTTAAAAAGGATTTATCATTCAAATTATTTAAATATATCAAAGTTTACAAAATAGGTCCCAGTAGGTTCCATTATTTACAAAATGCATCAATATAAAGTCTTTTGATGTCTTGTTAATGATAAAATATTTATAGCCTTCTTGATCTAGTCCTTGCTCTTCCGTGTCTGCTTCCGCCATTATGGACCTGAAATACATGCTTAAAACTGTCAACACAAAGGTTGAGTGAAATTCATAGAGTTTGTTTGATGGTTGAACACATTATGTTGGTAGTGTGAGCTATAGACTCACACCAATGGTTTGAAAACAAAACAGATATTATTGCATTAAGCTCATGATGAAACCAAATTATGTTGGGTGCCACCATCTAAAGTTATGTTGGGTGCCTATTCCCAAAGATATGATGGGTGCCTATACCCAAAGATATGTTGGGTGCCTCTTCCCAAAGATATGTTGGGTGCCTATACCCAAAGATATGTTGGGTGCCTCTTCCCAAAGATATGCTCGGTGCCTATACCCAAAGATATGCCGGGTGCCTCTTCCCAAAGATATGCAGCTATTTCTACGTAAGTAAATTAACTACCAGTTTCTAACTTAGGCAATAATAATATCAGGAGAACAGCAAACAGTTTCAAAGCAATGTGTTCGGTTTAAAATAAAGCATGTATCCCCCCCAAGGATTTGTAAAACAATTAAGTAATAGAAAGTGGGGCTATGAACTCACCTCAGAGTAAATGATATCAAATGTATAATGAGAATGATGGATATGCCGCGAGAACTTCTACGAGCAACCTAGAATAGGATGTTGCGACTTAGGTTTGAAATAATGATGCGAAAGAAATAACAAACCTATATACGTTTCTATGTTGATCATGATGTAGTACATGGTTTTTGTGTATGTTGTTTATAGAAATGGTCTAGTTGTGAAAACGTGTTTAGTTTATATATATTGTACTACCGTTCGGGCCATCACAATTCAGAGGTCATGTAGTAAACGTTCGAGGAGCTAGGACACTTCAAATCGTAAATCCAGCAACTCGTCGATACGTTTTACTCAAATGAAACCCCTCACATGAAGCTCCCTAGTTTTGTAGCACTTAGTATATAAAACATATGTTTTGTTTATATATCATAAGTGTCATATGGTTTGTAAACACAAGTTACAATGTTGTTTGGTTATGATTAGGAATCATAATGGTTATTACAAGTATCGTCATAATTTATGTCACAAGTGTTTAAAGAAAAGTTTACAAGTTTCTAAATTGTAAAGTTGGTTATTACAAGTATAGTTTCATATTTTATCAAGGAAGTAGATCTAAATTGTATTAAATACATTTAGGTTTGTCAAGGCTAAGGCCTTTGGTTTACGGTCTCGGCTAAATAAGTCTTAAGGCTGTAGCCATGGCCTTTCCGTGGCTTTGTTCTAGGCTACCATGGTCTTGAGACTCAGCCTTGGCCTTAGCTGTGGTTGTGGTCTTGGCTTAAGGCCATTAGGCCTCTTGGTTTGCCTTTTAGTTGTGACAAAAGTATAGTTGTGAAACTATATATAGGGCAGTTTCAGTTTTTGAAAGATAATGGCCTATTTAAGCGTTTTCAAGGTCCGAGCTTCTATTCAAAGGAAGGAAAACGTCGTTTCGGACAACTTTCGTGTTTTAAATTTTTGATGATTGGGACCAGAAGTACCACTTTTTACACGACCAGACCCAAAACAGTTTCAATATGGCAGTTTTGGCGTTTTAGTTTCGCTAACTTCTTTTGACTATAACTTTTGACTCGTTTGTTTGTTTTGGGTGATTCAAGTTGCTATGTGTACCTTTTTATCTTGTTTACCTTAGTATGTAAGTTAGAAAGTCCATATGTTACTTATTTTAATGGTCTCAAATGTGTAGAATATGACTAGTTTACTAGTTTGTTACTTTTACAACAATATCTGAATTAAAACATGTGATTGAGTATATGTAGATCATGAATCAACATAGTATCTATATATATAGCATGAAATTTTTAAGATTATGAATAATAAAGATGAGATGATGGTGGTGATTAGTTGCTTACGACTTTTGGCTTTCAATTAAGAAAGGAGTAACTAGTAAGGATCAGAATTTGATTGAACATTTAGGACCTCGGATTGAGCTAGCTTTCTACACCTTGGCACCCTTGCAATCTTGAAGAGTTGGTGATGAAGTACTAAGTGACTTGAGTGGATCTAAACTCAAGAAGACCACTTAAACTTGCTAGAGATTTGATGTAGTAACTTACTACTTGAAACTTCTTTGCATAAACTTGGAGTTTATAGATCAAATTATGGAAGATATGATGGTTTTAGTGTATGAACGACCCAAATCAGTATTTTAGGGTTCTTAGGATGTATTTCACTTCCTATTTATAGGAGGGTAAGTTTGGTTAATCATATATTGGGTTAAATATTAACCATGGTTAAGTTAGGATACATGTAATGATCTAAATGAACCATGGTTAGGATGATGCCACCAAAATGATGACTCCCCCCCTAAGGTCGGCCATGAGGAGATAAGATGACTTAGGTGGATAGTTTTGGTATTATCTTGGTTACGGAGTGAGTTTTGGTTCCGTTAATCGCTAACTGTAAGCCGTTAAGCCATAAAACGTAAAACCGGGTATCGTAAAAATATGAAACTTATAGGAATGATTAAACTCATCATTATACTCCATATAAAAACATAAAATGGGTGATAAGTCTCATTGGGTGCAAAAACGCTGCTTAAAACTGGAAATACGGGTCAAAAACGCGTAATTCGCAATTTATCAGAAAAGAACGAAATTTCAGGGAAATGATCGTGAATTTATTTAAAGTAGACTAAAATTAGTCTAAAAGTGATATGAGATGTCAAAATGTGGTTTTCGTCGTACGTGGGATAACTTAACAGTTATACGTGAAGTTTAAAAGTTACGCGATTTAAGTAAAAAATGTAGAACGTACAAGCTTAATTTCTTTATGGTCAAAGGAGGAGGGAAATATGTTTGACTTTTCCAAAAATGTAAAAGTTTCTAAACATCTTAGAAAATACCGTGCATGAATGGTTAAGTCTGGGTCTACGTAGATTTGTTTAAAACGTAAGTTTAGTTTCGTACGGCTCAGGGTTTATTTGGTAACATTTAAAAGAAATCTTAAAAATTCTCTAATTAATTATGAGTGATCTAAAAATTAATCTGATGCTAGAAAAATTGTCCGAGTTGATTTTCGTTATGCGTGGGATGTTGAAATGGTGTTCCGACCAAAATGAAACTTTAAAACGATGTTTTCTTAATAACTTTTGCGAAAATGATATAACGATTGTCGAACTCTCAGGTCATTACTAAAATAATTTATCTTACGAGAATGTGAAATAAAAATTTATACGGGATGAATAGTAAAAGTGAATAGTAACTTTTCAAAAATATGAAAAGTAACCCAAAAAATACGCGTTGTTACACTCCTTTTATAGACTAAGGAGTCCTATTAGGGTTACAATACGTATTCTCTAAGATAAGAATACTTTCCTAAGTAATACAGATATTTACTATAAATATTTCATGCATATCTAATAAGCAGTACTAACTAAACCGACTAGACAATACTAACTTACATAACCAACAGTTGTATCTTCAAACAACACTAAGTTGTACTAGCAGTAGTAATATTACACTAGTAGTAGTAACAACACTTATCGTATTTTCCTTTTGAGTCTTCAACACTGGCAGTAGTAACTTGCACTGGCAGTCTTAACTTCATACTGACAAGTCTTAACCACTTAGCATATAATTCTTATAATCCACCAGTAGTACTTATCTTCAAAGAGAAACAGTATCTTCAAGAAGCCTTTAAATCCTAACACACTCGTACTATCATTTGAAAAGGTAACGGGTCATAAAACTTTGTGATCGAACTATTGATGCTTACCTTCAAAAGATAGAATCCATTGTTATGTCATTGAATGCTCTTGGCTCTCCATTGAGTTATGATGATGTTGTTACGTATGCAATGGCTTGAGTGATAAATTCTCTCATGTTGCTAATACAATTGCTCATGGGATCTTTTTCCCGATCTAGCTACACTTTGATCCATGATTATAACTGAAGAGATGTGTAGCAACACACATTTTTCAGGTTATCATTTATCCAATTACTTGAACATTTTTATCCTAAACACATAATTTCTTGCTTTGACATATAACCGTGAGGTTAATACGCGTACAACGAGAATCAATGTTAAACGTATACCGACACTAGACTAAGTTTAGTCTACGACTAATATGTACTATATGACTTTTATAAGCATATTTTATGAGTCAATTATATTTGGTTTTATAAATTTTACGTAAGTCGTTTAAACTTCCATTAAGTCTCATGCATGCAATAACCAACACAACTCGCCACCTTTATATTATATACATATATACATACTTAAATATACCAAATTTGAATTTTTCCCTCCCCTCCCCCTTTGGACTCCTTAAACCGGCCATATATTAGTGTAGGTGCAAATATTTCATTTTTTCACCTCAATATCCCAACCTTACCTTAGGTATGCTAGCTTTGAAAGACACCACACTTTGAAAAACCAAACCATCCCCTAGCCCTTCATGCACACGGCTCAACCATGGTGTCATGTGACTCCTTGCTTTTTTTTCTACAACACACCCTTGTGACACAATCTTGACCATTCAAACTTACCTAAATTACTCCTATAAAGAAACCCTTGCTAAGCTCATTTCACCACACCAAAACTTACCATACTCTCTTGTTTATTTCTCTCCATCTTACGGCAGCAACAATACCAAAACAAAGGGTTTTGAGCTTGGTTAGATCTTGGTTCAAGTGTTGGTTTAAGGGTTACATAATAGTTAAGGTGTTGAAGGCTTGAATATAGGGTTTTCATTAAGTGTTCTTGTTCACCAATTATAACACCCCTAAAAATGGCACAGCGGAAGCATTCAGGTTACTGGGGTGCTACTCATTGAATCACAACACAAGTAATAAAGAACGGAATACATTTTCCGTTATAAAAGTACATTCGTTTCAATTGAAAAATGTTTACATCATAATTTTGTTTTTGAAATATCTGGACCATTGGATTGTGGTTTCAATACAAAGTAATTGTAGATATGTTTAAAACACTTCTGGTAAGCCTATGACCCATGCCATGCGCTGCCTCAAATCATCATGTAGCAATACAGTTAAGTACCTGAGAAAACATGCTTAAAAAGTCAGCATAAAGCTGGTGAATTCTTAAATTTAAATAAACCAGTAAAGTGGACCATAAGCAAAGCATATGAGCATTACATCGAAAATAATATCATACGAAAGTCTATTACTCTAGCTCTAAGTTCATGATACCGAAGCTATGTGATAACGCTCAGATTGTACGTGTTTTCAGTAGCGTTATGAGTGCTTTTGTATATGTTATTTGGTTATATTTATATGATTTTAGTGCTTAATCGCATCAAAAGATGTTTTTCTAGTATTTATAACCAAGTGCACGGAAACGGAAGGAAAAGTTAAAGAATGTTCAATAAAAGAATATTCCCGTTTCACTGAAGCATGTCAAGCACATGTCAGCATTTCAAGTATCACAGAAGATCAAGATGATTGAAGAACCAAGCTCTACAAGTCAGAATCAAGCAAAAGATCGATTTTCCATCACTCAGCAAGACCAGCCGATCGGTTGCAACGCGCAACCAATTCGGCTGGAAAGTGGTCAAAAGTACCCCATGAAGACAGACCAGCCGATCGGTCACCGCCCACAACCGATTCGGCTGGGTTAGTACAAGAAGACCAACCAGATCGACTGGACAAGCAACCGATCGGCTGGAGGTCCTGGTTCTGTTATTTCTTCATCATTAAGCTTCCCCATTGTATCCAAATGATTCTAGGTCCTTCCCTTGATGTATTCTATTCCCTTCCTAACTCCTTGGAGGCCAAGTTCAACATTTAATACCCTAGGCCTTGGAACTAGTATAAATAGAGACCTCTTGTGAGCAATTGAGACACACACTTCAATACAACTCTCTACTCATCAAACACAAAGCTCTTAGCTCTCAAATTCGTCCTTAGAAGTCCAACAAAATTTTGGAGTTCCAGAAATCAAACATTTGGAGGTCAAACCCCCAAGAAGTCTACCCCAATACTTTGGGAATCATTGCTTCACCATTTGTAATCTTATTCCAAGCATTGTAAGACTCTTAATCATGTTTTCTAATGTTCAAAGTTCTGAGTTTATGTTTATGTTTGCTATGAGTGGCTAGTTTCTATATACACTTGCTTAAATGATGTTGATTATCATGTGATTAGTTTATGATTGTGTTAATATGTTTTAATTCAATTTCAAGTTGATTCTAATATCCAATTGTGCTTAAGTTTCATAGTGGCATTTGTTAATCAAGTTTGACTAGTTGATAGTAATCGTAGAGGTTGAAAGAACTTATTGGTATTCAACTAGTTATAATCATTTTTTCTATGGATGATTGTTTTTACCCATTATTCTTGGTTAAACAAAGGAACTAAATTGTGGTTGTAATTAGAACGCTTTTTGATTATCAAGTTGGATTGATTGGAAACATCTAAAAGGTCGTAAGATTAGTTGTTTACAATCAATTGTAACCTTTTGTCTATAATCGGTTACCTTTTGTATTGACCATTTCTTAAGCAAATTTGATAAGACAAATGGATGTTTTTGTGTTTAAGTTTGTGAAAGTAAACTTACGAAACTTGAATTGATCTTGAATTGATTGGTTAAACTTAATGCTTGCTTTTATGAACTAAAATCTTAACGAAGGTTTAACTTGTAAGAACAATAGAATAGTACACCAACTAATTATCATAACCAACATGTTAAGAGGTTAACACAATCATATTAATCAAGGATAAGAAACTAGTTTAAGCAAGTGTAGTTTTTAATCATCTGAATTTCATTATATCTATTCTCGTTGTTATTTACTTTTGGATTGCCTTAGTTGATTTAGACTTGTTAATCAGATTCACTCACAAATCCCTGCGAACGATCCCGACTTACCTTCAAAATCTATAACGGACGAGTGCACTTGCTCGTATGTGTTATTGGTAAAATTGGTAAATCATCTTTTATAAATTTAAAAATAGTACTCACGTAGCACATCACTATGACAGTGGAGCATGCTATAAATCATGTTATATAAAGGCTCAAGCAAGTATCTAACCCGTGACACTTGTACTCCGACATGTTATACGTTCACATTTAACATGTTTGATCAAACCGAAAGGGGGAGTCACTCCTGATAGATCTATCTGTAACACTCGCGCTTACCAGCAGGAACTGACGGTACATGAAGTTAGGTATAATTTGGGTTACAAAGCTTAGGCTAACTCGTAATAGTTTTAACAAGCATAAGTTTCAGTTTGGTCGAGATAAAAGTTTGCATGTTTATCACCCCAAGTTTTGCAAAGCACGGTAAAGTTAAAAGTGGGGCTATAAACTCACCTCAGAAAATAAGCAGAAATAAATAAGTCAAATAGTGATAGTGAGCGGCTCCGACGCATGGCCTAGATTAGTATGGCAAGTTTAGTGTATAGATTTATGTTTAAGACTCGATGTGTGAAGTTTAAATATGTTTGAAAGTTTTTAAAGTGTTTGTGTTATTGTTGCTTATGTGGCAGTATTTAAGTTTAAATAGTTTCTAAGTGTTTGCAAGTATTGGCTCTTGGAAAAGTGCAAAAGTATATAGTACATAAGTAAATAAATTTGACGAATGAGTCTCTGGTTCAAAAGTAATCGAAATACTATGTACGGAAAATAACACAATAAGTAAATATTAGACTTCATTGGAATATACAGTATGTCGTATAAAAGTATATATATATATATATATATATATATATATATATATATAGAAATTGGTTCTTTTAAAAAGTTGATCTTGGTGGAAAAGTGAGAGAAGTGATCTCAACCATTAGATCTTCCTCCCTTCCCCTCCTTTTTTTCCTCCCAAGTCTAGGGGCCTCTTTGTCACATTCTTTATTTTTTAAGGGCTATTTATGTATCTTTTACAAAACTGGCTCATGTCTTATTTAAAGAACTAATTACGTTGCAAAATACAAATTAGTCTTAGTAGCATATCTGATATCTTAATACATTTACTTTCAAAAACTAAAAGTTGAACTCAAAGTTGCAATTACCAGAAGTATGGAAATACAAACTACAAGATACTAGTTCAGACATGTAGGACACATAATATTTGAAATGTCATCCAAATCAAGCCATTTCACCATGGATACGCCTTGCAAGCTAAATTTTATTAGGCATGATGGTCCCATGCTTGGCGTGAATTGCATACAGATTAGTGTCCTCAAACAGTCCCAGCAGATAAGCTTTTGCAACCTCTTTCAATGTCAGCACGTGGTTTCCACTGAACATAATCAGTTCGGTTAAACTTGGTGAATCCCCTGAAACAACCATAAACAATATATTAAACGCATCTATACAAAAACACGACTAGCTTTCTACAAAAAGAGTTAAATACTACTATACATACTACTTCCTATGGTTTACTTAATTAAGTTCCCAAATTCAGAATTTTGAAAGTCCGAGCCTTTTCTCAAAGTGCAAATCAAGTGTTACCCAAAGCTGAATAAAGATAAAGTTCCATTCCTTTTTAAGCAATCTGCCTAAATCATATTTATTAAGTGTGCATAAGTTTGGACTTTACTTGTCAAAGTATTTGATCCACTGAAAACTAGACAATACACTTAGCGATGAAAGTATAAACAACTAGAAAAGTATGTTACCCATCCAGATGTTGTGAAGTATTTGAGATAATACTCTGTAACATACCATCATGATGTAAGTTGATTAGCTTTGCAAGTGAGTGGCTACAAGTTGTATCCTTTTTAATGTGTCCTCAAAGCAGAGGCAAAGTTTGGTCACGTCCTCATTGTAAAAGTGATCCAGAAGACTAGCTTTTAACCTTCATTACTGGAAGAGTGTCAAAACAAAAAAAAATTAAAAATTCACAAACATGATCAACTTAATGCAATAAAGCCTAAGATCTACAAGTACAAGTTAATAAAGACAGAAGAATTTGTTGAGTGTATGATCTTATATCTTTAAAGAATTTGTTGAGTGTATGATCTTATATCTTTAAACATAGTATCATCTCTTTATCGTTTTTCAATTCCTAACTGATAACATATCACAAACATATATACTCGAGGTTAAATATGATGAAGATAAGTACCTAAAAGGAAGTGCGGCTTTAGAATTTCGAATAGCACTTCCACCTCTTCTATAGCTTCCTTAACTTGATCCCCAAGAAGTAGCATCTGCCAAAACTTAATCCTCATAGAAATTCCTTCTATATAAAATAGAAAAAAGTTATAAAATGTTGCTTGCCTGTATTAAAGGAAGTAAAGCCTCTCAAAAGCTGGTGAAGTAGAATGAAGAGCGTTCTGTAAATGCTTCACTGCAGCCTTATAGTGATCATTTTTTATTCTAGGCAGCTGAAAACAATAAAAGCATATGTATATCAGATACACAAAGATATCAATATACAAAGGTCGAAAAACAAAAAAATGTAAACGATGCACTAAAGGTCCTCAAACGAATGCTCTAGTACCTCAAACAGATGCACTAACGTATCTCAAATGGATGCAATTAAATAAGTTTGTTCCAAAAAAGCTTTTAAGATTTGATAAATCGCGGGTCGGCTACCTTCACTTTCAAGCTTTCTAGAAGAGAAGAATATGTCCTCAAACCTGTTGTAACACCAACACACCCCTATCTATTATTGTCTTCCTATTAAATCCTAAACCCATTCCTCCTATTATTAAGTCTATGGTTGTTTCCAAAGAAGCTACGAGTCTGGTAGTGACTCATAGCTCTATCTCTGAGCATTTTTGCTTCAGCAAGTAAAGGAGATGGCAATGTTGAAAGTACAGCATCGGAAGATGTCAATAGATCCTGAAAACAACCACAAAAAAACAAAACTTCGTTTACTTGAATAACTTTTACATATAACTGATAAGTCAAGAAGTTCAGGATAATTTAGAGGAAGCATACGCATATATTCAGTACATTTCATGGATCATAGCTTCATAGTACTGCAACATGTATTTCAGACGGGAAATATCTTTATCTTTAGATCATGTGATGACATATGCAGCTAGCTCAACTTATGCCTGTGCTTCAGCACAAATATAGTAGCTACTGACCTACTGTCGATGTTATAGATTATCTTTCAGATTATAAATAATCTACGACAACATATGATAAATACAATGACAATAGTTTTACTAGATCTTGCGCCCGATACTATAATCAACCTCCCTTGCTGCCCTAAAATGTCCAAATAGATGCTCTAAATACTTAGATGGATGCACTAATATCTACCTTTTCGATGCACTAATCAAACTCATAGATGCCCTATGTGTATATATAGCCACCAAATGATAGTGCTCCTGTCCTCAAAGGTAGTAATATAGCTCTTCTATTATGGGGCCATATCATTAAAAAGGTTACCACGTATCTAAAACGAAAAATTGAAAATTGCAAATAATCAATGAAAATGTGACAGGTTGTGCATATATTTTTGTTCACATAATAAGAAATCGTGAAAAATAAAGGTCGACATGGGAACACATACTGTGAGATAATAGAAGAAATGACAGCTCCACTCATGCCTAATTTGAAGAAGTACATAAGCACGGGAAATAGAAACACAACTAAAAAGCTACCAACCCCTGCACAACAAAAATGACAGTAATAACCATTACAAAAATTGTCAAAAGACTACAAAAAATATTTAACAAATAATGATTTCTTATTACTTGCCTAGACATACTAAAGGAGTCTTTATGTCCTTAAAACCATGAAAAACGCCTTAAAAGAGCCAAAGAGAGCACAACAATAAGATCCCCAAGGGCTCTAAGAGAAAGAAACTGTTGGTTTGGAACATGCATAGAAGAAGCCTGCAACGAATCAATATTGATATCGATTTTCTTTATAAAAAAGTCTGTTTGACCTTTAAAGTCAAACTTGAGCTTCAGAACAAAGGTTCTACTCAATTAAAGCTTACCGATGATATACCCATCAGATTAAGAAATACTCCTGACCCAAAATATAAAGCTAAACCCTTAAATATACCAATGCCAAATCCTAAAAGCAACGAAATAGAAAGAGATTCTAACTGATGCCGATCAGTTATGGCATGGAATCCATTGCCATTTGCTTCCTCATAATTATCGCCTGTGCTAGTTTATCGTTATGTATATCCAATGTAATACCGCCTTCAAAACTATTCATCTGAATATCAATAATCTCAGCATTGGGAAGCCCCCCATATTCCAGCAGGGACAAGAATGCGATAACCATACACGTTGATGCCTTAAAATATGCTACGATGTTAATGGATGCACTAAACATACACGTTGATGCCTTAATTTGTCCAACGACGCACTAATCATACTCACTAATGCCCTAATTTTCCCAGCGATGCACTAAAAATTAAATCGGATGCCCTATTATTACTAACGATGCACTAAAAATACAAATAGATGCACTAAACATAGGCATTCATGCATTAATATGTCTAATGATGCACTAATCTTACTAAATGATGCCTTTTGTCATATGATTCAACAAAACTACAAATTATGATTTGTTTACACATTGATGCCCTAAAATGTCAATATTTCAAATATATTCTAATTGATCAGTAAATAACAACTATTTATGTTAAACTTCCAAAATCATAACAGACGCCATAACTTTACACAAATTCACAATAATACTAATTATGATATAATTTACCATATAATGCACAAAAAACATAGAAATTTTAGCGAATCTATGTTATGCCGTATAGATAAAATAATAAAGAAAAGCTTAAAATGAGCTAAATGAAATTTATATATAACCTGAATAAGAAGATTTGTTTGATTGAATCTGCGCTATTTGAATAAGGTGGCGATTCCACTGATGCCTTAATATGTTCACGGTTGTGTGACGATTGTGGATTGAAGATTGACGCGGCGGTTGCACGACGGAAGGTGGTGGAACGGTGGTGGTGGTGGTGACGGTGTAGATGGAGTAGCTCATCTCCATGTTTGGGAATAATGATGGAGATGGTGATGGTGGTGGTGGTGGTGAAGGTGCATATGGTGGCAAAGGTGGTGGTGGTGGTGGTAACGGTGCAGAAGATGATGGTGGTGTATCTCATCTCCTGTTTGTGAATGAATGACACGAACATATTGATATCCCCTATTTGATGTATTTTTTTTTAATTTTCACCCTGAACTTTTGATTGTTATCAATATCTACTCTATAACTTTTTTTCTCACTTTTCCTTCTAATTACACTTTTCTCTAGAACCGGACTCTATATATATATATATATATATATATATATATATATATATATATATATATATATATATATATATATATATATATATATATATATATATATATATATATATATATATATATATATATATATATATATATATATATATATATATATATATATATATATATATATATATATATATATATATATATATATATATATATATGTATGTATGTATGTGTATATATATATAGGACCGTAAAAACATGTAATTTATGTGGTTCGGGAGGTCTTGGTTGGTGAAAGAAGATGAAAGTCTTCATCTTTCTAGAGAGAGAAAGTAGTGAGAGGGTGGAGAAACAAAGGATACTTTATTGATAAAACAAATGAAGCACAAACCTAATGATTTCCCACACCCCTCATAGAGAGTCATGAGGGGTATTTATAGGCTCATCCAACTATTACTTTGCCCCTTTTACATTAGTAGTCCCTACGGGTGCAACTTACTACACATCTAGTCCAATTCACGTAAGTGACGTTATCTTTAAAAAAGAGCGAGGCTAACAATCTACCTCCAAGATATCGTCACACGTGAATGGTTACAATAAGACCTATAAATACATAAACAAAGTAAATTACAATAATAATAAACAATGTTGACGTTGTTGAAGCACAGAGTCTCTGTATTCTAGATACTGAGGCAAACTTGAAGTTCTCTCTTCCGACAATCTCGGCATTTGATCTTTGGCGCTGACGGCACAAATCCTTGTAGCTCTGAACTTCAAATATAACGGTCTAGTTAGGTTATTACTCCCTCCTAAATAGTGGGCCTTTTTTTGTTTCTTGTGCTCCCTCCTGAATCGTAAACTCTTTTCCAACACGCAGCGGAGAAAGTAGACTCCTGATTGTAGCACAATGGTTGTCATTCGGGGAACATCATAACAACATAACTCACTTAGTATTGCATCCAAGTTGGTAAAAATCTACGATGTAGACCACACTACTTCTCCTTCTTCACTATTAAGCACAATTCCCTTCGTCAATCCAATCATGAAAGATGAAACACCAACTTCTCCCACCTGATGGTTGCGAGCTATCAGAATCATCATAATGTTGTGTACATGCCATATACCTTTTTCTTGATGCAATTTGAGACCATATCTTGTTTAAGTAAAATTCCGTGAGAATATGTCGCAAAAATACTCTCAATACGTCTCTCAAACCAACCTAAAATCGAACCTCCTTTTGATTCACCGGCTAATAGTAATGACCACATATGGAGACAACCTGATACAACCAACTTGAAAAGGAAGTAAACATCCCAACTTTGTGACTTACTGCTTGTTCTAAATCCTTGAATAATCCACAGCTACGTGTGACACTGAGTACTACAACGTAACTTCTTAAAGTGATAGTTATACACTGTGAGCACTACAACGTAACTCCTTACATCAGTTATAACCAGATTGTCAATTCATAATCACTTATGAAAAATGCCCCAACAAGTTATCTTGAGACATGCAATCAACCAACCATCATCTCAATGATAAAGAAGTACACCCGTAAAATGTTACTTCAATTCCGCATAAGTAATACCATACAAAAATTCCGTAGTTATTTTTTTTTATCAAATGTTCGATTCTAGCCGTGAAGGTATGTATCCCCGTGAAAGTTTCAATATACAAATACCACTCATATAGCAAATGATATCAAAAGTTTGGCTAAATTTGAAATTGTCACAAAAAATAGAATATCATTTTGTTTATCAATCAATTCAAACGTTTCAACCCAATATTAACATGCACCCCATTCAAAATCATAGTCCAATCCGTTTAAGATCACTACACAGCCTAGTACAAATCGTGTGATTCATCAGCCCATTAAACATAACCGATCCAAACAAATAGTAATATGATCCACTTTATCTAGTGATATAAATTGGTACTACCCTAATCTTTCTCTCATAATACACAACCCTAAATCACTGTAATACTCAAACCCTACAACACACATCTTTTTATCATCGCCTACCATGTATACTTTCCTTCCCAATCTCATCTAACTCATCTCATTCACAACTTATCTTTCTCATCTCTTTCACAACCGATCAACAACGAATACCAATAATCATCTCAACACATGAACACCCTTTTTCTTGATTTGCGCTTTAGTTCAAATACACCACAGGGATGTCGGCATGATCCTTTTAATAAGGGGTCACGGGTAGGTTCAATTATTGTTGTGTCTTTTGTTTGTTTGTTTTTTTTTTTTTTTTTTTTTTTTGTCAAAAGAATCCAATAAGTATGAAACTGAAAGTTTTGTACTCTTTTGATATGATTCGTATATTAAATGAAGCAAGCCTTCAATAGGATCTATGATGATACAAGTTCAACTAAAAAAATCTATAAAAGATTAGAAAAAAGTTGAGCAAATCTGAGATCTCATGTATTTTTTCTGTTCGTTCTTGGATTTGTGATGGGTTGAAGGTGTAGGTTAAGTTTGATGGAGATGTTTTCGGCTGAAATGAGTAGATGATGGGTTTAGGATTGATGTTGGATTGGATATGTGTTGTTGTATGTGGATAGGTTATTGCTCGGCTGAGGTATACTTGTGTCTTGATTTGACCCCTTTTTTGCATTTTGAAATTAGACCAATGAAGGATAGAACCTGAGGTCGAGGCGAGTATAAGTGGTTTTGTGATATTGGACTGATGATGGTTTTGTAGAACTGAGGTCTTTTGAGCTTTTGGTATTTGGTATTGTATGGTCAACAAAACGCAGCACTGCTGCCTTTCTTCAAAACGCAAATTTTTTTGTCAAAATGCAACAAGTTTTGTCAAAACGCAAATAAGTTTTGTCAAAACGCAATAAGAACTCTTAGTCAAACCGCAGTACCCTGTTAATCTCAAACAACATCCAAAAGAGGGTCAAATCGCAGTTGATCATTTTACCCTATTATTCTCAAAACGCAGGCAAGAAATGTGCCAAATCGCAGTCAAGAATTATACCAAATCGCAGGCAAGAATTTCCCGACCATTTTTCCGGCAACAGTTCAGATCACATTTTTGCCTTCTCTTTGACCACAAAATGCATGGTAAAGGTACAAAATAAGTCATAAAAATAGTAGACAAAATGATATTGTACTGAAACAACCACAGGAACAGTTTTGTAAAACTGTATTTGAGAACATAGACTTTTTGACCAAATGGATACTATATAACTTGTCTAAGCTGTTAAACATCAAAGTATGAAAAAAAATACCGGATGAAAAAAGTTGGTAAATCACAATTCAAAACAAGATTCGAACCACACATAAATAAATGAAATAACAACCTTGGCTCCTTATACCAATTGTAGGATCGAAAACTTGTAAGATTTATGTGTTTTTTAGAGGTCTAGGTTGATGGAAGAAGATGAAATACTTCATCTTTCTAGTGAGAGAAAGTAGAGAGAGGGTGGAGAAGAAAAGGTATTTTATTGATAAGAACAAAATGAAGCACAAACCTAACGCTTAACTACACCCCTCATGGAGAGTCATGAGGGGTATTTATAGGCTCATCCAACTATTACTTTTCCCCATTTACATTAGTAATCCCTACGGGTGCAACTTACTACGCATCTAGTCCAATTCACGTAAGTGACGTTATCTTTAAATAATCTTAAAATAAGAAGTGGTAAGAAGTAACAATACCCGCATATCCGAGATGCACCAACCTAAATTAGATGCATCTCTATTATCTTATATGCATCATAATGTGTTTTGATAAGGTTTTAAAATGTACCTTTTTGAGGGGTCGTTTAAGCCCTTATTTGATCACTTTTGTATCCGTTATTACTTAATATTGTTCCTTTTCACTTTTTAGGTATCTTGAAGGCTGTTAGTTATTGGATTTCACAAACACTCTAAACCATAATCAAAGTGGGCGTATAAGTATGTTAGAGGGAGAAAGTTCTAGTGAGAGAAAGGAAGAGAGTTGGGAACTATAGTGAGAGAAAGAAAATATTATTATGAGCTCCAACTCTCTACCTTGGAAGGTAGAGAGTATTTATAGTCTTACAATAAAACGCCACACAACGGGCTGTGGATCAGGCATACAGTGGGTAAAGACCCGTCCGTCCTCCACGGTGTTACTAAACTAAATACTACTTAACATAAAAGTACTATGACTACGAGCTTTCTAACGATTACATATACTTGAGGTGACCGACTCTTTAATACCTGGAATTTCTAATTCCTAACAATCTCCCCCTAAGGGAGGTCACCTCAAACATATACTAAAATGACATTGAATACAATCAGATATTACATTAACAATTGATCTTGCATTCTTGATGTAGTACTTTGCTCCCAAGCTCGTAGTCATTGATTCCACTCATTGCATGTTTGGTTAATCCAAGTGGAGGTCTTTTACTGATCCACGTGATAATAATGTTGAGCCGCTTTTGAGATCATCGCCTAATAGAGAATCTCTGATACATCCATTGTGGTGTTGGTATTATGTGATGTTGTGACTTTCTGACCGACATGCTCACATTCTGGATCATGATATCTTCTCATCGAGTGCGGAAGCATTCGTTGATTCATGATATTGGCATTGCAGCGAGCGTAAGCATGGAGTGAAAATATCGAGTCATTGATGCACTAATCATGATTTCTTTGAGATGAATGTGTTAGGTGAGCATGCGGCTATGGATTGACCGCTTCATTCCGATCAAACGTCGGGGTGTACCGCATAAGACGCGTTAGCAATAAAGCGCATGAAAGTGTCTTTGATCACTTTCGTTGAATTGAGGTACACGACCCACGGTTCCCCGTTGATCGACAAGTACCGTGATCGTATAATTCGAAGAATTTCCTTGACAGGGTTTCACAACTGCTCTAGCCGTTCTCAAACCGGAACGTCTCAAAGAAGACAACACGAAGTGAGTGAACCAGCAAATTTACGTCCACTGATTGATGAAAAGAGATTTGAAAAACAATCGTGTATTGCTCAATAGAAATTGTTTTGCAATATAACGAAGGTTTTAATGAAAATCAATTATCAATCATAAAACACCTTTTGATTTGAAAAATTAGTACACGGTCGACGTGCTAATGAAAAGAGTTTTAAAGCACAAAGACCGGTTTTCAAAGGTATCCGTCCAATCCATAACTGAACCGAACTGTGATTGATTCAAAGATTGAATCGCCCCATTGTTTACGCTCAGTTGTCACATGGTTGATCTGTATAATAGATCTCACATGCCACCTACCGGGAGCTTGTTAGATGTTGGCTCCATAAGGCTTTCCATCTTCACAGTGAATATGTAAACACATCACTCGGATGTTTCGCAATACCACAAGGATAAATGCGTAGGACTCAAGATATAATCTCTCTTTCCACATTGTGTGAAAGAGAGTCTTCATTGAAAGTGTCCTAATGAGATTTATTGATGATCTCGTGGCACTAGACTCAATTTGTGCATATTTGGATCCTATATCGGAGACTAGGGAGAGGTCTCCTCCTTCAATATCAACAATCTCTAAGAGAAAGTTGATAGATAATGTCGGTTCCCGTGAGAATGAAACAAGTCCTTTTAAGAGGAACTTGAGTGGTTTGGAAAGTTGAAGTGCAAGTATGCGTCATCTGGGTCCATGACGCGTCTTGTCTTCAATACCGATGTTACCATCAGTAGCATATGAATTGAACCCGGTTTCTGCTCTAAGGTTGAATAAATGGAGGGCTATTTGTTTTCACCCTTTTCTCATTCAATTCTTTTTAATTCTTCAACCCCTTGAGTGCTTACCGAGACTTCATAGCTAGAACCTTGTTGGGTTTATTCCAATACTAGCTCAGTCTCACTCCGCACTCTTCCCATATCTCATTTTTCTCCTTTTATCATCATACCTAAGAACTCTACACTAACTAGTGGATAGTCCTGGGTAGATCCCTCCGGTTCTGGCGGATCATGGGAACACATACCTAACCTTATCGTCCTTATATCACCATACATAATGTAAAGTTGGTCGGTCTTTTTGGTATTGTTCATCCGCCATAGGAACCAATTGAAAACCATTTGAAAATCAATCCAGATACTTATGATATTTTATCAAAGCATTTTGTACTTGAATTGTTTTTGATATTTTTAGAAGAAGAACTCCCCTCAACATGTGAATCAAGTATTTGAAATAGTTTTCCACACGGAGGCAAGAGAAAGAATTAACTTCTTTGATTACCATTTTCAAAAAATATCAACATCACTTCCCTAATCGAATCAAGTAGATAAAGCATTTTGGGGAAGGATGAGGTTTTCATGATTTTGCTCCCCCTCAATATGTGCCTCGAGATTTGAAAAGAGTTTTGCACATACTAGAGGGAACCTGCACCCTGAGATAAGTTATCACGTTTCAAATCATAGGTTTAAGATAGATGCTCCCCTCAACATGTGCATGGAAAATTTGAAATCGTTTGTCACATGTGGGAAGGAAAGCTTGTACATCCTTATAAAACCATTTACCGTATTATCGCTTTAAATCCAATTTAAATCACACATTCTCCCGATCACAATTATCAAATCATTTGAGATTTGTGATCTCTTATAGATTTAAATTGATTTTGAAAGCTTTAAGGAGAATTGTGACTTGATTATGAAAGCGTTTTAACTGATAATGATCGGATTTTAAGACTTTAAACTCCATTGATAAAACATGCATGAATATCTTTTGAAAACAATTGAATGCCAAATAACTTTTTAATTTAATTGAAATCATTCTCCCCTCAATCAATGACATAGGTTGTTGATTGAGAGATTGATATTTTGACAAATAAGTCCAGATGATTATCAAAAATAGAGATGAAGTTATTTTTCAAAGCAGTTAGTTTTAAGCAGATAAATGTTTAAAGAATCAGAGCATGGAATTTTGAAAACATGATAAAGTATGGCTCGTTCTTTCTTTGAAAAGCGGGTTACCGCTCAATGACAATAAACCATTGTTTCAATCTTTCTCCCAAATATATATATATATATATATTATTATATATTATATATATATATTTTTGATATATTTTAAATTAACAACATCTAAAGTCCGTGTCATTCTGAATGACAAAGACAAAGACCGTAGATATAATCGAACCGAGAAAACATGACAAATTGACAATATTTTTATTTTTTTTAAAGATTTTCGCTTTTTTTTTTTTTTTTTTTTTTGTTTTTTCAAAAAATATTTACAAGAGATAGATGAGATAGACCTTTACTCCTCGCCTTCTTCCCTCAAGACGCTTGAGTGTTCTGTTGAAAGCTTTTCAAGCCTAGTCGAGGAAGTATGAACTCAAACGCCTCTTGGAAGAGCTTTGGTGAAGATGTCTGCTAACCATATTCGCACCTCACAAAATAGAGTTCTACCACACCTTTTTCCACTTGTTCCTTGATGAAATGATGTCGTATGTCGATATGCTTTGCTCTTGAGTGTTGAACGTTGTTGCATGAGAGAGCAATAGCACTTTTATTATCACGACAGAGGATTTTGTTGAATATAAAGCCATAGTCAGATAATTGAGATCTCATCCATAAGACTTGAGCACAACAAGATGACATGGCTATGTATTCAGCCTCTGTAGAGGAAATAGAAGTACTCATTTGCTTCTTTGAAGACCACCTCACAAGCTTATCACCCAAAATCGAGCACCTCCAGATGTACTGACGAGTATCTTGACACCCTGCATGATCGCATTGCATAGTAATGTTAGTAACATACGGTGTCGTACCAAAGTCCCATGTTAATGGTTCTTTGGAGATACCGAAAGACCCGTTTAACCGCTTCAAGGTGCTTTTAGTAGGCTTAGCCTGGTATCTAGCACACATGCAAACAGCGAACAAGATGTTTGGTCTACTAGCTGTGAGGTACATCGGGGATCCAATCATACTACGATATTTTGTTTGGTCAATCATGATCCCTGAGTGGTCCTCATCTAGTTTGGTTCGATCAATCATGGGAGTGTCAACAGGTCACTTGAATCAAATCCAAATTTCTTTAAGATCTCAATTGCATATTTAGATTGATTTATGAAAATGCCTCCGGGACTTTGTGAAATTTGTAATCCCAAGAAAATGACATTTGTCCCATCATTGACATTTGAAATTTTGAACTCATTTCATTAGAAAAACGATCACATTCCATTGGGTCTGACGAGGCAAAAATAATATCATCAACATAAATTTGAACATGAATTAAATGTTTGCTCGACTTCCCGGTGAACAATGTTGGATCAACTGCTCCTTTGCTAAATCCAGTGGATAGAAGAAACTTTGACAGCATATCATACCATGCCCTTGGAGCTTGCTTTAAACCGTAAAGAGCCTTCTTCAAACGATAAACGGGAGTAGGATGCTCTTGATTTACAAATCCTTCAGTTACTGACGGACGACTTCTTTAAGATCTCCGCTGAAATGCCTTTCACATCCATCCGATAGACTACCATGTTCTTACTAGCAAAGATTAGCCAAAAGATTCTCGATTGCCTCGATTCGAGAAACAGGAGCAAAAGATTCTTCAAAGTCAATACCCTCCTCTTGACGGTATCCTTTAGCAACTAATCGAGCCTTGTTCTTCAACACATCACCATGCTCATCAAGTTTCACTTTGAAGATCCATTTTAGAGCAATAATCATAGCACACCTGAGAGGTACTAACTCCCATACATCAAGTCGATCAAACTCATGAATTTCATCTTGCATAGCATTGAACCAGCTATCTTCATTCATGGCGGTTTTAACATCTTTTGTTCGATCTTAGAGAGCGGAGTTGAAGAAGCACCATAAGGCATCGTTGCAAGTTGTTTCCGTGCGATACGGACGAGAGGGATTACCAATGATGTTGTCTAATGGATGATCGTGAGTCCATTTTCTGAGGTGATCATGTGGTAGTTGTTGAGGACCGTAGCAGAGTGATGTCTCCTAAGAAGATGGTTCTGATGAAGATTCAGAGCAAATATGTTTTCAAATGGAGCATCTTGAGAGTAGCAAAGGGATTAACTTCATCATTGAACTGCGAAACAGTTCCATGATGTACATTTGAAGAATGATGATTTGTTGATGAGGCTGAGGATCGCAGAACAGGGCTTCTTGACTTAAAGATATTGAGATCCGAGGGATTGACTTCATTCACGGAATATGAGCGACCTTTTGTAGGGATCAACACTTCATTAGTACTTGGATCATAAAGTTCATCAAACATAGGATCAAACAATTTCTTTAAATCATCTTCGGATGGAGGTACATATGGAGTTTCTTGAGAAGAGTTTGGAACAAGGGATGAACCAATTGGACTGTTTTGAAGTGCGGGTCGTGAACTGACTACCTGTTCAGAGCCATTTGACCGTCGTACCATCAAACGTAACGTGAATGGTTTCCATGATATTTCAGGTTCTTTTGTTGTAGATTCGGTATCCCTTTTTGTTTGGTGCATACCCTACAAATACTCCAATGTCCGCTTTAGCTCTAAGTTTGCCTAAGTCTTGTCCCTCATTAGTTGGATAACACAATGCACCAAACACACGAAGGAAAGAGAGATTAGGTTTTCTCTTCTGGACAAGTTCATATGGAGTTTTTCCATGAAAGGTGAATCAGAACGATTTTGTGTGTAGCATGCAAAGGGCAATAGCTTCAGCCCTGAGAAACATTGGAACCTTTGAGTAAATCAGCATTGTTCTAGCGGCTTCTACAAGAGTTCGATTGCGCCTTTCAACTACACCGCTTACTCATTGAGGAGTTCGTGGAACACTTCTTTGATGGCTGATTCCAACGCTTTCATAAAATTCACTAAGTTGTTTGTTGACAAACTCAGCCCATTGTCTGTTCGGATAATTCTCGATTTTGTTAAGTCGAACTGCAGGTACTGCTTGATGAGTTTGATGATGATATCGTGAGTTTCATCCTTTGTCCTTAAGAACTTGACCTACGTGAATCTAGAGTAATCATCAACCACAACTAACACATATTTCTTCCCAAAGATATTCGCACCCTCATTGGTCCACATAAATCCATATGAATCATATGAAGAGCTTCGTGTGAGTTAGTAGGTTTGGTTTTATGGGCATACTTCTTGCTTTTTCCCAATTGACATGTTGAACAAAGATGATCCTTTTCATACTTTAGTCGAGGTAAACCTACAACTAAGTCCTTTCGAAAGATCATTGATGGTGTCAAAGTTCAAGTGATTGAGACGACGATGCCATAACCATGACTTTGTTTTGGAAGCCTTTGACAACAAGCAGATTGGAGAAGACTTCATCATATCATCGATAGAGATGGTGTAAAGATTTGAACCACGAGTTCCTCTTAAAAGTTCCTTACCATCAAGTTCTCTAACAAAACAAGTATGTTTTCAGAAGGCTACTTCTAGATCGAATCACAAAATTGACCACGAGAACAGATTATGACAAAGACCTTCCACATAGTATACTCTAGAGATAACACTGTCACCAACAACATAATCACCATAACCCATAATTGCACCGAAATGATCATTACCGAATCTAACTGTCCGATGAATTTGCTCACGAAGTTCATGAGCCGTCAGACCGTCTCCATATGCTTGGAACAAACAGTCCGGTACCACGTAACGATTTGAACGATCTGCGCAATTGAACACGACAAGAATGGATAACATGATAATTGGGATCCCCATGCAAGAATGGGTTCCACTTGGTTAGTAACAGTAATTGGAACACCCACATCGAAAATAGAAACATCCATATCAGAAGTAGAAGCAATGGAATCATTGGGAATAGATGCAATGCTGGTGTTTGTATTTGACCTATTCAAAGTATGTTCACTTCTTAAGGGAATAGTTCTACCAAGAGGCATCCATTTTCTAGAGGGCATAATCTTAGCAAATTTGAGAGAGCAAACTGATTATTCTTATGGCCAAAAGGTATCCAATAATAACCTATCTTTATAAATGTTCTTCCTGTGGGTTTCCACTGTTTTCTAACAATCTTTCGTTTTTGCCTTTTCTGCCTTCTTTTGCACGATTATTAGCAAACAATTTTAACTGCATTTGACAAAGATTAGACAAAGCATTCACACCACATTCATGATTAGCAAATGTAATTCAAGGCACATCATTACAAGGTTTGCAAATAGTATCGTAATCAATTAATTACGTGACGCTAAGGCTAATACTAGAATCAACACGATTCGCTTTATTCAACTCAAGCTTAAAGTTCCTAGATTGGTCTTCTACTCTCTTCCAATGCACATTTTTAGCTTGCAAGGTCCTATCATTCCTTGTATTGTCTTGAGACTTTGACCCGCTCGCTTTAATGTCACACGATTACTCTGTAGGGGAATGGGAACATTAGTTGGTTGATCTAATTTTTGCATTCTCAACTTGATGTGCAAGGATCTCACCTACTAGAAGGCACATTATCAAGTATACTTTCTTAAGACTGTGATTTGAGCTATTTGCGGTGCACACTAAAGTTCAATTTCTTAGCACTAACATATCTGGAATCTGAACTACTTGAAGGCACATTAGTGTTTACTTTCTTAAGACTAGGCATAGAACGGATTTCCTGCTTGGCACAAGGCATAGAACAAGGCTTCACAGCTTTGCCTTTTTCACCTAAGGATTTTTGACATGTTGCAATTACACATTCAAGCAGCTCTTGAGATCGCTTGGCCTGGAGGCAAGCAAACCTAATTTCACTATCAAGAGGTTTGTTAATGAAATCCTCTTCGACAATCTCACGAGACATTCTAGACTATCCTTAAGGTGAGCACAGTAGTCATGAAAAGCATGTTCATTATTCCTAAGATGAGGAGGAATATATTTAACCTGTCATAGTGTATTTGCAGTCTAAGGGTGACTTTGAGACAACATTCTTATTGAAAACAAGTGGCAGCTTCCCATTTCCCCGACTTCTCGTGATTCTCAATTTCCTTTTGTAAAGACGTTATTTTTCGTTGTTTTGGTCACGGGTGACTTTTATTGAATCATATAACTCTTTAAAATGTCGCTTAACTTTTTCATTTTCTTCTAGAAAACTCTTGTTTTCCTTTTGTAAGGCATCAACTAAGTTTTGAAGATGAAAAGTTTGAGAATTTTGAGAATCTAAAGGAGGAGGCATTTGGGAGCCTGTCATATTGTTCGTTTGACCCTTTAATTGAGAGATTTGGGCTTTCAACTTTCGATGTGTTGCAAAAATGAGCTTGAATCGTTCATCACGCTTGTTAATTTGAAAAACGCATCAAACTCGGAGCATCCGAGGATGTCTTGATATTTGAAGTTTTGACATTTTCTTTAAGATGTTGATATTTTAATTGTAAATTAAAATGCTCAACCTCTAGTTTAGACAAATGTTTAACCAAATTGTCATGATCATCCGTTCAATTTTTTCGATAGTTTGGAATTAGTTTTTCAAGCTCAATGACTGATCATGGGAGACTTTCAGGAACAGATAATTCATGAAATTGGAAGCATTAATAGAACAATTTGTAGCAAAGTGAAAACACATCTTGAGCAACACATTCAGATATCATATTCTCATTCAATGTATGCAAGTTCTTCATCTCAATCTCATTATATTTTAGTGCTCGCTCATAGTCACTAACTTCAACTATCATTGCATCAAATTCTTTTTCCATTCCCTTAATATCAGTTTCTATCCCTTTTTTAAGACTCTCAAAGTGATCTTTTAGAAGTTTAAAGAAAGGCATGACCTCGGTTAAATAACATTCTTTCATTTGCTCAAAACCCTTTCTCCTTCTTATACCAGCTGGTGTGATCCTTTTCTAGCAAGTTTTCTCAAAATCAACAAATAGTTGAAATATAACATATTGGCTAATTAAGGTCTTGCTTTTAGTGGCAATTGTTCTAGGAACAAGATGCATTGGTGTATTGGGAGGATACACGGTTGCTTTAGGCATTTTCCTAAGGGGAGGGTTTGTTTCAACAATATTTTCTCGCTTTCTTATCTAAGTCCATTTTCCATAACACTTGTTCGGGAGTCAACAATGTTTGAGGCTTAAACATGTTCAAGGAGATCCAATTCTCCTTTTTGTAGTCATGGGGAGTGATAATTACTTTCTTTTCTTTGCATTTAGGATCATTTAGTTTCTTATTCATTTTCTCCCTAGTGATTTCATCTAATTTCTTATCTTCCTCTGTGCACTCAAAGCAACTAGGTTTTTGTCTAGGTTTAAGAATCTCATTGCCATCATAGATCACTTTTGAGCCGCTTTTGCTATCTTCCCGCATCTCCGTGGTTGGGTTTATCTATAATGGGAACACTATGCTTATCGCTAAGAACTCTATGCTTAGTGATCATGTGAAAGCCCAATGGTGTTTCCTTGTACGCACAACTTATTTTCAAGCTTGTTTTTCAAAGTTTTTAGATTAGAAAATCATTCAAAAGTTTTGATTCCTTAGCATTAAATTCTTGCTTAAGCATTTTAACATTTTCTTGAAGTTCTTGTTTTTGCTTAGCGGTTTTAGAAAGCTTTTCTTGCAAGGAGTTTAACTCTTGTTTTAATACTTCTTCTCTAAACCTACTTTTTTCTAATAGTTGTAATGCGATTTGGTCATCCATTTCATGCTCACGAGTGGTCAACTCAAATTTTGCACGTTGTTCATAAATAGCAACACGCTCTTTATAGGCATTTAGTTGAGAATTACAGAATCATCGTAGGGCACATAAAGTATTCATCAAAAACATAGTCATTGTTGACCGCAGAAGATGCATCACTTGGTACAACTTCACTTTCACTTTGTTTCACATATTGATCATATGGGACAACATTGATATTACCCATATTTTCAATATTTGATTCAATAGTTTCACTGATTGTACTTTGTCATGCATCTTTTGCACATCAAAGATCATCGTAGTTTTAGTACCTCTTAGATGAGTTTGTCTTTGGATGGGCCAGCTTGTGGTGAAGAAGAGACCTTGGGAGAAACCATTGGAGAAATGCTAGCCATAAAATTGTGTGTGCAGTAGGTCCATCATCCACATCAGAGTCGTATGCATCACAATCACCGACTTGAAAGGCATTCTGATGATTGTGACCTATCTCTGAGTAGGCGCTCATCCTCATATGCATCATAGGTCTTAGCATTCCCTTAAGCAAGAAACAAGCAGCCTCTTCATCCAAGGTTGCTCCATTGTCCTGAGCTTGCACAAGCAGCATCTTATCCCTCAAGTATTCGCATTTTGTGGACGCTTTTGGAGATGTGCGGTTTCTTCGCAATGTGTCCCTCTCCTCCACAGTTATAACATTTATCATATTAACTTGTCCTTGATTTCCATTTCTTCCCTATTCGATTTGCCACATATTCTCTACCTACTCCACCTCTTCCTTGTTCATCTGTCTTTCTGAACCGTGGCTGCACCATGACTTTCCCATCTCTGACTAGAGCATGATTGTGAAGATTGAAGCAGCTGATTTCATTGTTGGTGTGAAGACGGTTGGTTGTGGACTGAAAGAGTCAAGTTTTGCTTAACCATAAGGCCAGTTGAGTAATGAAGTTCCCACGTGCATCGGCTCATTAGCTTGTTTGAACATAGGATCAGGAATGAGTTTGTGATTGCCATCACCCATGGGTATAACTTGAGATGCTTTGGTGGTAATTCCAATGTTTGAGTAGAAGGCAGTAGAATCATTTGATGAGCTTGTCTCTCCTGGATTTGTTTTGAATTGTTCAAGAATCCTTTTTTCAAACATGGCATGTCTCTCATTCTGAAGAAGGAAGGCATAGAGTTGCTCATAGTTTGTATTCTTCAATCCTTTAGTGAGCTTCACAGAAGTGACAAACTTGTGCCATTCAGGATTCATGTTGTTAACAAACTTTGAGTTCAGCTGAATGTTAGGCATGGTCATTCTGATGTTCCTCATGTCATTCACTAGCTTATGGAATCTCACATAGTACTCATAGACGCTCTCATCTGGTTTCATCTTGAAGTGCTCAAATTCATCATAGAGTTGAGATTCTCTGTCTTCCATAGTTAATTCAGAACCTGAGAGAAGCATCTTAACATTATCCCATACAGCCTTTGCTTCAGTGTTGTGGTTAATAAGCTTGTATATGTCTTTAGGAAGATCTTGAAGAACAATGTTTGAAGCCCTGATATCAGCATCGAATCTCTTTTTCTCCTTATCATCAAGCTCATCATACATCTTTGGTCTGTCCATTCCGTAAATCAGAGTTCCATCTTCAGCAGTATCAAGTACATCTCTAGTCGTCTCAACTCGATACGGTCCTTCATCAATGGATTTGAGAATGTTGACACCATTTTCCTTTCCAAGGCAGTACAATCTGATTCGTTGAGCCCAAGAATCGTAGTCTGTTCTGTCAAGCATGGGTGGACGAGTATTTGAACCAGCTGCTTGAACATCCTCGGCAACAGTGGAGATGATAGTAGGAACGTTTGTAGACATGTTTCAAGCTCTACGGGATTTTGCAATTCTTTGATTAAACCGGGAAATTGATTCTTTCACGGGATTTTACTAAACCAAAAGAACAACCGTAGAACGTAACACGAAGAAGAAAAAGGTCTAAATGAACAAGTCGCTAAACACACAACTCGCATAAGCAGTCAACTCGCAACACACTCAACTCGCCTAATTAATCAAGTCGCTAAATAGCCAACTCGCTTTAGTCTCAACTCGCAACACAATCAACTCGCTTGAACACTAAGTCGCTTAAGTTAACTCGCTAACGTTACAACTCGCTAAGTAGCAAGTCGCTTTAGATCTCAAGTCGCTAAAAGAAACAACTCGCTTAGAACTCAAGTAGCAAAAATATCAACTCGCTAAACAGCTAAGTCGAATGTACCAACTCGCTTTAAATAACAAAGCAACTCGCTTTGAAGAAACACAAGTCCGAGACACAACTCGCTTAGTCGTTTTTTCAAAAATAACCACTTAATCAATCCAAAACAACCAAACCACAATGATTTAAGGCTTCCAATTCAAAACATAAACACATATGATGATCCTAAACACAAAAGTACAAGCAAAATTCAAACTTTAACACAAGAATTTGTCCAAATGAATCAAACTCTCCTAAACCCTTAATACTCCAAAAACCTTATGAAATCCACCAAAACAAAGAGCATGAAAGATGAGTGATCAAACCATGGCTCTTGATACCAATTGTTAGTTATTGGATTTCACAAACACTCTAAACCATAATCAAAGTAGGCGTATAAGTATGTTAGAGAGAGAAAGTTCTAGTGAGAGAAAGGAAGAGAGTTGGGAACTATAGTGAGAGAAAGAAAATATTATTATGAGCTCCAACTCTCTACCTTGGAAGGTAGAGAGTATTTATAGTCTTACAATAAAACACCACACAACGGGCTGTGGATCAGGCATACAGTGGGTAAAGACCCGTCCGTCCTCCACGGTGTTACTAAACTAAATACTACTTAACATAAAAGTACTATGACTACGAGCTTTCTAACGATTACATATACTTGAGGTGACCGACTCTTTAATACCTGGAATTTCTAATTCCTAACAAAGGCAAAATGCTGGAATGACACTTATTCGGACGAAAAGGCGCGAATATATGAAGAAAATGGCCAAAGTCAAGAATCGAGACACTCAGGCTGCTAAAACTGAAGGTGACGGAGTCAGGTGTTATCTGCGACGCCGTCGGACCACTTTTGTGACGGCTCAGTAGCCAAATTGCTTATTTTTAAGTGACGGCTTCAGGTTTTAAAAGAGTAGTTCGTCGCAACTCAGACGGCCTAGATTTGATCCAGACGACGCCGAGACTGAATGGGACAGCGTCACAAGCATAAGGTGACGCCGCCGCAAGACTAACGTGGCCAAGATCTAAACCCTAATGACGACCCGCACGCCGTCACAAATCATAAGGTGACGCCGTCGCATTTGTAATCCTATATATAGAATCCGAATTTTTTAGTTTTCAGTGTGTAGTCTTTTGGAGAAAAACCTAAACCGAACCAAGGCTGTCCTGTACAGTATTTTAGGGTTCCATACCCTATCTTACATCAAGATAAGTGTTTTACTTTATTAATTCAATTATGTCTTCAATTACTTGTGTGTATGCTTGCATGTTCTCCATGTCCGGCTAATTTACTTGTGTGTTTGCTTAGGGAATATGAAACTTGATTATTGAATATTGATTGGTTGTCTCTTATCTTAATTGTTAATGATCTAGTATTGCGATAGGTCATTCGTTGTGTAGTTAATGCTTGATTAATCTTTGTGAACCTTAGCTTATGATACCTAGAGTCATTGTAGACTAAACCATTCGAAGAGTACCTTAGATTTGAGTTTATAAATCCTAGAGATTTTGTAGGCGATAACCTTTGGTAGTTTCAAAGAGATAGGGATAAACGCATACCCTACGACTTTAGACACACAACGCGATTAAGAATAAGGACGTGACAATTCAACCATCAATAGGAGATAATTAAGGAGTAATAAAACCTAAGTAAACACATCTTTAAATCATCATATGAGCACACAATAATTAGACATAGACTACATACACCTTAGTTTAGATAATTAGATAAGTAGAAGTAATCGGTAGAAATACCAACCCCCAAATCCAAACCCCGAGAGTCGTACCTTTCCATTTCCTAAAAAATATAAAAAGATAAAAAATAATCTTCCTCAACCCCAACCTTAGCGTAGTAACTTCTCACTAGCATTCCTATTCCCCTAGAGAACGATATCAATTCCCGTGGCTTACCCTAATACTACACTACAACGATTAGGTTCACTGCCTAGGTGTTGAAAAACTTGCTCGACGAAAAGGAAGTTCCTTTGACCCCGAACGACGCGTGTAGCGTTATCAAGTTCTTGGCGCCGCTGCCGGGGAATAGAATAGCTAGTTAGGAGTCCACCTCGTTTAGGTTTCCTTGCTTGATTTCTATCAAGTAAGTTTTTTTTTTTCCATTTTTAGCTTCCTCGTAGTCTATCCCCCTTCTTTGTGTTTGTGTTCGTAAAACCCTTTTCATTTGTCGCTATGGCAAGTGAAGTTGCATTTGAATCATTAACAAATGAGGAACAATTGAATTTCACAAATTGGATTGTTTTTATTGTTCTAATGAATTTGTGAGTGAACTTAGAGATATCCAAAAGGAGACGGGTGTAAGGTTGGATGGATTTGAAAAATTTTGTGCTTGTGTGACTTCTATTCAATGATCATTGTCAGGATCAACTCCTTTTAGTAAGACCATCTGGAAAAATTTTGAGAAAAGCCTCCTAAGCATAAACCATCAGTTGTCATAACTTGAGGAAATGGATAAGGAGGATTTATCCAACCTTAGGCATCATGATAAAAAAGACCTAGTTTTTAAGAACATGGAACCTAAACCCGAACAAGATTGTGAGATGGTTAGAGTTGAAATACTTAGTTGCATGTGTGGGATAGACTTCAAAACATATGACACGCGTGAGGAATCCTTTAGGAAAATAGAACATAGTAGTCAAGTTTTTGAGAACAATTCTTATGAATCGGACCAAGAATTTGAAATGGCCAAGGAAGGATTTGAGATGCTTAGGAGTGTATTTGGGTTAGATCATACTAATGAACATTTAGGAGATCTAGATATAATGGAGAATGAGGTGGAAACTCCAAGCCCACAGGCCCTACCATCACTTGAGGAACACACATCGCCTATAACTTATCCGGGAGAAGTAGAAGAGACTATAAGAACCCCGATTGATATAGAACCTTTGGACCAAACGCCACTAGAGAATGTAGGTTTAGATGCTTGTTGTCATGACCTCTCTCTTAGTCCTAGGGAAGTTCCTAATTTTGATGAAACGGAGCCTCAACCAAAAACCTTACCTAATTTTCCGTCTTTAGATGTGAATCTTGGAATTGTATTAGGCCCCAATCCACCCATCAAAATAAATAATCCGGGTAGTTGCTTGATAAAGGTGGTAGACTCTAGGCCATGTAGAGTGGAAGCTAATATAGGAGTAACCCATGACCTTACACACTTATATCACCCATTCATGGTTGATAACAAGAAACATTATGGGTTTAAACCGGGTTTATTAGGTCAAGATGGATCCTTAACTAAGAATCTTTGGAAGTTGATAGAAGATGATCCATTTTTAGGAGAGAGATTTGATTCACCCGCTACACCAACAGATTTAAGTAAAGTTATAATGAATGGAGCACACTCCTTTGAGCATATAAATCACCCATCACCCTCTCCTCACGTAGCAAAATTCCACCCTAAGGGTGTGTATCGCTACTATCACCCGCACTTAAGCTTAAGTGTAGGGAAAAGCTCCCCTTTATCCGTTAAATAAGGGTAGAGTCAAGCTCGTGACTCGAACAAAAACAAGCGCTTCTTGGGAGGCAACCCATGTGTATTTGTTTTTCATTTTTATTTATGTGTCATATATCTTTTCATTGATTGTTTATTCTCATGTTTGAATTTGTAAAAATGATTTACTTTGTCTTTAACCTCGTCTTAATTACATATAAAGGTATTTTACATAAGGGATAAGTGTAGGGAGGATTACACACGTTTTCAAAAGAAACGTAAACATGAGAATTTCAATTAATTTAAAAGATATATATATGTGTGTTTGTTCGAGTCAAATGCTTGTATCGAGTCATAATGGATGTTTTGCGGGAAATTTTTCCAGATTCTAAAGATGTAAATTTTCCAGAATTTTTTTTCAGAAAATCGCAGACCAGTTTTTGTCAGGATAACCTGACGGCGTCAGGATCGCAGTCTACGCGTCAGGAAGCAAAAACAACTGATTACTTTTTTCTCGTTTCTGAGCTACTTATAATTTTTGGAATTTTCCGTGTCTTAATTTTCCAAAAATTCTGTAAACATCCATTCCACAAGCATTATATCCTAGTTTAGTAGAGTCCTATATATATTATTACCGCCGATTTTACATGAAGGTTTCGTTTGTTTTCTTCAAGTGTGCAGGTTTAATTTACCAAGAAGAAGATACATAAGATGAGAAGGAGCTTTTCAAGCAAAACGTTCTTCTTGAAGAAAAATGTAACCACCACTTTACACGGATCCTACCGAGCTAATCAGGGGAGTACTAGTTTCTTTCATCTTTTATTACCTTCCATTATCATAACTTTGATACTTTCGGGGAACATTGGGGACAATGTTCAGTTTAAGTGTAGGGAGGGAAAATAAAACGGGAACTTTGAAACTATGCTTATCCTTTAATATTTGCTTTGTCCAATTGCATTTGTGTAATAAACCATGAGAAAATGTCGGTTAGGGTAATTTTGGCACCAAATTTAAAAATTTTCATGACATATAGGAGTGGGCCATTAGTCTTAACAAAAGCGTCTCATGGATAGGAAATTATATGACTAGCACAAAAACCCTTTACCACTTAAATTCCACCAAAAATGTGAGGATCGCCCTTAGATTAGTAGGAATTAAAGCATTCATCTTTAATGCTTAGTGTGTGAACCGGTAGTATAATAGATTCTAGAACTTATTTTGTGATGCATCCCGAGATCACTAGTAAGACTACACTTGTGTAGTTAGGAATAACTAAATGATAAGAGGCATTAGGATAACCCTTGTTTGATACCTGTAATATAATTACTTCTTCCACATCGGTTGAGTAATTCCCCCACACCTTTGCGTTGTACTTATCTTTATTACACGATACCCCTAGTTAACCCCTCAGAGCCTATCCTTTTCGCGGTTCTCGTGATCTTTCGGTTTTCCGGAATATCAATGAAGAGCATTGTTTACACCCCACCCCCAAATGTACACCCAAATCGCCTTAGCCTACCTTGTATGCACTCACTTTTAGTGCATTATTGTTATCACCCTAAACCCTTAGTTCAATTATCTAGTTGCATGCATAAGTTGCTAAGTCGAGTCATATCCTTTGTACACAGTTTTGGGACGATTGGGACTCATGGGAAAAGTTAAAGTTTATGAAATGACGGGAAGGGAACGTTAAATTCAAATTCCCTTTATTTACGTAATAATGTACTCCAAGTGTTTTGATCTTTTCAATTCGGGTCATATTAGTGTTAGAGTAATAAAAAACTCAAGTGTAGGGATGTGCCTATAAATCACTATCATTTTGATGTTATCGTAGAGGATGGTAGAGTAAAAGTGTATGAAAAAACAGAAAAAAAAATACGGGCTACCATCCTACATCTATCTTTAAATTTATGTATGTTTGTTTTAGTTGTCTAGAGTCTAGAGTGTCGAGTCTTGGCTTAGAAACGCCATTCTTCGCATGCTTGTAACATAAAAAAATTTGACTTGCCACCACTAATATGCCTATCCCACCAAACCCTTTGTTTCCCTACCGTAAGCCTAACATTACAACCCTTTAAAAGTCCTCTTGGATAGTCTTTCCTAGGTGCTTACGCCAAAGCGATGGAGGTTTGATCTAGTCTTAAGCCTATGGTAATCTATGTACTAGGACCGGTTAGTGAGTGTTTATCTTCCATTTCCAACTTGTTATATTTCATATACACCCGAGAGATGTGAGTATCCAAACACCCCATGTGAGGTGCCAGTATGTAATTTCTGTGCTTGTTATGACTTTTGCGGGGCTTATATGTGTTGTGGATTGTTCTAAACCAATGCTTCATGACCCCTAACTTATAAATTAATTGGCTAAAAGCACATTTTCTTGAGGACAAGCAAATACCAAGTGTAGGAATATTTGATAAGGTTTTAAAATGTACCTTTTTGAGGGTCGTTTAAGCCCTTATTTGATCACTTTTGTATCCGTTATTACTTAATATCGTTCCTTTTCACTTTTTAGGTATCTTGAAGGCAAAATGCTGGAATGACACTTATTCGGACTAAAAGGCGCGAATATATGAAGAAAATGGCCAAAGTCAAGAATCGAGACACTCAGTCGCTAAAACCTAGGTGACGGCGTGTGTTATTTGCGAAGCCGTCGGACCACTTTTGTGACGGCTCAGCGAGCCAAATTGCTTATTTACATGTGACGGCTTCAGGTTTTAAAAGAGTAGGTCGTCGCAACTCAGACGGCCTAGATTTGATCCAGACGACGCCGAGATCCGAAGGGACGGCGTCCACAAGCATAAGGTGACACCGTCGCAAGACTAACGTGGCCAAGACTAAACCCTAATGACGGCGACCCGACGGCGTCACAAATCATAAGGTGACGCCGTCGCATTTGTAATCCTATATATAGAATCCGAATTTTTTTAGTTTTCAGTGTGTAGTCTTTTGGAGTAAAAACCTAAACCGAACCAAGGTTGTCTTGTACAGTATTTTAGGGTTCCATACCCTATCTTACATCAAGATAAGTATTTTACTTCATTAATTCAATTATGTCTTCAATTACTTGTGTGTATGCTTGATTGTTCTCCATGTCCGGATAATTTACTTGTGTGTTTGCTTAGGGAATATGAAACTTGATTATTGAATATTGATTGGTTGTCTCTTATCTTAATTGTTAATGATCTAGTATTGCGATAGGTCATTCATTGTGTAGTTAATGCTTGATTAATCTTTGTGAACCTTAGCTTATAATACCTAGAGTCATTGTAGACTAAACCATCCAAAGAGTACCTTAGAGTTGAGTTTATAAATCCTAGAGATTTTGTAGGCGATAACCTTTGGTAGTTTCAAAGAGATAGGGATAAACGATACCCTACTTAACTTTTAGACACACAACGCGATTAAGAATAAGGACGTAACAATTCAACCATCAATAGGAGATAATTAAGGAGTAATAAAACCTAAGTAAACACATCTTTAAATCATCATACGAGCACACAATAATTAGACATAGACTACATACACCTTAGTTTAGATAATTAGATAAGTAGAAGTAATCGGTAGAAATACCAACCCCCAAATCCAAACCCCGAGATTCGTACCTTTCCATTTCTTAAAAAATATAAAAAGATAAAAAATAATCTTCCTCCACCCCAACCTTAGCGTAGTAACTTCTCACTAGCATTCCTATTCCCCTAGAGAACGATATCAATTCCCGTGGCTTACCCTAATACTACACTGCAACGATTAGGTTCACTGCCTAGGGTGTTGAAAAACTTGCTCGACGAAAAGGAAGTTCCTTTGACCCGGAACAACGCATGTAGCATTATCATGTTTCTAAGCTTTTAATTAGATGCATATACGTATATCAGATGCATTTCATGAATTACCTTTTATTTTGTTCCTCTACATGTGACAAAATCATAAATATCAATCTGCATCATTTTCACTTCAAAATAACTTTCGAAACTCAAGGGCATCTAAATGAATAGAGATGCCTCTTATTCAAGTCATTGCATCTCAAATGTGTGGTTACAGTCACTTCTTATCACTTCTTATTTTAATTTACTTCTTACTGGATCTCTTCCCTATATATATATATATATATATATATATATATATATATATATATATATATATATATATATATATATATATATATATATATATATATATATATATATATATATATATATATATATATATATATATATATATATATATATGTAGCTATATATACAATCCTTCATAATAATATACTACAAGCCAATTAATAAATGACCTTCACAATAAATAACAAGTAATGAATAAATGACACAAAAAAAATCAGTGACCTACAAAAAAAGAATGAGGAACCCACATTTATAGCTTAAAATTATAGCCAATGACTACAAAAATTGTAGCTAATATATTCCATATATATATATATATATATATATATATATATATATATATATATATATATATATTATATATAACATGAGGCATTTGGCATTAATGCCACCTCAATGCCACATAAGCAAATTTCATGCCACATAAGCATATGTTGTCCAACTAAGCAATTAATTGTTAAATTTCCGAATTTTATTATTTTTTTTTGTAATTTTCGGATTTTTTTTAATGATTTTTGAAAATTGTTTATAAAAAAGGCTCCTTGCAAGGATTGAACCTTGCTTGTTTTGATAAATAACTTGTGTGTTTACCGCTTAGGCAACAAGTTATTTTGATAATTATGTTGCATATTATAATCTATAAATGCAACCAATTATGTAGGAGAATCCCTACAACTTAGGTTACCCTAATAAAACATATACGATTTTTTTTTCAGTTCATTCATAATTTATTTTTTTCTCAGAACCCTAATATCATATTCATTATCCTACAGAGAATTGCAGGCAACAAAAAACTAATCTACATAATCACATGTACACACGTAACACATACGTCAATGCCAAGGTAAGGTTATCTCATGTGCCATGATGAATTATAAATTAGTTTCAAATGCTTTTATTGATTTTGATTTATGATGTTTATAATCTCTAACTTTGTTACTCCTTTATTTATTCAAATTGCAGAGATCTATTAATTCAAGATATTTTTAACAAGGTAACGACAACAACCTACACATTTTCTTATATAAAAATTGTTTTGAGTCTTTTTTGATTAGGTTGTTACTGATCCACAAATACTAACATGCTCTAATTTTTCAGTTGACCGCTTGCTGGCTGAAATAGGACTGAACATCCAGGAAGCACATGTTTTTTCCATAGTGGATCGTTGCTCATTATATGTCTTGTTGTTGATGGCTCGGCCATATGAGGTATTGTCTTTGTTGTTGATAGTTGTGTGTATCATGTTGTTGATAGTCAAAGTCAAGCCGACAAGTTACATGCAGTGTTAGTCAATTTGATTTTTACTGTTAGAAGTGTCTTTTTTGCATCTTCAAACATACTGAAACTCAGTGAAGTTCTTCACTCCTCTAATTTTTTATTTTTCAAAGTTGAACGTCATTTTTTTTCTTCTTTCCCTATTTTGCATATGTATAGGTCAATCCAAGGAATGCGCCTTTAGTTGTTGGACAACTTCTAGATGATGAGTGCCCATAGGACTTCGTTAAAGGATTGATTATATTTGCCCGTTCTTTGTTTCCCATTGAGTCTCTTGTGGAAGAATGTGAAAAGAGGTTTGTTTATTAGGGTTGATCTTATTCATGTTTATTTTTTTCTTTCTTAGATCTTAGAGGGCAAGTCTTATCAGCTAATGTTTCCGTGGGTTGGTGTTGTTAATCGATCACAACAAGATATCAAAAAAAGGGCCGATATGACTTCTGCTAGAAGTAAAGCTGCTACCCTAGAATACAAACATTTGGCTTCAAGAATGGATTCTGAATTGATGTTGCAATGATGCTTTCAAAGGTCGGTTTTCAATTACACATTATTTTTCTGTTTGTTGTATACAATGAGTGTTGACATATGACTTGATTTTCTCTCAGCATTTACAAAGTGTAATCCAATCCTGAATTCTGGTTTACAATACTAATAGTTAAAACCATAGCTGAACTTGAAGCTGAACTGAGCCATCTCGGGAAGCCTATTTCAACTGATGCTGGTGGAAGCCTCTGTCACATGTGTTGTAAAAAGAACACAATTTGTAGTTTTAGTGCATAATCTTAATAATGATTTGTTGTTACATGGGATTGATGCTTACAGTAAAAAAACGCAGGAAAGTTACTTGCGATAATGGATATATGCCCTTTCCTTTGAACAAATATACAAAGAACATGTAGACGTAATGTAAGTATACGATCCTTAACCACTGGGAAATTTTGACCATTTAGTTATGGATCAATTTGGCATATGCTTATTTCTAACTGGTCAAATGCGAATCAAAGAAAGTTAAATACTAGCATCTTTCTTTCATTAATTATCTTGACGCTAACTTCTTCTCGGGTTTTTTCAGAAGACACTAAAAAACCGACCACTCACAAACTTGATGGAGCTAAGGAAAGGCTACATTTATTCAAGGCTAACCTACTTAAAGAAGGCTCCTTTGACAATGCAGTTGAAGGCTGTGAAGGAGTTTTTCATACAGCCTCTCCCTTTTACCATAAAGTCACTGATCCACATGTTTGTTTTTCCAATACTTGTGCGTTAGTATTGCTTTTTTTAGATCATGCTTGCTTATTGTCACATAATAGAGTAACAATTCCTGACATATAGATCTGAGGCATAAACATAAGTTAAGATTTTAAAAACACCAAAATGATACTTCTGTACTAAAGCTAAACTTAAAAGAGGAATGACAAATCTCATGGTGAGTTTGTATAAATCTATGAACTTTGGTGCATGGTCAGTAACTTTATTCAGGTGCATGTCACCTTTGAGACAAAAACTTTAATTGCAGGAAAGTCATTTTTTAGTCAATCTTTAGTGAATGAAATGGTTATTGGTTGTATTTGGTTGTGCTAAAACATGATCCTGTTAGGCATCTTTTCAAAATACTACAATATAAATGATAAAAGAAATTGTGCAGCCACATGTGGACCTTTGCTTTACCCCGAATATGCCTCTTCCTTTTGATATTTGTGATATACCTCTTTGTCTTCTCCTTTTGATAATCTTCTTATAGGATTGTGGTTGATTTAATTATGGTTGTGTATTGTGTAAGTTGGTTAATAATGAAATATCATGGAGGGGGACTCTGCTCTAACAGATGGAAAGGACATACCAAACGAGGAACAACAACCATTTAAAAATGTCACACGTTACATAGCCGCCTCAGAGAGTGAAATCACTGAACCCAATTCTCTCTCTTTAGAGTCCTAAAAATCCGTGAGTATATTAAATGGCCAAATAATTCTTATATTATGCATATACAGTAATTATAGGATATGTTTCGACTGATATACAATGATGGTGGTTTCTATTTCTAGACTGAGACATAGATTTCTAGGCTGCAACAGGTGAAGTCAAGCAAGATAATGGAAAAAAAGGGCGGATTTAGAGCAATTATGCAGAAAGGCTTGAATGCCTATTGTAACAACTGGAGCAATTGATTTTTATATGGAAACATTACAGGTAAAAATCTTATCATTAATCGTACTTTAGTGCTATATTAGTCTAGCATTAGAGAAGCATAATACCAAGAGAGCAGTGTAAAAGTTGACTGGATCAAATACGAGAGTTAATAGTTATTTTGGGATAAGAGATCATGAGTTTAAATTACACATTTGACATGTATAATGAACTACAACAATTTTGGTATGTCGATCATAGGTTCTTCTGTCACTGAATCATACCTTTGGACTCATTTCAGAGTTTTTTACCTTCGTAAAAATATGCGGCTGCATGCCAATGCTAATGACACTTGCAGATATGAAACTGTCCGGACATTTTCACAATGGATTCTAGATATCAGGGACGGCAGCGTGGGTGATCCTGGCAAAACAGACCCTGAAAATACAGCGTGGGTCCAAATATCTGAGATATATTGTATCTGTGATGCTGATAGCGCCATGCTAGAACTAATCTACAGACACATACACCGCAAGCTTTACAAGAAAGAGCAATAGTCTGTCCAAAGAATGAGACAACAGATATAATAAACTCTCAAGTTCTGGAAATGTTACATGGTCTCAGTCACACATATCAAAGCAACGACGAAATGAATATATGATAAAGTTTGATCCATCGTTTTCGGTTTTTCAGGCATATCAGTCTTATCATAGGGATCTATGACTGAAAAATGTATCGAGCCGCTTCTTGACCAGAAGGTATGCTCCTTACTCATCCTTCTAATTGATTTTATTGGTAAATTTCTTTTTCATTCTCTTGGGTTGTAAAGAAAAAGCATGCTGCTTGATTCAGGTAGATGGTCTAGCAACTTTGATTCAAGTAGATGGTCTAGCAACAATGTGAGGGGAGGAAGGAGGATGGGCTGTTAAGCAATTTGTGAATCAGGTTGGCATAATTTTAAATTTTACTCCATATATCATTAAGATCGCTCATAATTGCAGATATACATAAAGTAGCATAGATTATGATATAGGTGATAACATATGAAAATCAATGGTTCACATAGCATAGTTAAAGTAATATACCATAATGTTTGGATAACTTATGCTAATTTCCTTTTTGCAGGTTGCAGAAAACACTTACTCAAATAGAGCTCTATCTCAGGTATGCATCACCCCCTCTGTTTTTTTTTTGTGATTTTCTAGGCGACATTTATCATTTCCTATTAAGGGTTGCAGTTATGGCTACATTAAGTCAGATTGTAACAATTATAAAGTAAGATTGCCCCTTCTTTTAATTAATTGTCATTTGCCTAACCCTCAGATGGCTAACAATGTACAGCCGAACTTATCTTCTATTGTATTTTTTATCATGTTTCGGTTTGTATAAAACCATACACAAACACCCCTTGATGGCACTTTGTCGGATTTCTACTAACAGATATCTGGATAAGCTCAAAGCCAATGTAAGATCATGCATCGACTGATTCAAGAATGTAAAACTAAACAAACCAACGAATCATCATGTTTGCTATTTCTAATCATAACCAGAACATCATTTCCAAAATAGATAGCGCCTGTAACAATTCTCTTTCTACTGTTCGTGACTTCCACTCTCTTAACTTTTCATGAAATATGTAGCTCTTGAAAGATGGTAGCCAAACAGGGGATTTGCAGTACAATTTGATTAGTGAATATTTGAATAAGCAAGTTGAGAAGAAATACTGGAAGCAGCCACAAAAAGAAGATATTGTTAAGGAATTAAAGTATGGGACATTGGACATATCACAGATATCACCTTTCACACCACCGACACCTGTTACTAACGGTAAAGTTGGTGCTACAATGCATTGTAGTTCAACTTTAGTATAGTGTAGTCGACATTTTTCATATGAACTGACATAATTTCTTTATGTATTTCTAATGTTTGTGTATGTATAGTACAATGTAATAGACGCTTCTTCCAGGTCGTGTGTCAAGGTTAGATTAAGTTTAAATACATTAATTACTTGGAAATCTCAAACACGTTGTCGAATGCCAAGATAGCTTATTTATTAACTTCCTATAAGCAAGCTAAATGGCTGAACATGAATTTAAGTCTTTTTATTTTCTTACAAGTAACAGTCAGTTATGAAGCATTTGACCAATTTAGCAACAATTGAAGTTTGTTTTTCAAGTAAGCAAGTTCGAATGAGGGTTTTGGGGTTGCTTATTAAAGTGCTTATTTGCTGCTGATTGCGTTTTGATAGGTAGAAATGAAGTTTTGAGGGTGTATGTGGTTGCTTTTTTCAGGACAGCTACGAATAAGCAATTTTGTGGTGTTTGCCATTTCGTCTTTACCTATGAAAGATGAAAACATACTAATATGGGTCAACACCTGCACAATAGTTTTGGGCACATATGAAGATGCAAAGGCGACAAATGGAGATACCTTCAAAAACTTTTTGAAGGTACCAAAACCATTGGCTGTTATCGCCTTATCCAAAGAAAAAATACATCTTACATGTTGCCAGAGTCACTAATTCTCTAAAAACGGTTACACATTACGTTCGCTTCACTGTACCATTCATTTGTGGTATTATAATGTTTTTTAACTGTGTATTAGTCATCTTCTTTTGTATTTCAGGCAATGATGGGTTATCTTTCCGATAATTTGAAGAGGCTAAAAATTTGTATAAAATGGTTTCGGAAGAGTTTAGAAGACCCTGAGAATGAAGCGTTGAGTTATAAATAAAAGGTAATACAAAATCCACCATCCTCGAACTCAAACTACGTTGTTGATTTCAGTAGGCCTATTTAGTTAATGGGTTTTCTTTGTTACTGATTTTAAGTGAAACTACTGCAAGAGTACAATACTATTTAATATCACTAAGCATCAAGTAACATAATTGTTAACTAAAAGAAGTTCTATATCGTGATTTTTAATATGTTGCTTTTGGATAGTCATGGTACAGTTTTATTATATACAACATATTTACGTAGATGACAACTGTAATTGCAATCAAGGATGTGCGTAGAGAAGTGAAAATATTGAGATCTCTTTCAGGTCATAAGCATCTAATCCACTTTTACGATCCATGGTTGTCGAGTGAAAGCCATCCTATCCTCTTGAATATTTTAATTTATAAATTGGTGAAATCGTATCTTCATGCTTCTCCAATCAAACGTGCTGCACTTAAGGTATTGTCTTCTTAATCTTGCTCAAATGATAATATATCAATATGCTATGACTTAAAACACGGGCCTTTAAGTTGTTTGAGTAAGCAATCAGTGGATGTGATATTTTGGTTAATTTCAGGCACTATCAAAGGACTTGACATAGAATGAATTGGTTTATCTCCAAGCCCAATTTATGCTTTTGGAACCAAACAAAGACGGGCGTGTATCCCTTCATATCATTTTCTTACTAGACATTTACAATGTATTACAGGTGCGAGATGGAATAGTTGTTTATCCAAATGTTGGTATTTCCTCTTTGATCAATTCGTTACTGAACCGTCATATGTGCCCAGGAGAACCAAGAGCTGGTGTAACAAGATTATTAAAGTAGGTTACTTTAAAAGGCCATTTAACTTCAGAAAATCGTTATAAAACCATGAACAAATACACTTATAGAAAGAACCATTCAGGTTACATAAGCTTTTTATAGGTTATCATTTAAACTATCCGTAACAAAAAAGAAGCCCTATTTCAAAGGGACGTGACCATCCACGCAAACCATACAATTATTTAAAATTTTTAACCAAAAAAAAACTAAAACCAACAACTAAAAACCAAAGAAACAATTATTTTATAATATTGTTTGACGATTCTAAAAAATGTATTTCGGTTAACAAAAAACAACAAACAAATAATTATAAGTCATGCCCGCCCATTGGGCGGGCTTCGAAAACTAGTATATATATATATATATATATATATATATATATATAGTATATATATATATATATATATATATATATATATATATAGATCAAATAAGATCAAACTTAAAGTTGTTAAAATGAGATCCAACTAAAATTTCACAAGTGGCACTCTTCTTATAACAAAAATAATTTTTTTATCAGCTACAACTAAAATTGTTAAAGTTTCGATAGATTTCTTTTTAAATTTTACGAAACCTAGGTGATACACTTTGATTAAAAGTGTAATGTGTATCAGGTTTTGGAATATTCATTAGTGTAATGTGTATCAGGTGTATCACTAATTAAAACTCATGTATCATTTGGTTATTAGTGGCTAAAATGTTAATTTGTATTAAAATATTATTTTTTTATGTATTATTGCTAAAATTATTATTTATAAACGTTTTAGTGGTTTTTTAGACTTGATCTTATTTTTACAACTTTAAGTTTGATCTCACATTAACTCTCATATATATATATATATATATATATATATATATATATATATATATATATATATATATATATATATATATATATATATATATATATATATATATATATATATATATATATATATATATATATATATATATATATATATATATATATATACTACATTATAAAGCATTTGGGACTTTCTATTAAAGGAAGTCTTAAAATTTTAAGACCAAAAACATTACTATGAAAGGAAAAGTAGAAAATGAATGTAAAATCTAAAAATTTAAGTCTCATTAAAATCATATGTAACCGCCCTCCAATAATGATACATTTTAATGGAATTGTTTATAAGAAAAGCTCACTATAGTTAAACCACCAATTTAATGCTAAAATTTAAAAAATAAAAATTTTTACCATTTACACTATTAATAATTTAGACTATCTACTTTTGAAAAACATTTATCTACTACTTTATAATAAGGAAGTTTAAAATAAAAAACATTTGCTCGCCACAAAAATAGTTATCGGGTACCCACCGTCGCATTGCGCGGGTACCCTTCTAGTATATATATATATATATATATATATATATATATATATATATATATATATATATATATATATATATATATATATATATATATATAGGTGGTTATGGTGGTATACACTTTAAAATAGATAATAATATGTACAGTTTTGGACCGTCGGATCAACTATTATGGATCAAAATTAATTCTCATTCAATTGGTGGTTACTTTAATATAATAGTGGCAATTTTGTAAATTAATAGAATTTAATGGACTTTTATCTACCTCAAAGACCATGTAAACGAGATACAACGTGCCACAATATTATTTTTTTGATACAATAGACCAAATACAAAGTTCAGCGTCTTCATTTAAATAGTATTTTATTTGTTCGGGTATGAAACATTTTTGTGATACAGTGACTCACAATATTCTTTTATAGCGCACTAATTTTTATGATACATTTTTTAAGACAAACTTAGTTTCATAATACAATTTTAGTAACAAACTAACTAATTTTTATGATACATTTTTTAAAACAAACTTAGTTTCATAATACATTTTTAGTAACAAACTAAGTTTTTTAACAACTTTTTTTGACACATTTTAAGTGAAGTATTGTGAAAAACAATAAATTTTTTGTTTCATTTGCAATTATATATTAATATTTTTGACACATTTTTAGTGACACGTAGTTTCAAAGTACATTTTTAATGACCCACAATATTTTTTGAAACACTTTATTTTGTGATGCATTTCTAGTGATATGTCAAGTTCTTTTATACATATTAGTGACACACTTAATCGTTTGATACATTAATAGTAATACATTATTTTTTTGTTACACTTTTTTATTGACATACTAAAATTTTTGACACACATAGTCTTTGGATACATTTGACAAAATGTATTAACAAACGTAACAAAAAACCTAGTTTATCAAGAAACTATGTATCTTCGAACAGATTGTACAAAAACAAGATACCTATTAACTAATAATTCTTTAACACACAATTTAAGATACACAAACACGTGGTCCAAAAGTGAAATTCCATAAACAATAATTTGATATACGTACAAATGCAGAAAATGAAACATAATTATGAACAAATTTCATAAATTTACACCAACTGATCGTATAAATCATGAACAAATTTCTGGACATGTATCAACAGTAAGAGATGGGTTCGATCCGGAATCGCGGGCGGTGATACAAATACGCATACACATGAAATCGGCTTAATAGTCAGATCCGAAAATAACTTACACATAGTCGAATCTGAAAAAAGGGATCGGATTAATAGTCGGATCTTCAAAACGAGATCGGTTTAATAATCGGATGAGATTGAGAACAATGGTGGTCTTCAAAACAACTCTTACACCAACCGCGACCGTGAGATCTTATAAATGATTTGTGGTCTTGAAAAAGATTAACACACGAGTGGGGTTCAAAACCACATCGACTATGGTTATAGATCCTTTAGTAATGGTTACAAATCTGAAAGTCGCGGCTATGGATCGGATTTAACGGATCAAAAGGGTCTGTTTATATTTACCTATACTATATGAGAAAGGCTCTAGATTACTGTAACCTCTCCAAAAAATGACAAGTAAGCACCAAATAGTTGGCTACTATTTGAGGTGTTGAAGACATCTTACCTACTTAGATTTTGAGTGCCAGTTAAAACAACCAATCGGATCACAACAGCAACACATTTGCAATTTTTCATCCATTAATATACTCGCTCATGTTCAAGTTCTTCTACGATGAAATGCATTAACTAAAATGGTAGGTCCTTATTTTTACTATATACTTGATTTTCATAGTAGTGATGGCAAAGTGATGATGGGTGATAATGTATAGTAACACCTTTGGATCTTGTTATCTTAGTCTTGATTTGCACTCTATGGCTGTGTTTGTGATGATTTTTTTTTTGAATTCCCAACGCTTATTAAAAATAATGATAATTTGGAGCCTACCTAAAAATAAAAAATGATATGGAAATGTATTATTAGTTTGCGACGAAGTGATCCAATTAATATCACAAATACTATGATGTCACATAAGATTAAGTATTTAAAATCAAACACACATTATAAATTTAGAAAGTAAATGTAAATTAGAAGAGTGATAAGAGCATATAATTTTCTTTTTTACCATCAACATCAACAACTCTTCTCACCATATATTCCGGCGACATCCATTTATTCCGGCCAACTTTTTTCTTTCTTTATCACAAGTTTTACTGAAAAAGTTAAAACATTATATGCAATTAGGATAACTAACGGAAATAGAGGGTACTGTCACCCGTGAGTTCTCCATCGTGAGCACGCACCCTTTGCCACCACTCGCGCGTTCGAGTGGTTGGCCAAATCGTGAGTGAGCCATCGGCGTGAGTTTTATCGACGAGGCCAATCAAAACAACTTTCTTAACAAAAATATATACACCGTTCTTGTAATGTTTGATAGACAAACTGTGAAACTTCTTGTTCTTGTTCTTTTTGTTTGATGTGCGAGCCATAATCACCATCATTATAACTATTTAAGATTGTTTTAACGACTTTAACGCAAGAACAAGAAGGTTTCTTTTGCTCATGTATGTTGTAAACAAAGTACACAACAATAAATTTCAACTTATATAGGAATGTAAGTATATATAACTGGAAACCATGCATTATACAATAAGATGGTCATATGATTGAAACCATGCATGTATACAAAACCATGCATAACAATAAAAATCAAGTTGTAATATGTATAAAATATACTAATGATAAACCTTTCACGATTATGATCGAGATTAATACACTTAAATGAATAATATTTTTAAAATTATTTGTTTGTCAAACTTTTTCATACATTTTTTTTTTAGGTGTAATGTTTTTTTCATTAAGGACAAATTCAATTTATGTAAATCTTAGTTTTAAAGGAAATTATAATTAACATTTTTTACGTTTTAAAAACATGGATTACGTTTTATTTAAATGAATGTGTTAAATAATAAGAGTGGAGTGAGTGAGTACATTTTGGTGTGGTGTACTGATGTTCAAAAGGTTGCGATGAGTGGTAAAGTAGGAGAGAGAAAGCATAGGTGGCGCTGACGTGGAGTGAGTGACCATTTTCTTTGGCATTATTCCGTTAGTAGCCTTACAACCTCATGACTTAGTCTTACTAACCAAAAAATTAGATTGCTATTCCAACAGCAACGTCATAGTCCTGATGCTATAAAATACTCACTCGTCTCTTCTCAAAATCAACTAATTCAAGGGCTTTTGATTCAAACAAAAAAAAAAACAAAATCCACATCTTCAATAAAGAATTTACGTTGGTATTGTAAAAAAATTGAAGTGGACTTTTTTCAAAGGAATATTAAATTCTGGTGGATAAAAGGAGTTCCTAAGTCCGGTACAATCTCTAAAACTAAAACCTTTTTTTTAGTTTTCTCTTTCTTGAAATGAAAATGTAAAGCTGTTGATGCATTTGCATCATCACATTCTTTTTATTTATTTCTTTTCTTTTATTTGGTATATGACAGCATAAAAAAATACATCAAATATTCAAAATACATTACCAAAAAGCATCTTCAGATCCATTACAAAAAAGCACAATAACTGCAAATTACAGGTCTGGTATCATACACAAAATATCTAATTATTATCTTGTTTAAAATCGTAACTGAAAGTGTTAGTGAGTTGTCGGAACCGAGCTCCGGCGCCGGTGAGAAAAATTGCTAATGACTCCGATGGCATCTGGGTTACAGCTGGGTTTCTGTAGATGATGACGGATTTGGGGTGGTTTGTTGGAAGTATATACAGGTGTGGTGATGGTGGCGGTGATGGTGATGGTGATGGTGATGATGACGGATTGGAGGCGTTTGGCGGGTGGTGAATGAGGAGAAGGAGAAGAATAAGATTGAAAGAGATAATGATAAAGTTTTTCGAATGATTGGTACTTACTTATATTGAAAAGAGGGGTATATTTGTCCAAATTTAACCAAAAACAAGTCCAAAGTCCCACCTACCTACTTTTTAATATTTCAGATGTATTAGACACGTTGTTCGCACGTTGGATGGAGTACATTGCACAAAACATTTTGGGAAGATTTATTTTTGTACCTCAAGTGATCACTATTAGAAACTTTTTGTCGAAATTTTGAGAATTAGAATAAACTTTTTTTCTTCCGAAATGCATGGGTTGGTTATACTAACAAACATATTTCTTAAAGTTTACAGATTCATGTTTAAATCATCCGACTGCAAACCTGTAAGTAAATATGCATTTTCACTTAAATATTTTAATATGCATATTTGTTTAAGCACATTTATTTGTGTTCTTAGGGTGCTGATGCTTATCCAGGTTTCTTTATATGTTTCTAGTTTGCATAGTGATTTTTGTACTGCAAGCTTTTAGTCAATGTTATGTAAGGTAAACTACTAACTAGGGTCAGCTATATTTGCATTTTGTGTATTGAAGTTACGTAGAACTGATTATGGTATCAAAATATTTATGTGATAATATAATTTACGCATGAGAATTTTGTCTTTGTAAAATGAAACACTTAAAAGTTATGTTAGTGATAAGCAAGAAAATTTGTGGTTGGATATTCTGATCATATCATAAACATGATATAATAGACCTACTCGAATTCTTGGAAATTAAAAACAACTAAATACGTAGTAAATTAAGGTCTATTTGGTAGGAAAGTGATCGATAAGCAATTGAGAATGGTTGACAACATGGTGTATTAAACCGTGTGACAATGTGATGGGGTAGAAGTTGGGGATGAGGATGGGTTAGTCTAACCCATATTTATGTCTTCCTTTAATAATTTAGCCTTGTGTTATTTTTTTTCCTCAAGGTATGGTGGCGGTGTTGAATGGTTAGGTTGTTGGTTTCAACTCCTCTCATGGTTGGTGTAGCTATAGACGCTTAGTCGAACATGGAAGATTCCCGTTGAGACCTGGTCCGGTCCAGCAAAACGAGTACGTAACTTGGTCAAAAAAAACTTTGTGTGTCTTGTATAATAACTACTTTTCATTTTAGGTGTTTTAAAAATATATTAATTATGTGTGTAAGTTTTTATCATGTTGATGGTTCAGTGGTTGGAACACTGAAAATGTTTGCTCCTAGATATTCAAAGAGCTACACTACTGTACTAGCTAAATAACATGGCAAGTGGTGGTGGTTACTGTATTTTTTGGTGCATGTGACCAAATGTCGCATCATTCTAAACGCAATATCTAAGAATTAAAATTATTAATAATGTTACAAACTTATTACGAATTAATATACATAAATAATGATTATACAAAAAAAGTGAGACTTGCGTAGAAAGAATAGCATGACTCAAGCAAAGTGCGAGAGAAGCAATTTTACAAAGATAAACTGTTAGTAGCCACATTAGGTGAAAGGACACAGTTGTTCACAAAAAATATTTTTTAGAAAAGTGTATGTTCAAGTTCTTAAACTTATTTTTTCGATGACTGGTCCTCACTTTTAACTTGGTAACAAAAAAAACAAATAAATCGTATAATTTTTAGAAAATTGACTATGTAGGTATAGAAATAGTGATGGCAAAGTCATGATGGGTGAGTGTACTAGGGTCTATTGTTGCAACAGAGTTCATAATAGTACATTTGAATTTTGTAATCTATTGTTTTGTACGTGGACTTTTTTTATTTGAAAACGCTTATTATTTAAAATAAAATAATTTGGAGCCTACCTAATTTTATGAATAAAATGATACGGAAATGTATTATTAGTTTGCGACGAAGTGATCCAATTAATATCACAAATACTATGATGTGTTTTACATAAGATTAATATTAAAATCAAACATTTCACATTTCGACTTTCAACTTTCAGACTTTCAATGTTTCAACCTTAGAAGAAATGAAGGATGTAAGAGCATTTATATGTAGTAAAGATAAAAATTTTAAAGACATGATGCATTTACATCATACAATTTTTATTTAATTGTTTTGTTTCACATTTGATGCGCAAATGATGAAAAATACATAAGATTTGCATAACTTGATGAAATGCATCTAATATATGTGTATGCATCTAATTTTGAGCTAAATAATATTTTAAAATGCATCTAAAATGCTATGGATGCATATAATATAAGTTGGATGTTTCTAAAATATTTGGTTATATTTATTTATTATCCTTCTCATTTTAAGTCTTTATTCTCTTTTGATCCTAAGTCTTACGTACATGAAATCCCGTAGATGTTAAACATTAACTCCGTTAAGCATTCATGGGCCGTGCTTAGCACGGCCTTAAATAATTGCCTAGTTTAGAATATATACAAGATAACTAAGTCAAAATTTATTATTGTTGGTATCTGAGAGATAAAAATGGTCGATGAATTTGGTTAAAAAAAATGGGATGTAAGGTGGTTACAGTGATGAAGAGGTGATGGTAATATAAGAAAAAGTTAAAAACCCTAAAATACCCTTATGCATTGATTAAAAACTCTAAACTAATTTATTTTGATCTTGATCAATCAAGTTTGATCTAACGGTTCACAAGTGTGCCTATTGTTTACCACTTTAAAGTGTTCACCACTTGAACATAAATCTATATATATATATATATATATATATATATATATATATATATATAGTGTATCTTAACATAGTAAGTATGAGAACCCATGTAATGATGTCATTCAATAAAGATTTGCGAAATCTGAACTGCGAGCAACTGGGTACCGTTTTACAAAACGTTAAATATATTAACATTCAATGGATGAAAATCATTGTGGCACTTTGAACTTATTCGTAAAAAACATAAACAAATACATCGAAATCTCGAGAAGAGTGATATACACAATAAAGTTATACAAAGGAAACTTATATAAATAAATGCTGATTGATTCAAAACCCCACCTGTCATGGCATCTTGGTGGTTGGAATGGTAGATCGTCGGATCTAGGCATGAAGGAGTGCATCGCTTACTGTGAGAAAAGGGATAAGAAAGGATGTTGCATGATGAGAAAAGAACAAGAGCAGTTATTGACTTGTTACAATTAGTGAGAATGAAAAACGTAGAGTGAAAAAATATTATGAGTTATCCAATTACCTAAATGCCCTTATAATTTTATTTGTAAGTTTGTTTTTGTAAAGTCTCTAACATTTAATCAAGATCTGTGTATCATATGGAACCCCTGTTAAGTGCTCGAGAACTCCATCTGAACCGTTAAATAATTAAATCAATGGATGAAAATCATTGTGGCACTTTGGTAAATAAAAGAAAAGATAAATACAATTAATAAATTGAAATCAGATCATGTCTCATGTCTCTCTTCCCTCAACAACCGCCGCATCCTTCCCCCTCTATCTTCAGTTTTCGTTTCCTTCAATCAAACCCTCGTCTCTTTGCCTCACTCAAGTCTTCAAATCTTCTTGTTGATAAGAATTTCACTGTTAAGGTAGGCTTTGACTTTTCTTCTTGCTTGAATGCTTTTGTTTATGTTATTTCAATTAATAATATGATCATATAGGTTGGTGACTTCACCCATGGTCTTTCTTATTATTTTAATATAAACGTATATGGGTGAATTAAACAAATTTTGAAAGTTCATCAGTAATGTTTGTTCATGTTTAATATGATCATATAGGTTGTCTCTCGTATCAAGCATCAGACTTTGGTCTCTCGTATCAAGCATCAGATGTTTTTTTTTCCAATTATTAATTCATTTTTTTTCAAAGATAACAATTACTTGTCGTTTGTTTCCGTTATTTCAATTAACCCCTATAGTATGTTCCATCATATAAAAAAAAAAAAAAATAGCCCCGTCGGTGACTTTGGTCTCTCGTATCAAGTAGTCGTTGGCTTTTCTCTTGGGTGCAAATTTCTAACTCGTTTCTTCTCAATGCTAACTTAGTGCCTACTAAACAGAAGCAAACGACAAGAAGCCACTTGATGGGCCTAGTTTGGAAGCATAGGAGACAAAAATTGTCTCATTTAATTTCCCTCTCAGAGAAGAGGAAGGTCATTTCCATACACTACCAGGTATGACATTTCTAGATTCCCCAGTAAAACATTCATAATAATAATTGTTATGAGTAGCTTAACAATGGTTAGTTGTCCATTTGACTATATGAAATTATTCATCCTTCACAATGAAGTGATTGCTATTTGATTTTGTTTATAAGCAAAAAAAATAGTCTTGTGAAAAAACTTTCATCTTAGGCACACTGCGAAATAACTTCAGTTTCAAACTTTTGTAAATAAATAAGTATTATTAAAAAATAAAATTTTATACTTAATGTACAATTATTCAAGTAATAAACATAATTGACCACAAAACTTTATTTCCCTAAGATAGAGACTACAATAATGTTTAAACCTTTCATGACTGGTAGAAATTAAAGTGGCCAAATGATCCAAAAGTGTGTTCAAACACTGCATTCGAGGTGTAATAGTACATATGAATATTTGACCGTAGACGATTAACGAGCTTTTCGCCTCTTTTCCAAATAAGATAACAAAACAATTATTGGATTATGTATGTTGGATTAATAAGCCTTTCGCCTCTTTTCCAAATAAGATAAGAGTAGATATGAAAACAGAATGTTGGATAAAACATACTACGTATATGTTTACGTATAAAAATGTTTATATTTTGAGTTTAGATTATAAAACATATATGTTTTGTGTTCTGTGTTCGGATTATATGTTAACGTATAAAACATATATGTTTTGTGTTTGGATTATATAGGTTTTGCATACATTAAAAAATTGGTCTCCGATTTATTTGTGTTTGCTAATTTAAGCCCGTGCATGTGTTATGTTATCTTGAGTTTTATTTTAAAAGTGTTTAATCTTGATTATTATTTTTTATAGGTGTGATAATATGTTCTTTGAAGGCATGCACATATGTTTTAAAGAATTTGATGAGAAACTGGAAGTACATATATGTTTTTTGGAAGACGTGAATGTATGTTCTTGAAAGACGTGCATGTATGTTCTTGGAAGACTTGCACACATGTTTGAAAGAATCTGATGAGAAACTTCAAACACATATGTTTTGTGCACATATGTTCTTATAGGTGTGCATATGTATATTCAAAATGATATATTTGATTTGTATTTCATTTGATATAAAAATTTGTGTATTATATTATGTTCTTGGTTGTAATAAATCTAAAAGTTAGGACTATAATTTATGTTTATAGTTTTTATTTAAGAACTTTATTGAATACATCGCAGAAACATATGTGTAATTACATTTTAAGTTTAAACTATTGTACAATAAAAATACATGTAAATTAACATTATTTAAGAAGAAATACACATGCACCTTGACTTTCTAGAAATATGCATGCTAAAAAAAATTAAAAAAAAATAAAATAAAAAAAAGGATGAAAATTATGAGATATTAAAATCGAGATTTAATAAAAAAAAATTAAAAATATAAAAATTGTCTTTTACTATAATACCCTTTAGCATAAATAATAATCTTTAATATTTAAAAAAATCTCATTGGTCTAGAGGAGTTCTCGCACTTAACAGGGTTCTCAAAATAAAGGCCCCTTATATATATATATATATATATAGATTTATGTTCAAGTGGTGAACACTTTAAAGTGGTAAACAATAAGCACACTTGTGAACCGTTGGATCAAACTTGATAGATCAAGATCAAAATAAATTATTTTAGAGTTTTTAATCAATGCATAAAGGTATTTTAGGGTTTTTAACTTTTTCTTATATTACCCTCACCTCTTCATCACTGTAACCACCTTACATCCCATTTTTTTAACCAAATTCATCCACCATTTTTATCTCTCAGCTACCAACAAAAATAAATTTTGACTTAGTTATCTTGTATATATTCTAAATATAAATATACCCTTTTGATCCGTTAAATCCGATCCATAGCCGCGACTTTCAGATTCGTAACCATTACTAAAGGATCTATAACCATAGTCGATGTGGTTTTGAACCCCACTCGTGTGTTAATCTTTTTCAAGACCACAAATCATTTATAAGATCTCACAGTCTCGGTTGGTGTAAGAGTTTTTTTGAAGACCACCATTGTTCTCAATCTCATCCGATTATTAAACCGATCTCGTTTTGAAGATCCGACTATTAATCCGATCCCTTTTTTCAGATTCGACCGTATAAGTTATTTTCGGATCTGACTATTAAGCCGATTTCATGTGTATGCGTATTTGTATCACCGCCCGTGATTCCGGATCGAACCCATCTCTTACTGTTGATACATGTCCAGAAATTTGTTCGTGATTTATACGATCAGTTGGTGTAAATTTATGAAATTTGTTCATAATTATGTATCATTTTCTGCATTTGTACGTATATCAAATTATTGTTTATGGAATTTCACTTTTGGACCACGTGTTTGTGTATCTTAAATTGTGTATTAAAGAATTATTAGTTAATAGGTATCTTGTTTTTGTACAATTTGTTCGAAGATACATAGTTTCTTGATAAACTAGGTTTTTTGTTACATTGTTTCTTTTAATACATTTTGTCAAATGTATCCAAAAACAGTAAACTATGTGTGTCAAAAAATATAGTATGTCAATAAAAAAGTGTAACAAAAAAATAATGTATTACTATTAATGTATCAAACGATTAAGTGTGTTACTAATATGTATAAAAGAACTTGACGTATCACTAGAAATGCATCACAAAATAAAGTGTTTCAAAAAATATTGTGGGTCATTAGAAATGTACTTTGAAACTACGTGTCATTAAAAATGTGTCAAAAATATTAATATATAATCGCAAATGAAACAAAAAATTTATTGTTTTTCACAATACTTCACTTAAAATGTGTCAAAAAAAGTTGTTAAAAACTTAGTTTGTTACTAAAAATGTATTATGAAACTAAGTTTGTCTTAAAAAATGTATCATAAAAATTAGTTAGTTTGTTACTAAAAATGTATTATGAAACTAAGTTTGTCTTAAAAAATGTATCATAAAAATTAGTGCGTTATAAAAGAATATTGTGTGTCACTGTATCACAAAAATGTTTCATACCCGAACAAATAAAATACTATTTAAATGAAGACACTGAACTTTGTGTTTGGTCTATTGTATCAAAAAAAAAAAAAAATATTGTGGCACGTTGTATCTCGTCTACATGGTCTTTGAGGTAGATAAAAGTCCATTAAATTCTATTAATTTACAAAATTGCCACTATTATATTAAAGTAACCACTAATTTAATGAGAATTAATTTTAATCCATAATAGTTGATCCAACGGTCCAAAACTGTACCTATTATTTTCCATTTTAAAGTGTATACCACAATAACACTACCATATATATATATATATATATATATATATATATATATATATATATATATATATATATATATATATATATATATATATATATATATATATATATATATTATATATATATATATATTGGCTTTGGATCAAATAAAAAGTTTTTAAGATAAAAAGGATAAAAAGTGTATGTGTCATTAATATCATATTGAAAATGTGACAATTGTGTGTCAATTAGAAGAACGTATGTGCAAGTGTGTCAATATATTTAGCTAAAAAAATCATGTGTGTGTCTATAATACGTCAATTATGTGTCAATTACAATAAGTTTTGTGCAAGTGTGTCAACATATAGAGTTATGTGTCAAATGTGTCATTAATATCTCAATTTAATATCATTAATACACCAATTTAATCTCATAATCCTATGGTTAGAATTCCTTCATATACTTTTTACCATTAGTGACTTTTCACAATAACCATACTATATATATATATATATATATATATATATATATATATATATATATATGTGTGTGTGTGTGTGTGTGTGTGTATATATATATATGTGTGTGTGTGTAATAGTTGGTGGGTATTAAAGTATGTATTATTAATTTAGTATATAAAATGAGTTAGTAGAAAATTGAGATGTATTTATGAAAGTAGTTTTATATTTAGTAATTTGAGATAGTGGGGTGTTTAAGTTTAATTAGTTAAGTGTTTGCGTATATATATAATAAGTAGTGGAAGTTTATATTATGTTTTTCGTCCTTTAGTCGGGTTTTTGACGAAAATCCTACATGACCCGTTTATAAGTATAAATTTTCCCAAAATCTCATATGTTGCAATATTACCATTTAAACTGTAAAACAAGTTCTAGTTTACTTAACAAATTCAAAGTAGCTTATTAGTTATCCAATAAACCAAATACGATAAGTAATGTATTAAGTAACCTCGTACGTCAAAATAAGTCGGGAAAGTAAGTCGAAATCAAAACAAGCAATTCAAACACCCCGATTGGGCTCGGGTCTGCTTCTCGGCCCAAACACCACGCGACCCAAAAAAAGAAAAATAGCAAGGTCGATCGAGGAAGCTTTTAGATGAGCAATTGAAATTTTCAAATAAGTTATAAGTTGTATCAAAAGTACTTGGTCATTATTTAAAAATAATAATAAGCAAATCCGGTTCACCCTTAATGGCTCTCGGCTCAACTCCATCTCGACACAACCTATATAATGCTGCGATCCAACAATTACCCTATAAACTAAAAACCAAGTCAAATAAGCTAGTATGTTTGGAAATAAACACTTCGGCTCGTGTTTAACAAAAATAATCAAAACCCGACACCCTTTGGGCTCGATTTGGGTCTAATAAGCAAAACTGAACGCGCCCTTTAGTTGGGCTCGATCCAAACACACTCTCGACAAGCACATCATAAACACAACCCAATCGATTTGTCCAATAAGCAAAAATAACTACTAAACCGAAAATAATTAGCTATTAAGTAAAAATAACACTTTTCCGACTTTGAGCCAAACTTAATGTTTTTCCTTGATTAACATTTCCTTGTAATTATTTGAGTCCAAACATTTATAAAATGAACTCTAAAATATAAATATATCAATCGATTTGTATGAATAATCAAGCAATACCATTTTTGTTGTTCTAGTTTTGCATAATGAAATCAATTACCACGCAAGCTCATAATAATAATAATAATAAAGTTTCTCGGCTCCCCACTAATTTCTTGTAATTTCCTATGATTTTTTAATGAAGTGATGTTTTAATAAAAAAAAAATAAATAAATAAATAATAATAATAATAATAATAATAAAACTATTTCTTTTATATGTAGTCAATTTGGTATATATTTCTGTAAAATTTAATCCTCAAACATATTCACATAACATCAATATTAAAGATTAACAACATACTTAAATCCAGTAAACACAAAGTTTAATCTTTAAAGAAATCTTACAATGGTTTGAGTGTTGGATCGATTAGGAAAAAAAAAACATTAAGTAACTAATTAAAACCCAAACCTTCCAAGCTCTGACTCTAACCCACTGTAACTATGTTTTTGTAAATACTGAAAGGAATGAATGTTTGTTGTTCCTTGTTGGTTCGAACAGAACAGAAAAGAGGAAGAACTTTTACAATACTTTGAGTGTGTTTTATTATGTAAAGTGTTTAGATATATAATATAAACTAGCCTAAGGTCCACCCGATGGGCGGCTAGCTTTAAGTCTTATTATAGAACATAAAAATACGTAAATGAAATAATGTTAAAAGACAAAAGTTAACGTAGTTTTCTGTTTGTAAATAATCCGGTATCAACATAAATAGTATTATGTATACTTTGTCTAATATTATATTTGTGACACTAATGGATTTTTTTGTTTAGTACTCATTAACTAAAATATGATAAGTGATGCGCGCACAAGGCGCGTTCGGGGTCAAAGGAAACTTCTTTTTCGTCGAGCAAGTTTTTCAACACCCTAGGCAGTGAACCTAATCGTTGTAGTATAGTATTGGGTAAGCCTCGGGTATTGTAATCGTTCTCTAGCGGAATAGGAATGCTAGTGAGAAATTACTACGCTAAGGTTGAGGTTGAGGAAGATTATTTTTTTTTATCTTTTTATATTTTTTTAGAAACTAAAGGTAAAATCTCGGGGTTTGGATTTGGGGGTTTGGTACTTCTACCGATTACTCTACTTATCTAATTATCTAACTAATGGGTAGTCTATGTCTTTTTGAAGTGTGTTCGTATGATGATTAAAGATGTGTCTACCTAAATACTATTACTCCCTAGTTATCTTTTATTGGTGGTTGAATTGTCACGTCCTTATTCTTAACGCGTTGTGTTTTCTAAGGTCGTAGAGTGTGCTTTTATCCTTAACTCTTTGAGATTACCTTAAGGTTAATGATTACGAAATCTCTAGGATTCATAAACTTAACACTAAGGTTATCATCGGATGTTTAGCCTACAATTCCACTAGTAATTATAAACTAATGTTCACAATGATTAATCAAGCATTAAAAACACAACGATGGCTTTAAGCACTCCTAAGCCAATTACAATTAAGATAAGAGACAACCAATCAATAATTAATAACTAGGTTTCATAAATCTAAGCAAACACACAAGTAAATTAGCCGGACATGTTAAACATGCAAGCATACACACGTTCAATCGAAGACATAATGAAATCAAGGGAATAAATAACTTATCTCGATGTAAAATAGGGTATGAGAACCCTAAAATACTGTCCAAACCGGACTACAATCGTTTTAGGTTTTTACTCCATAAGTCTACCTCTTAAAAGTCTGAAAATTCGATTTCTATATATAATTTTACAACTGCGACGGCGTCGCCTTATAGGTGGGACGCCGTTTGATCGCCGCCATTAGGGTTTCTTCTTGGCCAAGTCATCACTGGGACGGCTGATGCAGGTTTAACTGACCAGGTCTTAATATTTATAGTGTCTCGCTATACCTATGGTCTACCCTAATGCACTAACGGGCAGTGTACCCGGTCGTGTGTAGTGTAGTAAATGGTAAAGCCGAGGTCGTCCTAAGAGCTATGTGTGTCGGATAATTACTAATTCTAATTGTCACAGAATATTAATGGTTTGATAGGGTTTTATTTAATTAAACTACTAATGCAGAAAATGAAATAAAAGCAAATAAATGTGTGAAGGGAAATCAATAGAGGAATAGTGGTGCTAACCTAGTTAATCCTACTAGCTAGGTATGTCTATGTCTACCTACTTCCAATTACTTCAGGTGGGGTCAAATTCGAGAGGACAGCATTTGGTCAATTCGCCCTAACCTATCAGCAAAGATGCCACCACAGGAGACACCAGACGCACCGTCATAAGTCCTGTTGTTCCTGGTCCCTTAAGTCGAGTCATTAAGTACCGCTACATGCTAGATTCTAAATAGTGAGTGCCCGGCCGTTAGGAACTTAGACACTACACCCCCCAATTCTTAAGTTCATCCAAACGATAGGTGATCAGTTGGTCAAATCGCACAAGTAGAAAGGGTCGTCAGTTGGTCATATCTTACCCTTCCCGTCTCAGTCCGCTCACCTAGGGTCAGTTGGTCATATCTCCTAGGCAATTGGCCTCTATCGCCATTCAAAACTACCGAACCAAGGGTGACTACCAAAGAACTATGCATGCATACACTTAGAAATAATTGTACGGAAGTAAAGGCAAACGCAAACAAAACAACTAAGGAATCATAACTAGGCTAGCACCAAAGGGTGCTTAGCCGCTCATATTAATCATGCAAATAAATTCAATATTCAAAGGTACGAAATACATGAATTGAAAGTAAAAGAAATAATAAACGGTAAAGCTTATCGTAATGGTGTGACTTCTCCCTTGGAAACAGCTCCGTATGCTTCCCTAAACCTCCCTTGAGCTTTTTCCCACGTTCTCAGAGTGTTGTGTGTAGAATGGGATGCTTTGAAATGCTGGAATTCGTAGGGTATTTATAGGCCAGGTCTGGGTTACGGCGTAACCAATAGAGGAGTTACGCCGTAACCTTCTATTTCTCCGTAAATGCACTAGATCTGCTAGTTACGGCGTAACCTTATAAGTGGTTACGCCGTAGTCTTCAATAAACTCGGTTACGTCGTAAGTGATGCAGTAGTTACGGCGTAAGTGTCAGCGGCGTGAAACCTCTTTTGACCTAATGGAGTTACGTCGTAACCTTTGGGAAGAGTTACGCCGTAACCTCTTGATAAGTTGGACTTCTGGGTCACGCAATAGTTACGGCATAATGTGAGAGACGAGTTAGGCCGTAACTTCTTCAGAATAAGCATACTGTGATAAATCTTTAGTAATGTTTCCATTTCCGCGTCTCTTTAGCTCCAATGCTCGTAATTTACCTGAAAGTGGAAAACAATGGAAAACAAGCGTAAATCCATATAAATGATATAATTAACGAGCATTATCGGGGGAAATTGACACTTAATATTCAGGACTATTTGATGTTATCAAATATCCCCCTACTTGAACTCTACTTGCCCTCAACTAGACCTTATTAGATAGATTCCTAAAAAGATATCTCCCAAAACCTGGAAAATATGAGTTTAAAAATCCCTTATGCTAGAATAAAACAAAGCCGAACACCTCACGAAAGGGGAACAAACACTCAAATCTCTCAACTATTCTAAGTGTCAATTTCGGGGTGATCACTCAATCGCACAGTCATAGCATGTATTCTATCATAAGCTTGGCGGTTATACAAATCTCCACCACTAGAGTTAAGGGCTAAACAATTCTCGAAGGCAATATGGGTAGACACGACAAAGGTTAAGGGGTGACTCTTCATTACTAACATGTCACGGTGAAGTGGACAAAATCAATGATACATGACCAAATCCATGGCCAAGACACCAAAGATTGCTCGCCGCATCACCTAGACACGCTTCATGACTAAAGGGTAGGATAAGACATGGGATATATAATTGGTGTAAAATGAAAAACAAGCAGGTAGTCTATATCTATAACTAAGTCATCACCACTTACCGTCTGCCCAAAGTTCAAGCTTAGAAGTCTAGAGACCAGATCATGAAATGCAAGGTAGATGTGTCATTAGAGGACGTCGTGATGGGCAGACTACCTCTTCTTCTTCAGTGGGTATAACTCCAACTCCAATCTTCTAATGTGACCGAGGTGGCCTCCTCGATACTAAACAATAAAGCTCATACTATAGTGCTTATAACATCGCACTTTACATAAATCAATCAACTTTTTTTTTGAATCATAACTAATAACATAACATCCCCCCACTTGAGATGAACAATGGGAATTCGGGGGGTCTTCAATGATCTTCATAATTGTTGTCGATGAAAGCGTGATTTCTAAACCTTTCCACTCGAACCTTGAACTTAGGCAAATGATGACTTCCCAATTACAAATAAAGACTACAGGGTAGGCTAAGGTGTAAGGGTGTAACGAAACAATATATAGGGTTGACAAAATGAAAGGAATGGCTCAAAAGGGTGTATCTAGGGGTATCTTGCACTAAAGGGGAGTGCAACAAAAGGGTTTCACATGAGGGTCGAAAAGTCGAGGTGACTAATCGATAGACTCACAATGGTAGGCTGTTTGGGTGATAATCCTATAATACTGCCTTCTAAAACTGAAAAGTCCAAATACATCGAGCTAACTCAACATACCTCGTCTATGGTCTCGAAATGATGCAAAGGCCAAGTTCTAAAGTTTACAAGCTACCGGCACACTCATAATTTGGTGGATTTGGGGTAAAATATTGGAAACGGATAAGGCTAATCTCACCATGTAATATCAAGGGTTGTATGTGCTCGGCTAAGGTCTAATCTAGTTAGGTTCGGAAAAACATGTCAAAATTTAAAAAATGGCATAATTTTTCAAAATAAACTAGAAAAATGAGGGCGAAATAAAGTTCAAGAGATAATTCTACTCCCGTCCCCCCACTTGAATTGTACAAAGTCCCTTTTGTACTAGGCATTAAAATAAAGGTGAAGAGAAAGGTAGAATTAGAGCGAGAACTTCCCTGAAATCTTCTCCAAAAAGAAGAAGGCCCTCGAGAAAGGATCGTGCCTTCGTTTAAGCGTCATGAAAAAACTTCAATCCCTGAAATCACAATACCGACAAGCATAATTCTAAAAAAGAAAAAAAAAATAATAATAATAAAATGAAAGACAAACCTAACTCACTTTCGTAGGAATCACGGTTGCATTTAGCGAATGCAACAAGCCTTTTAAACAACTTGGTGTCCCAAATGGACAAGTGAAGTCTCGTGAGGGTTTACAGGGAACAAACCCACAAAGTTCATTTAAAAACTAATACAAGGTTACTGTTTTTAAAATGAAAGAATTAAAGCAGAGGAGAGTTACGTCGTAACTCCTATGAGAGAGTTACGCAGTAACTGGCAAACCTGGTATGAGTGTGAAGCGAATAGTTACGGCGTAATCACTGAGATGGTATTACGCCGTAATTGGTAATGCGTCAAGAATTCTGCTGCTAAAATGTTGGTTACGGCGTAATCACCAAGATGAGTTACTGCGTAACTCGTTCAGAATCGAGCAACTGCAGCAGCAATTACTTCCTTTCTCCTGCAAAAATGGTTAGAAAACACAAAACCCAACAGAAATGAAATAAAAACAGAAGAAAGGGATAATTCGGGTTGTCTCCCGAAAGACTTTATTTACGAGTCTTTAAGTTAGACTCAGAGCCGCGGGGCTCCTATGGGGGCCTTTGAACTTGCCCTACTTCCTCCACGTCTTTCATTAAGTTGCGCCTAACCCATCCGACATTTGTTGCAGTGCGCAGATATTCTTTGGTTTCAATTTTCCGTATCTTGCAAAATTTTTATTCAGGTCCCAAATGGTATCGCGTAAACTCAAATTTTTCGACTATAATAGGAGGTAGCCTCTTAAATGGGATGCCAAGAAGCTTTCATCTTCGTTTCTCGTGTATTTCATCATCTGGGTTAATGAAACCGTCTTCGCCTTGCAACTCGAGATAATCGAAATCATAGTCGGAATCGGTATCTTCAAGTTGGTTGAGAATTCGTTTGCATTTTTCTTTGTTTACTTTAGACGATCCTTTGGTGTCATCTTCTGGTTTTTCATTAGGAGCTTCGTTGTTAGGTTGATTTCTACTCATACACCCTTCCCAGATTTTCTTTTTAGTCAACGCGTCAATTTTTCCGTATTTGATTTTGATCCAATCGTCGAATCCTAGATCATCTGGCCAAGGCATTTCTGTTCTTTCGGACTCATTAGTCGAAGTCCAAAGGAATTCGTCTTCCCCAGCTGTCTCGATGCTGCTTCCTCCATCACATTCATATTCAAAAGGGTTGCAAGAGGCCCAAACTTTTCCGTCGCTGGTTTTAATTTGTTCGCACCAATGATTCCGAACTTCGTCATCATAGTCATCTTCAGAAGGAATATCATCGAGGGGCTTAATGGTTTTCCCCCGAAGAATGTGTTTCTCATATTTGAGTTCCAGATTTCTGAACATAGTTGAATTAATTATAGCGTCCCCGAATCTTATTGAATACCAATCACTGAATGATAGATTTCCAAAATCAACGTCGTGTCTTCAGTTCGTGCGGGCATATCCAAACTTCGTTCTTCACATTACCTCCTCCGTTGCAATAATCATGAAAAGGATTGCACGTTGGCCAAGCGTTAGTAATCTCATCTTCCATGATGAGGAAGGGTCTACAGTAATGCTTAATGGGCGGCCCTTCCACTTCGTTGATTGAGAACTTGGCTAACCTTTCTTCGTCGTTTAGTGTAGTCCATTTGTATCTGTCATCTTTTATCCTTTCCTTATCAACACCACCGTCGCAGGATTTCCGAGGATCACATGAGGCCCACAAGCTGTAGCATTCTCCATCATCTATTGCGATACTCTTACACCAATGACTCCTTCTTTTAGGGTTGTTATCATTGGCGCCCGTGTCTTTGCTTGAATTTTGGTTACGCCGTAATTCTGGAGTGTGATAATGGCGTAACTCACTTTTTCCATCAGTATCCGACTTATCAGAGCACTTGTTGCTGTCAGAGAACACCGCCTTACATATAGTGGAATTGCTCTTTTGTTCCTCGTTCCTTCTTTGAACCTCGTCGCCAAGTTTTCCGATTAGAGTTTCCAAGTTCTTAAGTGATGTTTCATGGGACGAGAGGCTTTTGTTTGTATTATCTTGGAAATTCTTAAGCCATTCTTCTTGCTCCTTTTGCCTCTTGGTAGTGTCCACAAGGTACTTGTTAATAATTCCTTCCAGGTTAGCTCTTCTTTTATTACGCTCATAATACGGTGGTGGTCCTCCACGAAACCCATTACGATTATCCCCGTAGAAAGGCCTATTCTCTCCATATTTAGCTTCCTCGATAGTATCTTCCTTGTCAATTTTAGGACAGTTTTTAGTTAAATGTCCCCCACCATAGTATTCGCGGCCGACTTGGATGGCATGAACGGTTTCTTTGATTTTCTGCATATCTCTACCGAGATTTTCAAGTTTACTAGCTATCGCTGCAATTCCGTCAAAACTTCCGCCAATGCTTCGTTTGCTTCCACTGTCGTGCCATTTCTGATAATGGAAACCATTTTTTGAATGGCTTCAATTGCAGTAGTAGAAGTCATGTTCGGGATAGGTCCTTGATAGTCCAGCATCTGTCTTGTAATAACATTTATTCCTTTGTAGAAAATATTGACCTTCTGCTGGTTATTTAGATCATTGGTAGGACACTTATAAAGAAGATCGTTGTATCTGTCCCAAGCTTGATTTAGAGTTTCGTCGTCTTCTTGTTTGAAGTTATGGATCTCCAAAAGCTGATGAGAAATCTTCGATGGTGGGCAATATCTTTGGATAAAGTGTTTCTTCAGTAGTGCCCAGTGTTAACTGCCCGGCGGGCAATCTTTCGATCCATCTTCTAAATTCGCTGCTCAGTGAGGGTCATAGGAAAGACCCGAGCATAACACATCATGAGACACGCCCGGAATGTTAAAAAGGCAAGCGATGTATAGGACATTTTCAACGTGCTCATATCGTCTTCGTCCAATGTTTCTGAAAAAGGGTTAGCGCGAAGCTCCCTCTTAAATTGGTCTTTAATCTCGAAACGAACATCCGCTCCGATTGCTGGTCTTACGAGACCCGACCCTTGATCTGCTCTAGTCAACGCCAAGTATTCCTCAAGAGTGAGGTCATCGATGTTAACCACTTCCAGGGTACCTGAAAACTTGAAATATGATCGTGAGAAAAGTTTAAAATGAAATGAAAGACTTAATATCAATCCTAATATAACTCCCCGACAGCGGCGCCAAAAACTTGATGCAGGTTTTACTGACCAGGTCTTAATATTTATAGTGTCTCGCTATACCTATGGTCTACCCTAATGCACTAACGGGCAGTGTACCTAGTCGTGTGTAGTGTAGTAAATGGTAAAGCCGAGGTCGTCCCAAGAGCTATGTGTGTCGGATAATTACTAAATCTAATTGTCACAGAATATTAATGGTTTGATAGGGTTTTAATTAATTAAACTACTAATGAAGAAAATGAACTAAAAGCAAATAAATGTGTGAAGGGAAATCAATAGAGGAATAGTGGTGCTAACCTAGTTAATCCTCCTAGCTAGTTAGGTCTACGTCTACCTACTTCCAATTACTTTAGGTGGGGTCAAATTCGAGAGGACAACATTTGGTCAATTCGCCCTAACCTATCAGCAAAGATGCCACCACAGGAGAAATCAGGCGCACCGTCATAAGTCCTGTTGTTCCTGGTCCCCTAAGCCGAGTCATTAAGTACCGCTACATGCTAGATTCTAAATAGTGAGTGCCCGGCCGTTAGGAACTTAGACACTACACCCCCCAATTCTTAAGTTCATCCAAATGATAGGTGATCAGTTGGTCAAATCGCACAAGTATAAAGGGTCGTCAGTTGGTCATATCTTACCCTTCCCGTCTCAGTCCGCTCACCTAGGGTCAGTTGGTCATATCTCCTAGGCAATTGGCCTCTATCGCCATTCAAAACTACCGAACCAAAGGTGACTACCAAAGAACTATGCATGCATACACTTAGAAATAATTGTACGGAAGTAAAGGCAAACGCAAACAAAATAATTAAGGAATCATAACTAGGCTAGCACCAAAGGGTGCTTAGCCGCTCATATTAATCATGCAAATCAATTCAATATTCAAAGGTACGAAATACATGAATTGAAAGTAAAAGAAATAATAAACGCTAAAGCTTATCGTAATGGTGTGACTTCTCCCTAGGAAACAGCTCTGTATGCTTCCCTAGACCTCCCTTGAGCTTTTTCCCACGTTCTCAGTGTTGTGTGGGGAATGGGATGCTTTGAAATGCTGGAATTCGTGGGGTATTTATAGGCCAGTCTGGTTACGGCATAACCAATAGAGGAGTTGCAGTAACCTTCTATTCCCGTAAATGCACTAGATCTGCTAGTTATGGCGTAACCTTATAAGTGGTTACTCTGTAGTCTTCAATAAACTCGGTTACGTCGTAAGTGATGCAGTATTCGGCGTAAGTATCGGCGTGAAACCTCTTTTGACCCCGTAATGGAGTGCGTCGTACGTAACCTTTGGAAGAGTTCGCCGTAACCTCTTGATAAGTTGGACTTAAGGTCACGCAATTGTTACGGCGTAATGTGAGAGACGAGTTACGCCGTAACTTCTTCAGAATAAGCATATTGTGTTAAATCTTTAGTAATGTTTCCATTTCCGCGTCTCTTTAGCTCCAATGCTCGTAATTTACCTGAAAGTGGAAAAAAATGGAAAACAAGCTTAAATCCATATAAATGATATAATTAACGAGTATTATCGGGGGAAATTGACACTTAATATTCAAGACTATTTGATGTTATCAACGGCGTCACGTTGTGGTTGCGATGCCGTCTATCTTCAGTAGTGACGTCGTCTGAGTCTAGATCTAGTCCGTCTGAGAAGAAAAGTCTTCGTGACGCCCTTACTCTTCAAAGCCTGACGCCGTCAAATGTAAAATAGCAATTTCGCTCCTGAGTCATCACAAAATAGGGACGGCGTCGCCGTCTGTTTGGGACGCCGTCAGGTGTTATTCCAGCAGCTTGAGTGTCTTGATCTTGACTTAGCCATTTTCTTCACATATTCCCTCCTTTTCGTCCAAAAATGCATCATTCCAGCATTTTGCTTTCAAGTGACCTAAAGGGTGAAAATGAACGAAATTAAGCAGTAACGGATATAAAAGAGGGCGATTAACGGCTTAAATGACCCCTTAAAAGTGTACGTTTTAAATCCTTATCAATAAGTTTTAAGAAAATCTGATCATGAACATAAACATACTTTCTTTCACTCTCTAGCCTACTAAAGCATTCCCAATTAAATTTCCAATATCTCGACTCCCTAATAGAAGAAGCCAAGCAGTTTACCACCAACGTTCTTCCTCCTAGCATTTTCATGGTCCATGATACCAGCAGAGGTGGTCAAGCGGAGTGTAACCAAATTGCAATTGTTCAATAAAATTAGTTCCAATTGTAGGTTACTAAGCATCCGGTTTGTTAATTAAAAAAACAGCATGCATGACAAAAATAGCAGATGTGGTCATTCGTCATTCCAACAACTTTACAGATAATCGGATCAATTCGTATATTATTTTATCTCTAAGTCAGACAACAGACCACATCATGATATATGACCAAGAATTAGGGTTAAGCAGCTTGAAAGTAGCCCCCAATTAATTTGTGTAATGCGCAACCTACTAATCCTTTTTATTTCAAAATTTTAACGCCTATTCCAATAACATCGATTTGTAATTGTAGGTAATGTATAACTATACAGAAGATACAAAATAAAGATAAACAGAAATATATGCCAGTTCCAAAAACATGCATCTGTAATCATAAGTAAAAAATTAGCCATATAAAAGATACATATTAAAGAAACAATAACCTGTCTTGAAGGAAGAGGTCTTGCAGCCCAAGGCTCAATTTACTTGACGACAACATCAAAACGGGGACTGATGACCCCTTTATCTTTCAAGAAAAAAATTTAAAATTTCAAACAGAATATTCATATCAATAGAACAATAATAAATGGATGGCATCATGATAATTTAGGCGGAGATTTCAATAAAAAAAAAAAAAAAAAAAAAAGCCCTCATATCCATTATAGTATATAACTCAAAGTCTGAAAATTCAATATTACAACTCTATATGCTATGAATGAATGACCAATGCCAAATAAATCATGTGCTTCTTGGTAGGAGTAACATTAACTTCAACCTTTGCTTCGAGTGAGAATATAAACAAAATGACCATGGACATATTCCAATCTTCATAAATGCATTAGACGTGACATAAAGAGAATTCATCACAAATCGGTTATCCAATGGTTCTTAAAACTAACATAGGACGGCAATGATGATAACTAAGTGATACAGTAAAGTGTGGAAATGTAAGAGTGCAACCTTATTTACTCCTACTCATATTGGGTCAAAACGGGTAATTCTCAGTCCAAGTTGGGTTGACGAGATATATGTGGTCCAAGTTGTTCATTCTCGAAAAAATAATTAGTATGGCACTTTAACTCACCCCGATTGCGAGAGATGATGACAGACAATTCCATTGCATTTTCTTTTGTTGAATAATGTTCCCGGTATACGCCCTATACTTCTTCCATGGTATACGCCCTATACTTCTTCAACACTTAGAAACTTTCTAGATGTAAATATCTATACGCCGCATGCCTAGAATGGGGTATATGGAGTATTTTGTGACTATTTCTTCCATTTCTTCTCTTTTTGACTTCTTTTATGTTGTTTTCGGTTCTTTTTGCGATAATTTCTCCATAGCTCTAACTTAATTGTGGAAAACTAGAAGGGGGTTGAATAGTTTTACCGATTTTAATTTAAGTTTCAAAGATTTAGATTCGATCTTATGTAAATTCTCATGGATGGATAGATAGTATAAAGCAATAAGTAAAGTAAATAATGAAAGCAAGTAAAGTAAAGGATAGAGAGTAGCGACACAAGTGATTTATAGTGGTTTGGCTACAAGGACACCTTCCTTGCCCTACTCCACTCCCCGAGTTCCCTACTCGAGAGTTCAAGCACTATGTCAACAAATTCCTTCAACACGGCGGAGAAGCCTCACAACGTCGCTTACACTTTTTCCGGTACAAAGCTAAATACCGAGTCCTTAGCACGGCGGACCAAACCAACACAACTATTACACAACAACTATGTGAAATATGAAATACAAGATCTTGCTACAGAAATCTTGTGGATGAACAAATCAATCAAGGACCGTTTGCTTGGATGACTTGTAGTGTATCGTGATCTCACCTTTGAGAAGGACCCATATGAGAATCACAACAAAAGAAAAAAGAACTACTAGATTGATCAAGTGATCAGAGATTAGAAGAGTGAGATAATATATGAGAGAGATGTAAGAAGAAGGGTGAATAACAATGAAGAAATGACCTACTATTTATCGGCACAAAAGCTTAATGTAGCCCAGTTATGGCGGATCCCTCACTTTGGGGATCCGTCCAGTGCAATCCGAGGGATCCGGCAAACTGGGTTGTACCAATCCGGATTTTGGGTTGCAAACCGGGTTATAGGTTATGGGTATGAGCCATGGGTACCCAACAAGATATAATGTATCTAGAAAATGGGTCATGGGTCTTGGGTCATGGGTTATGGACATTGGGTCATGGGTCATGGATAATACCCAACATGATTTCATGCATGATGTCATGCAATGGGTCATGGGTGATGGATTAGCTCCATGGGTATGGGTCATGGGTCTTGGATATTACCCATCCTATTACATAAACTATTACAACAAATGAATTATCACAACATTTTTTGTGAATGACCAAATGTATATACTTTACAAAATAACATGTATTCTTATAATTTTACTTATGATAATTTTATATTTGTTATCAACAAAACACAACGAGATCGCTAAATATGAATAAACGTTTTTACGGTTTATTTGTATTAACAATTTCCCCCTTTTTGTTGATGACAAAACATAATGTTATGATGAATAAAACTTAATATTAGATGTATGTTTTGAAAGCATATGTAAGTTTTACTTCTTCTCCCCCTTTTTGTCGAAACAAAAAGCGATCCTAATGAAGAAAAAAAAATTGTGGAATAAAAATAAGTATGATCCACAAAGCATTAGCTCCCCCTTGACGGTAGCTCCCCCTAGAATTGGGCGTCAAGTGAGAAAATATAATACCTACAAAAAAATGTTAGTAGTAACATGTAATATAATCTTGTAAGGACGAGAAACAAGATGGAGAGCCAAGGTACGTAAACAAAGCCTTGTCATAAAATATCAAAGTGTAGTGGTATATATGCCACATATAAATTGTAAAACTAAGAATAAGGATTGTTCTTTAAAATGACTAAAAAAATAGAGAAAATACTATTATCATTCCTTCCATGCTTGCATATGGTTAATTATAGAAGTTTTGATGAGTGATAATTTTGATGCGATCAAGGATATGGTTGAGTATGAATCGCATCTCATCCCTTATTTTCTTTGTAAGTTCCCTAATGGAATGACAATGTTTGCAATGGAGATGGTGAGGGTAGTGTTGGTGGATGGTTTCCGGGTAGGTTTGATTTTTGGAGTGCGGAATAGGTGGTGGAAATATTGGAAAATATGGATCAAAGTCCATGATGTTGGTGAGTGGTGGTTGATAAGAACCTAGATGTTCTTGTAAGATGATGGGATGTAAGGGTGGTGATGTTTCAAGTTCTTTAAAGAATGTGTTTAAAGATGTTGGAGGTGTTAAAAAGACTAGTTCTTTTGGGTTTGAGTTGGAGGCTAGTTGGGTAGTTTTTGATGGTTGAAATGGAGCGGGTGGTGGAATTGTTTTTGGAGTCTTAAGGAGTTCTGATAGGGTGATTTGGGTGTCAAGTTGAGACTCGTTAGGTGAATGTGGTGATGAGCTTGTGGGAGATGATGGAGGTGATACAATATAGTCATTTGGTGGAGAGTTAGTAGTTGGTGATGGGATTTTTGACAAAGGTTTAGCTAAGCAACAAGGCCGCATGCTAATCCGTGCGGTTCTCCTAGATTTGGTTGGTGGTGGCACTACGGAATGTGGTAGGATGAAGTTTTGGATTTCTTGAAAGGGATTGTTTTCACTAGATGGTTCATCAATGTTAGAAGATCTTTTGGATGACATGATGATGATTTTTTGTGAGGTTGAGAGTGATGGATATGCAAGCATTTTGGAACCTTATTTATAGAGCAAATAATGCATTGCAATGAATGCTAAAACAAAAATGTGGACTATAATATAATGATTATATATGAATTTAAGGCATGTGATCATGAGAACTGGTGTTCTCAGGCACCTCAAATTTTTAAGGATCTGTCCAGCGTAAAAGCTGGGATCCGTGGAACTGGTGTTCTCAGGTAGCTCAAATTTTTCCTTTTGGAAACAATAGTGCCTAGTGTGTGCCTATATGCAACCCATTTGGAGTTGCGGTTATCTCGACTCCTTTTTAAAAGAAGAAAAATAAACAAAGAAGTGAAAAAGCATATATATATATATATATATATATACATATATATATACATATATATATATATACATATATATATATATATATATATATATATGTGAGATAACCCGAGTGCTCCTTAATTTATTTTTGCTTAATTGAATGTACCCGAAAACACATATTAGTTATCTATTCCCTTTAGCATTCAAAAGACATGAGATGCAATGAAAAAGGATTTAACTTTGTATTAAAAATGAAAAAAAAAGTTTGTTCTAGACGTGAGAATGATTTGAGAAAAATGATACGGGGAGAAGTATCTTTTAGAAAGAATTTCGAAGAATTTCTTGTATAGAAAGAAAAAACAATTACAGTAAAACCTCTATAAATTGATACTCGATAAATTAATAACCTCGATAAAATTAATAATTTGTCCAGTCCCAACTTGGGACAAGTACAAATTTGGACCCCAATCGATAAAATAATAAGATAATAATTTTTTTGAAACCCGAGTGTATATATATTAGTCCCAACCGAAACTATAAATTAATAATTATTAATATATATATATATATATATATATATATATATATATATATATATATATATATATATATATATATATATATATATATGAATCCGGATATGAGAAGGTTTTTTTATTTTGAGAATATTGAGAAGGTTTTCAAAAATGATAGATTTTTAACTTTGATTCATGTTTTTCAAGCGTAAAACTCATTTTAATATGATTAAAATTCAAAATGTGTAAAAAAAAATCTGAATCAATGTTAAAAATCTCGATTTTTGCGATATATATGTAGAATCTTGAATCATCTGTACAAATTTAATGAATCATCATCATAACTCGATTTTAGCAATGATTTGTGAATCAAACTTGTGATTTATAGATTCGATTCACCATAAAATGATGTTTACTTGTGAATCAAATCAAAAACATGAATCAATTTGCTCAAACGAAGATTTCTCAATCTTCTCAAAATAAAAACCTTCTCAATGGAACCGGAGCCTATATATATATATAGGGGGTGTTTCTTGTGAGAAGTCTAATTTTTGTGAGAACGCGAGAAGAAATTCTAGCCCTCCATTTAATCCCTTATTTTTTTAGATCTAATGGCTTAGATTGAAGCACCATTTGCACTATCTATACTATTTTAAAGCTAAAAATCACGGGTAATATATAATTAAAAAAAAAACACACATATCACACACTCATAAGGTGAAAATCAATAGATCCTCTCCAATCCAACTGCTTCACCGCCAAATCGAACCACCAAATCACTCCTCCACAATTATCCTTCACCTCTTCACCTCTACAACCTTCTTCCACCTTCGTTCACCGGAATATTAATCATCACCGTCGTTAAACCGCCGATCAACTGCCGTTCAATCACATTATGCCACCGTCATTCAACCGCTGTATATCACTGTCGTTCAACCACAATAATCAAAGGAATATTAATGAAGAAGATATGGATCTAGATGACTCTGAACCAGAAGAAATTAGTGATATCACCGGAATACACAGAGATATCAAGTAATTATCATAATTTATTATTATATAATTAATTTTTATAAATAATTGTTTTGAATTGTGAAAATTATTAGCATATTTAAGTTTAGTTAGAGAATCTTCGCATGTGAACTGATTTTAATTCTATTATTGTATTAGTGTAATTAGTTTTAGTTAGAGCATCTTCGCATGTGAAGATTATCAGTTAGTTGGATTACATTATCTTCGCTTGTGAAAAATATGAGTAAGTATATTTTTGAGCTTATAAATGCATATAAGTTTAGTTATATTATCTTCACATGTGAAGATTATCAGTTAGGAATGAAGCTTTGATGCAATTAGCGGATTTAAGTTTGGATTACATTATCTTCGCGTGTGAAAATTATAAGTAAGTAATGGATTTTTTAGCTTATAAGTGCATATAAGCTTAGTTATATTATCTTCACATGTGAAGATTATCAGTTAGGAATGAAGCTTTGATGCAATTAGCGGATTTAAGTTTGGATTACATTATCTTCACGTGTGAAAATTATAAGTAAGTAATGGATTTTTTAGCTTATAAGTGCATATAAGTTTAGTTATATTATCTTCACATGTGAATATTATCGGTTAGGAATGAAGCTTTGAATAGCGGATTTAAGTTTGGATTACATTATCTTCACGTGTGAAAATTATCAGTAAGTAATGGATTTTTTAGCTTATAAGTGCATATAAGTTTAGTTATATTATCTTCACATGTGAATATTATCAGTTAGGAATGAAGCTTTGAATAGCGGATTTAAGTTTGGATTACATTATCTTCACGTGTGAAAATTATCCGTAACTAATGGATTTTTGAGCTTATAAGTGCATACAAGTTTAGTTATATTATCTTCACATGTGAAGATTATCATTTAGGAATGAAGTTTTGATGCAATTAGCGGATTTAAGTTTGGATTACATTATCTTCACGTGTGAAAATTATTAGTAAGTAATGGATTTTTTAGCTTATAAGCGCATATAAGCTTAGTTATATTATCTTCACATGTGAAGATTATCAGTTAGGAATGAAGCTTTGATGCAATTAGCGGATTTAAGTTTGGATTACATTATCTTCACGTGTGAAAATTATCCGTAAGTAATGGATTTTTGAGCTTATAAGTGCATATAAGTTTAGTTATATTATCTTCACGTGTGAAAATTATCCGTAAGTAATGGATTTTTTTCAATGTACATAAATGCTACTGTCACCCTATGAAAGCTTTCTTCATCTTTGAAGCCGGGAGGCTAACTCTTTGTAAAATCATCTGCAGATGAGGTGATTGTCACAGGAGTTTTGACAGACTAAATGGTCTCAGTTTGAAAGATGTTCCTGTGACCTTGAACCTGTCTTGGTGGCTAACTATGTGAGGTATTCTATATCTTACTCTCATCTCTCAAAGGATCTATAATGAACACAAGTGAAATTGAGCAAGAATTTTTAAAGGGAGATGAACATGTCTGCAATTACCACTCCTTAACGATAAAAACATTCGAGAGGTTGTTTGATTGATAATATATATATGATGCTAAAGTCGTTAAAGAAATAATAACCATCGCAAGTGTAAAAGTGTAAAACAATGCAACCTGCAATAAATACTTGATAATTGATTCTCTCCTGTCACATATATTCTTCTTCTTTACTTTTGCCTTAACTTTCGATTTTGTTTTTCTAGGCGAATCAATGAGATAAAGCTGGATATAGAAATCACTGATGACATTCGTCAACAGTTTGAGAATTTTTTGTCAGAATTTAAAGACACACCTTTGAAAGGTGAGAATGTAAGATTTGATGGTAACAGTTTATTATATTCTATTTGAGTTTAATATAGATAAATTTGCAACGTATTAAATCTACAGGTAGGAATGCCATTCATCGTGCCATTTGTCCACAAGTATACGGTCTCTTCACTGTGAAATTAGCAGGTAGCTTTTGCTCTAAATTTCCCTCATCATTAAAATTTGATTTTGCATTGCTAGATTCAAAGATCAATTGACAAATTTGTTTGTTATGAATGCAATTATTCTTCCAATGTAGTTGCATTGACACTTATCGGAAGAGTACAACATGTTGATGCTTCTGGGACAAAAGTCAGAGGCGAGTCTCATCTTCTTCTTGTTGGCGATCCAGGTAATGCTATTCTATACATCTCCATACTATAAATGTGGAAAATATATGAACGGATGCATTAACATGCTCTCTGATAAGATTCATAAAACAATCTAAAACATTCTCATCAGTTTTTATGGTAAGATATATTTATCACACCATTCCTCTAAATCGCTGATTGGAAAGCCTTTTAACTCCAAATACACCTATCACCCGTAGTTGGAATGACATGTACTGACGATCACCCTTAGCTTTGCAGCACTAACTAAGATGTTTCGAGAAGCTCTCATTTGACTGTAAGTGGTCTTTAGTCCTCATATGTTCTTGCCTTTTTGGTATATAAGATCTGTAGATAACTAAAACAACTACCAGCTATTCAAAAGAGTTCAATGTTACCTTTGTTTTTGTTTTGCTAAATAAAACCAATCAGCCATAATTTTGAACATTTTAAGCTATGTTTATCTTTATTTGTTAGAATAAATAAGGTGAAATAATCACTTCTTCATATGAGTATTTAGATTTTGGACGACAATGGTCCTAAAAATCATCTTTAATTATAGCACTTAGAAGACCTTTTGACATATGAATTATTTCATGATAATCAGAATGTAAACAATCACATTTACACTGTTGGTATATAACTTAATATTTACGACGCTAAAGGCTGACAAGTGAAAGTAGAAAACCAATCTTACAAAATAAATAAATACAATACCAAACGTAGGTTGCAGTGAGCTTTTCTTGTGTGCCACCGTAACATGTACTATACCGTTCGATACTTAGACTCCTCCCCCACCATACCTTGAAGGATCTTTGATCCCAACATGAATCACGATCATGCTGAAAAGGTGGTGAAACGGACTGATTCAATGGGTCTCAAAATGGGTCAAAACTGGAATGGGTTGGGTTGACCCACAAACACTTTTTGTCTTACCTTTTCTTGAACTCTACAGTTGAAGTTTAAAAAATGGTTACTGAAGCTACATTAATGAATTTATTAGTGATTTATATCTATGTTTTACTCGTTTTGAGCATGTTTGGTAACATGCCAGATGGTTATTATGTCAAACATCTTATGGTATTCGTTTAACATATTGATCAGTAATAATCTATATAGAATGTTTAGTGACACTTTGTCATATTAATGTTAAATTCTTAACAAAATTAAATGTCACCTTCAGTCGATGTGGTATACATCAAATTTTAGCAATTGTTAATAGAAGATTATAGCCCGGTTTCTGAAAAACAGAAAAAAAAGAAGTGTACATTTAACATGACATATGGTATTCGTTTTACATACTGATCAATTTTTATTGTTTTAGCAGATATTAACGGCTTCTGGGCTCGTGACATCAGGTTAATTAAAAGCTACAGAAAATTTGAGGTGGCAGATTTGACCTATTTACTATTGAATGAGTTTTCGGTCATAGAAAACAATTTAGTTAATAGGGGAAACGGGTCAAACAGGTTGAAGTCAAACAAAAGTCTATTTTGTGTACATACAACATCCTAAATCGTTAATGTATAGTATATTATGTAATAATATTGTTTTTATAATTTATAATTAACACATTAATAAATTGTTTGCATTTCATGTTCACTTGTTTGTGCAGAGATTTGAAAGATCAAAGGATTCCTCCTATGACATTTATACCCCTTCACACAATTAGAGTAAATCCAATCATCGAGAAGCGTGCACCACCCAAGCCCCTGCGAATCGCAGGTATGAAGCTACGTGTCAAGATGGAGAAGCAACATTTCATTAAAAAGACATGGAAGTTTATACCAGTTTTAACAAAGTGCTCACGAATAAAATTTTGGCTCATGCTTTTAGGTCAAAGTGCCAAGCTGCAGGTTTACGAGGTATCCTTTATTTGTATGTTAGAATTAGAATTCGCATTGTGTGCCTTTAGTTAATATTAAAATGCTTCATATATGAAATAATAAATTTGTCATCTCCTTTCACATGAGATGAGTTTGGTTTAATTTTTGAGTTTACCATCTGATGTTTAAAAAAATGAACTGATTTGAAATCAATACTTAATAATTTCAAGTTTTTTGTTTTATTAGTAATTGCGAGTAACTTTTACATTTGTAATAGAAACTCGTTTGGCTTGAATCGATTCAAATTTAGTACGTGTCAAAATGATTGGGTTGTGGTTGATGTCCTATTCTAATTATATATAGTTTATGCATTAGTTATGATTACAAAAAGCTATAGTAACCTTAATTTTTGGATAACACAATTTAAGAGGTGGGAGCCGTTAAAAAAGTGGACTTTGATTTCATCCCATTTTGCGCTTTTCTCTTTTAGCCAATTTTCCTGATTTGTCCCATTTAGCTTAAATACAACCCGGTCGACACATTTATAAGTAATGGGCCAAAGTTACCACCTCTATATATTTTATTTAACTTTCGGTGGTGACTGAAGTCTATGAAATCCTGTAATTTGTATTGCTATTGAGTCAAAGAGGCCATTGAGAAAACCATCTCCAATCGTGCAAATATGGGATCAGTTATGATTATGAATTACTTGCAGATGTGAAGGACGTGAAATATGTGATCAATTATGATTTCCCGGGTTCACTTGAAGATTGTGTTCATAGGATTGGTCAAACAGGAAGAACCGGGGCCAAAAGGAAACCTACACTTTCTTTACTGCAGCAAATCCCAGGTTTGCTAAAGAACTTATTGCCAACCTTCAGGAGGCCGGCCAGAAAGTCAATCCTGATCTAGCAGCAATGGGTCGTGGTCAACCTCCGCCTCCAGGTTGGTTGATTCGACTTTTATTTAACTCTTCTTGTGTGAAGGACAAAATTGCTATTTGATATGGCTGGTGGAGCCGTGAAACAAGTAGATGTGGCAAAATGGGCTTGCTGGGTGGTTGTGTAATGGGTCAAACTATCGATTTTTTTTCCTTCTTTTTTTAAGGTATATGCTGAACGGTTCAGGTTGACCTGTATTACATTCTGTCGAAAATCTTACTTTTTATGAACTATCAATCATGTCAACCATGATGAAAAAATCTTTGGTATTTTAATAATAGTTTTTGAATAGAATGATTTAGGATGTTTCATGCATTAAAATACACTTGGGCAACTTTCAACTCATTTGACTTAATTTTTTTTACCCATTCTTGTTACTATATTAGTTACCCATTTGACCCGATAGAGATGAGATATTACTTGAATAAGCCCGTTTATATGTTGATTGGTTGAAATTGCTACTCTATGCTCAATCGGGTCGTGCTTGTTTGTTTCAAATATTGAAATACGTTATGATGACAAATATTTTACTTAAACAAGTTATTTTAGTTTAGCAGCTGATTTTGCTTGGAACTAACTCTATATTTACTTGTGTCTCGAGCAGGACATCGTGGTTTTCACGATCGTGGTCGGAGGTTACAGTGGTGGTCGATCTTGGAACTAATAAGCATCAAGAAACACTCAATGTGAGGTGCCAACAGGTGGATATCATTAGGGTTTTTTTAATTGTAAACGAGTTGATTGGATTAGTGTTTTTTCTTGTTCTTTGAACACTACTGGTAATCAGTTAGGCTGTTCCGTTTGTGTAATCACCAAGTAGAACTTTCAATTATCCACCGGTTGTCGGGATCTTGCACCTATTATATGTCAGGATGTTAGTTGGTGCCATGTTAAAAGTCTAATATATGCCATGTTATGTTTTGTAAAATACTCCTTGTAAAGTCAAGATCAAGCCTCTGATGAATAGATTGATATACTATGGTGCGTTTCAAATAAGTATGATGAGTTGAATGAAAAATAGCACCCCTTGCATCTGTCTAATCTTAAAGAAGAGGAAAAGACAATGAAGCAGATTATGCAAGCCATGAAAGAACAAGCTTTACTCGATGAAGAAGAGGTGAGAGAAATGCAAATCTTAAATTTGCAGAGACAAAGCAAGAGACCTATCCGACCCCGGATACATACTAATGAATAATTTATACATGCGCGTATACTTTTTTCTTCGCGTATTAATAAACTTTCTACACTAGTAAATATGCGTAAATTTATACATAAACATATAATTTTTCTTCACGTATGAATAAATACACGCATACATTTATATATGAGTATTATACTTTTTCCTTCGCATGTGAATAAACACAAGTAAATAAATGTACATTTATACATATGAGCATATAACACGATTTTTTCGCGTGTGCATAAACACCAGTAAGTGCACACACATTTATACATATGACAATATATATTTTTTTTCTCGCTTGTGAATGAACACTAGTAAATACACGTACATTTATACATGATCATATACTTTTTATTCAAGTGTGAATGAACACTAGTAAATACACCGACATTTAGAAATGAGCATATGCCTTTTTTCACGTGTGAATAAACTTTCTTGACTAGCAATATACGTACATTAATACATGATAATATTTTTTTTCTTCTCGTGCGAATAAAATTTTATTCACAATAAATACACGTACATTTATACATAAGTATATAATATTTTTTTCTTCGCGTGTGAATAAACACTAGTAAATACGCATACATTTATAGATGAGCATATACTTTTTTCTTCGCGTGTGAAAAAACTTTATTCACTAGTACATATGCAAACATTTATACATGAACATATACTTTTCACGTGTGACCAAGCTGTTCACACATCTTTAAAATCTAAGAGGCATACGAAACATATAGTTTTATATGCGACCAAGTTATTCACACATCCTAAAAAGCTACGAGCCATATATTTTCACATGTGACCAAGTTATTAGAATATTAGACATATATTTTTATATGTGATTAAGTAGTTTACGCATCTTAAAATGTAGGGGATATATATTTTCACACGTGACCAAGTTGTTCATGCATCATTAAAATATACAAGACAAATTTCACATGTGACCAACTTGTTCGTGCATCTTAATAAGCTACGAGACATAAACATATATTTTCATATGTGACAAAGTTGTTCACGCATCTTAAAAAGCTACGAGACATATATTTTCAAATGTGACCAAGATAATAACGCATTTTAGTAAGCTAGGAGACATATAGTTTCGCATGTGACAAATTACGAGAAATAAATTTTCACATGTGACTAAGTTGATCACGCGTCTTTAAAATCTACAAGACACATACAAGACATATTTTCACATGTGAAAATATATTTTCAAGTTACTCTTATTAATAAGCTACGAGATGTAAACATGTATTTTCACATGTGACAAAGTTGTCTACGAATCTTAAAAGGATTAATTTCATATATCACCCTACTTTCATGATTAATTTCATATATACCCAAAGTGCAAGTATTGAATGCATAATGTACAATGTTTTTAATGCATGTTTGGGTATATATGAAATTTCTATTTAAAAGGAGGGGAGATATGAAATTGCCCCATCTTAAAAAGCTACGAGACATATATATTCACATCTGACCAAGTTACAGACAAATATCTTCACATGTGACTAAGTTTTTTACGCATCTTAAAAAGCTACGACATAAATATTTTCACATGTGACCAAGTTGTGAGGATATTCTTAAAAAACTTCAATCCTTACTCATAATTTTCACATGTGAAGATATTCTTACAAAAATTAAATAATCGTCTAATAAACATTAATATATCTTATTTTTGCACTTCTAGTATAAAAGATATGCTAATAAGATCAAAGATTCAATCCTTGCTCATAATTTTCACATGTGAAGATATTCTTACAAAACTTAAATAATCATCTATTAAACATCAATATCTCCTATTTTTGCACTTCTAGTATAAAAAATATGTTAGTAAGATCAAAGCTTCAATCTTTGCTCATAATTTCCACATGTGAAGATATTCTTACAAAACTTAAATAATCATCTATTAAAAAATATGCTAGTAAGATCAAAGCTTCAATCATTGCTCATAATTTTCACATGTGAGGATATTCTTACAAAACTTAAATAATCGTCTATTACACATAAATATCTCCTATATTTACACTCCTATTATAAAAAGTACGCTAGTAAGGTTTTAGCTTCAATCCTTGAACATAATTTTCACGCGCGAAGATATTTATTACAAAACTAAAATATTCATCTATTAAACATCAATATCTTTTATTTTTGTACTTTTAGCATAAAAAATACATCAACGCTTTAATCATTGCTCATAATTTTCACGCGCGAATATATTCTAAAAAAACTTAAATCATCATCTATTACATATTTATTTTTGCACTTTTAGTATTAAAAAGTAAATGTTCATGTATAAATGTATGTGTATTTACTCACATGAAGAAAAAAGTATATTAATATACGTGTATTTACTAGTGAAGAAAGTTTATTTACACACGAGAAAAAATCTATAAATATACATGTATTTACTAGTAAAGAAAGTTTATTCGCACGTGAAGAAAAAAAAATACATGCTCATGTATAAATATACGTGTATAAATTAGTGAAGGAAGTTTATTCACACACGAAGAAAGAATATATGCTATATGTAGATGTACATGTATTAACTAGTGATGAAAATTAATTCATATGCGAAGAAAAAAGTATATGCTCATGTATAAATTTACGTGTACCTTTGTATATTAACACTCCAAGAAAAAAATATTTGTTCATTTATAAATGTACATGTATTTACTAGTGTTTATTGTAGAAAAAAGTATATGCTAATCTGTAAATGTATGTGTATTAACTACTAAAGAAATGTATTCACAAGCGAGGAAAAACATATACGCTCATGTACAAATGTACATATATTCACTAGTGATGAACACTCGTGAAGAAAAAAGTATATTCTCAAGACAAATATTGGTCACATGTGAAAATATTTATCTCGTAGCTTTTTAAGATGCTTGAACAAGTCGGTCGCATGTAATGATTATCCAAAAAGCAAGAAAAGTACCTCCTGCTATCCTTAAAAATGAGACTACAATCAATTAAAAAAAATAATAAAAAAATAATAAAAAAAATAAAATCAATAGATCTCCTAGCTTTGATAGTTTTGCACTAAACATCTTATGTCCTAAATTGTACACATCTATTTACGAGTTGCTGTCAAGTTACAAGCGAAATCAAACCCTATCTTATTTAAAATATATTAGCTACGATGGGTCATAAGCTTAGAAAGTTACCCAACATTCACTATATTGCATAAAACATCCCAAATCAATATAATTTAATTTATTATAATATTATTGAAGTAACAAGGTCCACTGCAACCACTACAAGAAAAGTGGCTTTTTAGGACCCCCATAAGCGTCATAAAATGGTACTTTTTAGGACCTTTCATTTAATAGGACCAAGGATGAAAGCATTTCATGTAAGGCGGTTGTAATAGGTCCAAAGCGTCCTAACCCTTATGAAACCAATTTTATGGTCGTATTATATGTCTATGAACAACACAAATAGCGTCCTAATAAAACCATATTAGGACACTTTTATGTTTTAACATGTGATTACCTACTTTTAATCTTTTGAGACACATAAAAACGTCCTTAAAAGTATTGTTAGGACGCTTATGATGAAACATCATAGCTATTTTAGCAACCAAGAAAAGGGTACTAATAACTCAAATAAGATTATGATACCAATTTTATGGTCGCATTTTAGGTCTATAAACAACACAAATAACGTCCTAATAAAAACATATTAGGACACTTTTCCAATGTTCTAACATGTGGTAACCTACTTTTAATCTTTTGATACACATACAGGCGTCCTTTAATGTTAATTCTTAGGACGGTTATCATATACCATTATAGTTACTTTAGCACCAAGAAAAGGGTCCTAATATCCCAAATACGATTATGAAACCAAATTTATGGTCGCATAATATGTCTATGAACAACCAAATAACGTCCTAATAACAACATATTTGGACACTTTTACAATGTTGTAAAACGTTGTTACCTAATTTTAATCTTTTGATACACATACAAGCGTACTTAAAAGATAATTGTTAGGACGCTTATCATATAAATTGGTAGGTTGTTTGGGATAGCTTATCAAAACCGCTTATATTATATTTGGGTCATTTGGTATTGCTTATTCAGACTGCTTATAAACAACTCTTATAAATAGCTTTAAGCAATCACAAACAGTGTTTATATGTAGTCTCAATAACAATCACAAACAACCCGAATATAACAAAAGCAATTTCGATTAGAAATCCCAAACAACCCCTATAAGCAGTTAATTTGAAAAGCAATCCCAAAAAGCCATATAAACAGTTAGTTCATTAAGCAATCCCAAATGGCCCTTGTAATCAGTTAATCAAAGAGCAATCCCAAACAACCCCGATAAACAATTAAGTCAATAAGCAATTGTAGACAGTCCTGTGAATCATGTAATGATGTAACCCAAGCAAAATATATCATTGATAAGTATCCATTTCAAATTTGTAATCTCTTTGAAAATTAAGTGGTCTGTACAGCAATCACAGATAGCCACTAACACTTAAGGGAAATCAAGAGTGGACTTGCACACGCTATAGGAGCATAAAAGGTAGATCACGTCAGAAGATTGAGAGCTGAAGGTGGCACCACACGCTCGATCTCCCTTCCTCTTAATATATCAGTTGCAACCGAATTGAACCGCTATGAAAATATTTCCAAAGTACCTGATCATCCAAGTAACAGTTGTTAAAACAATTGTTATAACAGATTATTAAAACAAGCACAAGTATTAACATGTACACATAAGCTTGTTATCATTCAACAACTTTGAGTCATTACAACATTCTGAAGGTTGTTTGAGTCATTACAACATATCATTGAACATGTTTCAATCATGTACACATAATCAATATACTTCTCTAGAAGATAAATGCACCATACCTCTCTATTGGCAAACGTTTGGTTATAAGCGCATATATTTCCTACAAAATGGGAAGTCAGTAGTTGTTGTATAAGAGGAGGCCGTCTCTGACTGTAAAAGTACGACCCTTCCTTCAAGGCAACACCGACGATACAAAGGCCCGTCAGAGCTGGAGTAGCTCGGTTTCTCCTCATCCCAAAACATTGCCTTGCAATGGCAAGATACACGATTGCAAGGCTCGAGTTGCACATATTCTGCTGGTGGACCTGTGCAATGATATAAAAAGGATAGGTCAAACAATCACTTTTAAACACCGAAAGAGATCACCAGTTAATGCAACAGCTATGTAACGTTAACCTCTTCCAGCTGAAGCTCTAGCGGGCTGGCCTACACGAACAACAATACATAAAACAATAGTTAGCACCTTTTTACAAAACATGATGCGACAAAAGGGTGATGCCACATACTTTCGAATACTTGAGGACGACGCCTACTTTGAGAAGACGAACCGCTAAAGTTTCCCTGGTGTATACCTATAAGAGAAGTAAAGATTTCGTGTGAGACAACTGTTATAGCACTGACAGTAACAGCCAAATGCAGATAGTTATATCCGAAAGCAACAACTATTACTAACCATCAAATGTGTTTGCACCAACATCAGCCAAGGCACTCACATGAGGAGAAGAGCGCACAGAGGGCTGGTCATCAGTTACTGAAACAAAAAGTTCGGTTCAATGACCGATTACATAAGTAACCGAGCAAAAAGTGTAGTGTTTCTTAATAAAAGGTTTTAATCTGATTATTGAACGTGCAAACGTGAAACACACAGGCTAACTTATGAAAAAGTAATGCTTCATACCTCTGCGATTCCACACAACCTGCAAAATCAGGATCCATTACCATCTCCTCGGCATTTTAGACCATAACCTTACGGCCGGAACAATGCCGAGACTGCAGTGCCAACTCGCAACCGCCACTTGAACTGTAACAAATTGAAATGCATGCTGTAGTATGTAGAAAAGTGAATCTAGTAACAGGTAATATTATGAAAAATATAAAACTAACGAGTGGATTAACCCGCGTTCTTTGCGGCGCTATCATTAAGATGATTTAGAAAGACATTATCATTAGTTGATCCATTATGAATGTTAGTAATTTCTACACATTCAAAACTATTGAACCTAAACATAATAGATGCAACACATGACATAAAATATACACACTTATGACACCAACTTTTATAAAAAAAAATCCATTTACACAGTTAATACTCAAATCAATTTCTAATGTCGGAAGTCGCATTCAAAATTAAATATGCTATTTTTTTCCAATCCTTGGTATTGCTTCTGTCTTTCTTTGTGTTGATGTATAAAACAACTCATGGACTTTAATCTAACAAAACTACACAGAATGTTAGGAAATGTACGCTTGTACCCTCTCAGTTTAGCGTAACTCCGCAATTGCCCTTGAGCACAAAGAGATTGAAGCAATATGTACTAAAAAAATTACCGCATATATTTTACTTTAATGGAGATATTGAGATAACATCACTTGACTAACCGAGTTACATGAATTTGACAGCACCATATTGTATACAACGTTGTCCTTGTAGAAACAACTTCATAAACCTTAGTAGAAACACCATTCAGCCATTAAATACAGAGTTACGCAAAATTGACGGATTAAATCATTCAATTCCTTGTAGCACAGTTTCTCTATTCATAACAGTTTCTCTATTCATCAAAGTCTTTAGGCAAATGGTGCATCAATGAGCACATTGTCCCTAGGTTGGTCTCCAGATGGCCATAAAAATTGAAACTAACTGATTAAATTATTAAATGAAAGTTCAAATTACATGCAACCGATATAAAAGCACACTGAATGCAATTGCTAAAAGGTAAAAAACAAACACGTGAACCTTGTAAGTTCCTTTCAAGAAGTAGATGTTCAGCTCTTCATCATCATCATGCATCATAATCGTTGATTGTTGTCTCAAGAGTTTTAGCATCATGCATCTTAATCGTTGATTTTTGTGTCAAGAGTTTTACTCATTTCATCAGCATAATGCCACAACCATTAAACCCAATACGTAAACCTATAGGTAGTGGCCGAGACCCCAACACATGAATAGCCCGCGTGTTTTTAGAATGTTGCAGCACACAATAATTCCTCCCTGTAACACATTTAAGAAAATATCTTACACATGTTGGAGCAGAAAATGTAATGCTAAACTTCAAAACAAAAAAATGTGTAATACCTACCGATGTTAGAATCAGCCGAACCAGTGATCGAAGCAAGTACACGAATCTCCAAAAATGAGTCTCTTCAGTGGGCTTGGCCAATACTGAACGGTCAAAAGCATGAGCAACAACTAAAGGCCCCAAAACGGATGTTTGATTTTGACCGACACAATAGATACGATCATGGAAATTGTTGTTATGGCGGTCATTGCAGGTAACAAATCCTGAAACCGATCCCGCTCATTCCCCTAAACACTGCACAAAACTGAACCCACACCACTCAACGCCGCTATCCTTACATCCTTTTCTTATTTTGATCACCTTGCTATGTGTTTGAGAGACCTGCATAGTTAAAGCATGTTAGTTGCCGAAAAATAACACATGTAACATTACTACATAAAGTCAACTTTATAATTCAAGCTTAACAAATCCATGCATCATTAGTATAATACATCTCCCTGACACGAAAGGCTTTCACAGTATAAAATTGGCAGCACCTCTCAAATTCCTAGCACTAATAATCACCTGTCTATACAAATAACAAAACTCAAATCAATCAACAACATCTAACCAACACAAAATAATCAAAAATAATAATAAAACAAAATAAGAAACTAACCCTTTTTTGATGACTTTGGCATAAGGTAACTGAGTAATACGCATAAGTTTAGAAACAAAGTGACGAAGAACACCGATGAGAACCATCACCACTGATAATGGTATTAGTATATACGCATAATGGTAACAAATAAGGCTCAGATAAATGCATAAACGGAATAGCTGGAAAAATATCATCATCGCCTATAGAAAGAGAAAAGCTTCAACTTAATGTGTACAACAACGTCGGCAGTCGACAAACATGGTCCCCAAAAATATGTCAAAATTTGGCTCAGAGTAATTCGTGCCCTGGGCGAGTGTTTCTCACTCTGCCATCCATCCACATTGTGCAGCAAGACATCATATTCAAAGGATCATCACAGCCAAGTAAAACGCAATATACTGGACCTTACGAAAATGGTTCAGTCTATGAGCCCATTTTGCATTGTCAAGTTATAATAAGCACATAAGTCAGCAAATTTAGAAATCACCAAATACCCAATGATACCAGGTACACTGGTAATCGTAATAACATGAAGTAACTTTAGCTCTTAAAAATCACAATCTTTATAAAAAGCACCTTCCTTAGTTGAAGCTCTTTTTGGTTATCTGCAAGTAGTACCGAACACCCATGCGGCTGCAACCACAGTTTGGGTGTGGTTGCCCCGCCATCGTGGGAGTCTCAAAACTGCGTCTTGCAAAGAGATATAAACGCACAAAAGTCTTACCGCATTAATTAGCATATTAATTTTTGGTCTAACCATTTTTGTTAGGCTAAAGGCCAGCCCACTTATATAAACGTAAGAGATTATCTCACCGCGTTAATCATATAAATATATTATAGGTTAGTCAAAACGTTGTCATCACCATATAAATACACAATTTAAGAGACACACTTTATAACACAACCGCGACAGTTTTTCTTGCATAAACCACAGACCACAACCAATGCCACGAAAATTGTCAAACGCCCCAAGCTAAAACATGCAAAAGCTTAGAACATGATAAGAAAGGAATACTCACCAATATCTAAAAAGAACAAATAACCAAACGCAGGCAACATCGAAAACCTAAAAATTAGGGTTTTCAACCAATCCTTTGAATAACAACAATTCTCACCACCGAAATCAACAATCAGTAGCCAATCGTCCACTAAACCCCATATAAATCAAAAGCCCCAAAGGTCCACAAACCCATAAAAAAGATAGATCTGAGCAAAAAGAGATAGGTTTGACTTGAGACCTATCTGGAAACGCACCAACTCACAAAGAGACTGCATTTAGCAGCAGTGAATAAATACAACATCAAAAGATAGATCGAGCAATTATTTCTTTCGGTTGATTTTTTTCTGATTCAATTTTCTCTCCGGAAATTATTTCTTTGGGAAGAGGGTTTGAAAGAGGTTATCTGGGTTTTGTTAGTATCAATTGATGATTCAAGATTTTTCGGATGATCATTCGATTTATGAGTGTACACATTTAGTGTACACTTGTATGGCTACGGTTTGATAGGTGTTTTACTAATTCTTTGACCTTTTTGAGTATTACAGTTGTGATTACGGAAAAAAGGGAGTGAATAGTAATTTCCCAAACACGATTTAGCCATTCAGGAAGTAACATATGGGTCGCTATAACACTGTTTGGCTTAACCATCTACTGTTTCGCTTTTGATGGCCCAATAAGGTTGCAGTTTAACATATAACGGGAATCTTAAGAAATCGCTAATTGTCCCGTGCGATTTCCCTCTTTATAATATAAACATATAACGGGAATCTTAAGAAATCGCTAATTGTCCCGTGCGATTTCCCTCTTTATAATATATTATAATTTGCACCTCGACGTGACATGTTGCAAGCCGATTTGCATAACCACCAACGATGTGCTGCTGTGAAGTACCAGTTACTATAGTAGCCGTAGGATGATATACAAAACCCAACAAAGGTACCTAATAATTATTCAAAAATACTAACTGAATTTAGACACAAAGGCACAACAAACATATGACCATGAACAAATAAAATATAACTGAGATCTGAGCAATACCTTTGTCTAAGAATCATTAAGTTATGACCTTGTAAACATTTCAAGATTTCATAATTTGGATTTGATTTTCTTTTTCATCTACCATTTCATCAAACAATTGGTTGTTTACTCGTATCAATAAACATAACTATGTGTATCAACTTACCTCATATTGAAATTCCAAAAGTGATTGTCCAAAATAAGCTGATTGCAATACCCGTACTCTTCTTGCCTAAAATCGCCAACATAAATTAAAGAGGAGTAAAAATTAGGCAAATTAAAACATGGGTTAAGAAGAAAGAAGAACATAAGACAAATCTGATTAGACAAATTTGATTTCAAATCACCATAAAATCAATCCAACTCCATGTGTCAGCAACATCCGGCGAAGAAACTTCGTTATTATCGATTTGAAATCAGATTTGTTCTTGGTTTGTCTGGAAGTCGGTTGTGGCGGTGGAGAAGAAACTCGTTATTATCCGTGTAGAGAAAGTCGGTTTTGTACCTCGAATGTATTTGGGCCGGTGCTAACCTTTAGATGGACCAAAAACGGGCCAGATAGCTTAGAAGCCCAAAAAAAAGGGAATATTCTCCCTTGGAATCGTTGTGTTTTAGTATATAGATACAATAAATTGAAAGAATAACGTGTTCAAAAAGAAATTGAAATAAGAAGTAGGGAGGGGTGTTCATCGGTTCGGTTATCGAGTTGTTCAATTTATTCGGTTTAGTTATTTTGGTTAAATGTTTTTTAGTAAAACCGAAAACCAAAGCGAACTAGAATTCAACAGAACCTAACCAAATCTAAATTTGAATTAGCTTCGGTTTTCGGGTTGACCCGAATTACACCATTTATATTTTTTAAATATTATTATATAGATTTTTAGGGAAAAGAATATTTCAAATATGAAAAGTGTTTTTTATGTTAGAATAAAATTTTAATGGTATTTTCTTATATAGAAATATATAAAAACTATATATTTATATAAATTCGGTGTTTGATTGAAATAGCCAAAATCATGTCCAAACAAAAAACTGAATTTTTTTGTTCGATTCGGTTATAACTTTGGTTATGTTTTGATCGGTTCAGTTCGGTTTGATTTATTCAATTATTACCCAAACAATGCACACTCCTAAGAAGAAGCGTCATGCATCATGTAAGTTTATAATGTCAAACTTTTATGTACCGCCATGCAACAACTCGATAAGTATATTTTATAACCTGTGCGACGGATAACTTTGTAAAGTTTGAAATCCACAAGCTCAAACTTATCGATGATATCAACATCACAAATTGCTATCTAGCATGCGCTTTTACTTCATTTGAATCAGAATCACTATTTCTAATTAGAGTTAGTTACATAAATGGTCACAGTGGTTTGGTCATTCTTTCACTTTCAGTCACTAAAGTTTTTTTTGACTGGTTCAGATTCTTGTGGTTTGCATATGTTACGGATCCATCCATATCGAATGATATGACCAAAATGTCCTTGTCATCTTCTTTTTCAAATCTTTTGACAACTAAGTAACGACCGTTAGTCCTTTATACGTTTTCATTCGTATTTACACGTTTTCGTCCGTATTTACACGTTTTCGTCCGTTTGTACCGCGTTTTGTCCGTGATACACATTTTCATCCGTATTTACACGTTTTTCGTCCGTATTTACCACGTTTTAGTCGGTTTTACACGTTTTAGTCCGTTTTTACATTTTCATCCGTATTGCGTTTAGTCCGTTTTACACGTTTTCGTCCGTTTTCTGCGCGTTTTCATCCGTTTTCACGCGTTTCATCCGTTTTCACACGTTTTATCCGTATTTACGTTTTCGTCCTTTTTACGGTCTCATCCGTATTTACATGTTTTCATCGCATTTACGTTTTCGTCTGTTTCATGTTTTCATCTGTATTTATACGTATTCTTCCGTTTGTACCGTTGTATGTTTTACACTTTTCATTTGTATTTACGTTTGTCTGCCCTTTTACAACATTTTCATTCGTATTTACGTTTTATCGTTTTTTTTACACGTTTTCATCGGTTTTATCGTTTTCGTCCGTTTATACGTTTTCATCCGTATTTACATGTTTTCATCTGTATTTACGTTTTTCTCCGTATTACGTTTTCGTCCATTTTTACGTTTTCATCCGTATTTACCGTTTTCTGCTTTTTACATGTTTTATTCCGTTTTTACCGCGTTTTGTCCGTTTTACACGTTTTCGTCCGGTTTTTGTCCGTTTTTACACATTTTCGTCCGTTTTTGTCTTTTTTTTACGTTTTCACCCGTTTTTACACATTTTCGTCCGTTTTACATGTTTTCATATGTTTTTACACGTTTTCATCCGTATTTACATCTTTTCATCTGTTTAACACATTTCATCCGATTTTTATACGTTTTCATCCATTTTGCGTTTCATCGTATTTGCACGTGTATAAGCGGATGAAAATGTATAAAAATAGACAAAACATTTGAAAATGACCGAAAACGTGTAAAAACAGACGAAATTATGTATGAATGGACGAAAACATGTAAATATCTGGATGAAAACGTAAAAATCGACAAAAAACGTAAACACGGAAGAACCTGTAAAAGCGACGGAAGCGTGTAAACGGACAAAAACGGTAAAATTGGAGGAAAACGTGTAAATACGTATGATAACGTGTAAAATGAAAAGCGTAATACGGATGAAAACGCAAATACCGGATGAAAACATGTATAATGGACGAAAACGCGTGGCAAATACGGATGAAAACATGTATAAATGGACAGCGTGTAAATAAGGATGAAAACGTGTATACGATGAAAACATGTATAATGGACGAAACGTAAATACGGGGACGAAAACGTTTAAAACCAACAAAACATGTAAGCGGACGAAAATGTGTAAATACGGATGAAAATGATGTAGTTCAGATGAAAGCGTGTAAATACGGATAAAACGTGTAAAACGGGCGAAGGCGTGTAAATACGGATGAAAACGTAAATGGACGAAAATAAATGGACGATGTGAAAACGTGTAAGCGATAACATAAAACGCGAAAATGTGTAATAATGAATAGCGTGATGAATGGACGGAAGCTAATGGCGGATGTAAAACGCGTAAATAATGGATCTAAAAACGGCAACGTGCGCTTCCAAACCAGGGCAGAAAACGTAAAACGCCGATCAAAACGAAATACGACGAAAAACGTAAAAGATAAGGACAATATAAAGACAGATAACCCATACATAACTTCCAAAAGATTGAGACATATAACAATACAAAGACAGATAACAAGTGTCCTATTATGGTGTATCAAGTTTTGATACCCAAGTATCAAGTGTCATACTAACTAATGTTTAAATAAAACTTTTGTAAATAAGCGTTCTAAAATACTGATGTTTTATGACTCAAATAAAGGAGTGTTCTATTATGGCGTAGGATAATAAAACCACAACAAATAAGCGTACTATAAAGGCTAATGTTAAAAGACACAGTTGTCAAGGGTCCTGTTAATTTTTTTCAAATAAAACTTTTGCAATTAAGCGTTCTATAAAACTGAATAAGCGTTATAAAAGCGGATGTTTTACGACTCTAAAAAGATGTGCCATATTGTGGTGTATCATAAATAAACCATTATGAATAAGCGTTCTATAAAGGTTAACGTTATAAGACGCTATTGTCAAGGGTCCTATTCACTTTTCTTATAAAAAAACGTTTGCGAATAAGTGTTCCATAAAACCGATGTTTTATGACTCAAATATCAAGTGTCTTATGATGGTGTATCAATCTATGGGACCCAAGTGTCAACTGTCATATTAAGTTATGTTTTAATAATACGTTTTCGAATAAGCGTTTTAAATAATTAATGTTTTATGACTTATATATCAAGTGTCCTATGATGGTGTATTGTAATAAAACCATAATTAATATGCATCCTTTAAGGGTCCTATTAAGTTTTGTTATAATAAAACTTTTGCAAATAATCGTTTTAAAAAATGATGTTATAAAACCATTGTACATAAGCGTCCTATAAAGGTTAACGTTATAATACCCACGTGTCAAAGGTCCTATTAAATTTTGCTATAATAAAACTTTTGTGAATAAGCGTTTTAACTAACGGATGTCTTATGACTCAAAACTCAAGTGTCCTATTATGGTTTATTATAATACAACCATAATGAATAAACGTCTTGTAAAGGTAATTTATTAGGATCCATATTTTAAGTGTCATATTAAGTTATATGATAATAGGACCCCAAATCATCGACCATCCTATTATATACCTTTTTAGGACATCGCCTAAGTAGCAAATATTTAAAAAGGACCCTAAACGCTCATATGTCCTATTAAACAGTTTTTTAGGACTCCATTATCATACCGTCCCACACAAAGGGTCCTAAAAAGCCACTTTTGTTGTAGTGAACCCGCTGCCTTGCGGCGGAGCGCCGGTTATGCATTCAAATGGAGTAGGCCTGAAAAGACCATAGGCTCTCAAAAGTGGTTACTTGCTGTATATTTCTACAAATTCACAAAAAGACTTGCACCTCCATACACAAAGTAACTAATGAAAAGTGGTGATTAGAATTTAACATATGATACATCTAATATTTGACCTCTTGATATTTAGCTTTGGGAAGGCTAAGGCCATAACTGTTTTGGTTTCATCTTGTGCACATCCTCTTTTTCATCTTCATCTTCATCACACATGGTATTTGGTTTCGTTCAACAGATGATGTAGCTACTTTCTGCAAATAATCAAAATGTGTCATATTATATTTGCCAAGCAAACTTTTAGCGGCCATTGATATTTGCGGTAGGACAGTCTATAAGGGCACGGAAGACTATTGAATTATATGATTATACCGATGTTAACAGAAAGATAAATAAACAAATGAAAGCTTGGTGTACTCACCCGTGCATAGAGTTCCAGTGCTTGTGGTTGGAAGACTGTAAGGAAGTGCTCGATGGAACAAAACATTCACTATAAGAGATTTTGGAGAAAACGAGCAACCATAAATGAATCATGAAGCAAACACCATTAATTCATTAGCATAGATCATTTCTAAAAGCATTTGGAATCACCCAACTATAGCTAGCTATATAAGTAGCTAAAAGCTTTTGGATGGGTGAAACTTGCAAAATTGGTACACTGAATCTTGATTATAAATTTATAAAGTTAACTACCAACTTCTGATAGCTAAAACGATGCAAAGTTAAATCTTTATTTCTCCCATGTGATCATTTTAAAATCATTAATACCTGTTTGTCTCCTGTACTTGACAATTGCTAAATTTGATACTTCAGGTTTTGGAAGGAGGCAAAGGATACTTTCCATCAACCGTTGTTTGAGAATCATGATGATCTGATCCATGGAGTAGGCTTGAAAAGACACAACCATAGGCTTGCCTAACAAAATAAAAGAAAAACAAATCCTACATTAGTATAATGAAAAAAATAGTGCTAGTCTAAGCTTTGATCAAGAATAAAGGTGTATGTAAATGTACAAAACAAAACTAAAGTGGTGTCTTGATATTAAAAAGACCATCGGTTGCTTTCTTTCAAGTATATGGTGGTGCTTTGATCAATGCAAAGAATACGCATTTTCCAGATTACCAAACGCTCGGTTTTTTATACATCACATCGGTTCCAACTGTGCCGGTGCAAAGATCAATACCAACCTTTCGCATGAAAAAATTCTGAGTTTTCAGTCATTGTCAAAGATCAGCAGGTTGTCGGCTGCTAATCGATGTTTGGAATATTTTACTAAAATCGCTTCTACAGGGACTACGTAATCCATGAGGTGTAACAAAAAATTTTTGGAATATTTTACTAAAGATCAGCAGCTTGGTGTAATACTAAAGATTAGGCATCAAACATGTTACATATATCAATAACTGTTGTGTATATATCATAGCAATTCAACCTATTTTATGCAGTTCGTTGGAAAAGGTTATTATAACTAAAAGGCTAACATATATCCAACCAACCAACCAAATATTAGCGTCATTGGCTACAGTTATACCAATACCTACTGTATGCATCTCAAATGCAACATAACTTGATGAGTTTGCAACTGGTTTGTGGTTGGTTAAGGTCTGGTCGACCACATCAGTCTCTACCGGTTACGCACCTGTAAGATGTCTTACCCTCTTTCATATCAAGAACTTCGTCATCATCAATTCCCAATGAAAGACACAAATTTACAAAAAAAAAAAAAATGTATGGCATACTATAACTCAATTAAAACAAGATGCGAAAAGCCAAGCAATCAACAAAAGGGTTCGAACACCGCCATGGCTGCAAACACCCGATTGCATTTGTTTAAAACCATCCGTGTTGCAGCACCGGGGTAAGTATTTTTACCGTTCTCATAATGCAGACTTCGAATCGCCTCCCCGTTTTCTCTGGAAGGAATGTCCAAACGTAATTCCTTGATTCAATAAGACCAACTACTTCATCCTTCAAAGAAACAACAATAATTACTCCGCACATTTCTTTTCTGAAAATTAAACTTTTCTTCTTCTCCATCTCGGGAAGATCGTTTTAGTACTACCACCGCCTAAAGAAAACATCATTAGATAGTACTGTAATAATTATCGAATAATTTTAACTACAACCACAAACTAATTAATGTATCTGAATGGCTACCAAGGACACCAAGGAGTTCAAAAAAATACACCCGTTTTAGATGTAACTAAAATGTTCTCTAAAAGCTTATTTATAGTGCTTATTAGCTTCTACGTTTTGATACAACTAATAAAACAGACAAGTCATTTCAAAAAGCCATCCTGGACACCGTGTCTAGGGTATTCCCATAAGTTACCTAAAATAAAGCTTCTTTCTTTTCTTTAAATTATTATAATTAATTTAAAACGGCAATCCAACATTGTGCTTTAACACCAAATAAGTTAAGAAGTTTTTTAAATAATTTTGTAAGCTATTTTAATAAGCTTTCCCAAACACCCCTTATATGACAAAGCCGATAAACTCACTTTTTTGGGCTTTTTTTTGAAATCTGAAAAAGCCGATAAGCTCACTTTTTTGGGCTTATGATAGGTTAAGACCATGGCTTAAGCCATGAGCTTATATTTATGTGCTCATAAGCTTAAAAAAGGGCACATGGACACCAAGAAAACTATTATGAGGCAGATAATTTGATAGCTATATGATGTTTTGATAACCTATTAAACTACAGTTGGATGTTCCCATAATAGTACCATGTAATGCACCAATCTTCCTAAACACTGGTTCAGCCCAACATGACACAGGGACACCGATGATATTGATCCATGTCAATCTCCCACAAGGTTTATAATTATGCTCTAGGCATCTTCTCAACTTATGAACCCATCTTCTAATTCCATGATGGGACTTGTTTTAAAATTTTATTTGCGGTTTTGTTGTGTCGAGAATAAGCATGACTTCTAAGCCACCCAAAAATCTGATTTCAACTTTGTATAGCCCTTGTTCATTACAAAAAACCTCACACCTTTGATATGTAACATAGTTTTTCCGCTTCCCCAATTAACTTGGTGTCATATGCTCATTCCGAATCTTGAGAACCACTAGGAACCAACTGCATCACGATAACAAAGCAATGTTGGATTCAAAGGGAATTTTAAAAGAACTTTTCAGTCTATTTGTGTTTGATTTTGAAATATCTATGGGCATATGGTTATTTAAAGTGTCAAAATAAATTTGCAATTGAATGTGATCACAGAACCTAGTATTACAATAATGATCCAGTTCTTCTGACAAACATGATATCAGAAGGTAACTTTTGACCCATTTGACCCGTTACCCTTTTAGTCAAGTTTCTATATTAACCAATTTCAACCATTAGCACTAAAATTAAGTCCATATTTCCTTATACTTACAATTTCTATGTTATTTCCATTGAGCAGAATTTGGTCAAGCTATGTAATGCAACGTCCCTCGTGAGTGATTTCCTTTGCAAATGCAAGAAAAGAACAAAAAATGTTTATGTTGTATAGCAAGTTGTATAAATTTCATTGGTAAAATTCTCATTATGTATTTATATATAGAGAATTTCAGGAGCATTGCAAGAGAGAAAATCAGTGATGTAACTATTAAATCACCGATTCGCATCTTGAGTGATGCAGGATAAAGTATGAGAACAAATAAGAAAGAAAACTAAGCTTTCGAGATAAGCAACAAATTCTAGCTACACAATGTGTAACAGAAGCATAAAATATATTCCTGTGTCGTGATGTTTACAATGAACTAGCACAACCTATATAAGGTGTCCAAAACAATAATACAAAACTAAAATTTGTGATGTGTAATACAACTAACTAAAGTATATAAACAGTGAACAAATATGAATAAAATTTATGCAAAACCCAGATTTCCCCTTCTGCACGAGTACAATTCTCGTTGTTGCGTTGATTTTATGAAAATATGGGAGAATATTTATTGTTATTGAAGCACCTCTTGCTCCTTTTTCACATCCCTCAAACTTACATGTCTTTGTACTACGGTGCTGGCTCATGTGGCTCGGTGATCCTAGACAAACAAGTGATCAACTCGTTGGCATAGTCATAATGCCGGACAATGGTGCAAATTTACAGTATGGTGCAAACAGAGTGATATGCAAAGGCTAGTTTTAGATGATCCCGGTGCAGGACCAAGCACACACCCAATCTTTCGCTTAAGTTAACCATATTCCAATCCTAGTTTTAGCCATAATTCCAATCCTAGTTTTAGCAATCCTTTCAAAACAACCATAGCTACGTTTTTCTTCACAATCTTCACATGTGAAAAAAAAGGAAACATGTCTAATCGTTCAACTACATAAAAGCATAATACTTAAGTTGAAAATAAAAGGAAACATTAATCAAGCCTACTAGAATACAACCGGGGCGGTTAATTTCAACTAATGTATAAAACCATGACTTAGTATCGTGCTGAAATGTAGAAGATATATGCTCAAGTCATCGACACGAATCAAGTTATAAGCAAATTTCTTCACATGTGAGGGTATACGATACCTTATTTCATCACATGTGAGGGTATTTGATACCTTATTTAAAGCCTCTCAAATCTCAATACCTTATTTTAAGCCCTTGACACGAATCGAATTATAAGAAAATTTCTTCACATGTGAAGGTATTCGTTACCTAATTTCATCACATGTGAGGGTATTCGATATCTAATTTCCTCACATGTGAAGGTATTCGATACCTAATTTCATCACATGTGAGGGTATTGATTAATTTCCTCACATGAAGGTACGATACTAATTTCTCACATGTGAAGGTATTCGATACCTAATTTCTTCACATGTGAAGGTATTCGATACCTAATTTCTTCACATGTGAAGGTATTCGAATATGAACATAAAAGCATAAAAGAGAGACAAAAAAGATAACATATCTAATCGTTCAACTACATAAAAGAATAATATAAGATCTTCACATGCGAAAAGTTACAAAACATATAAATCAACGCAATACCTAAGCTCCGCACTAAATTTCAAATGAAAAATCAAATTAAACGGAAACAACGATAATGCCTAAAACAATAAAACTAAATGGAGACCACAATAAACGCCGTAAATTAAGGTCACAACTAACTGACACTAAATTTCAACTAAAATCAAAACAAAAAGGCGACATCTCTAATCAGTCAATTACATAGAGCATCATATAACATCTTGATATGTTACGCTAATAGATACAGGTACAAAACACATATTTTATGACTACAAACAGTAAAAACATTGATTAGTTGAAAACAAGTACCAATATTAGCATTCAAATTCACGAACACTGCTCCAAATGATTAACAGACGGATTCATCATGAAAAGATTGTTAAAAAGTTAAAATTTATATCAAATTGAATCGGAATCAATTACAAAAGTCAACGCCGCAGTCAATGCCGGAGATTGTTGACGGCGAAGAGATGACGGAGATGACTGTATAACCAAATGGAGATGAAGTTGAAGTGTGATTAATAGCTGGATAGATGAAGAAGATGAGGTGTGGTTGGTGTGTGTGTGTGTTTGTGTGTGTTTTGTTTACCGAGAGAAATCGATACTTTTTGGGAAGCAAATGACAATATTTCGTTAGACCCCAAAATTGACGAAAATGCCATTCCGCCCAAACTAATATTAAGATGAGATTTATTTGATCCTACGGTCCAGATCTCTTCTCGCGTTCTCACAAAAAATAGACTTCTCATTTGAACGCTTGTCTATATATATATATATATATATATATATGGGTTAATATACGCAAAAGTTACTAAAGTTTATGGAAAATTTGTCCTAAGTCACTAAAGTTTGTTTGTTGCTATTCAGGTTACTCAAGTTAACAGGTTTATTATATGGGTTACTCAACGTTTAAAAAAGTGATATTCTTGTTACTATGAGGGTGGGCAACCGGATGATTTACCGGTTCCCTTGTCCACGTCATCACTATAGTTTGAGATGTTACAAGCAAGTTACTATAGTTCACGGGGTTTAGTAAATAGGTTACTGAACCTTAAAAAAAAGTTACTATCCGTTTTTATACATTTATGTATGTTTTATCTATTTTCGTTCTTTTTACGTTTTTCTCCATTTTCCGTGATACGATTTATACGTTGTGTGATTTTCTTTGTTGTCGTTCCTTTTTTACGTTTTTTCTCCATTTTCGTACGTTTTTGTATATTTCCGTATGTTTCTTTACGTTTCTATCCGTTTCTATACGTTTGTGTATTCATTTCTCTGTTTTCGTACCTTTTTTTACGTTTTTGTACATTTTCGTACATTTTTTATATATGTTTGTCCATTTTCGTACGTTTTTGTATGTATTTATCCGTTTTAATACATTATCTTACATTTTTTGTACGTTTTCATACTATTTTTTACGTTATTCTACACCTTTGTATGTTTTATACATTTTTATGTTTTATATGTTTTTTTCGTATGTATGTTTTATATGTTTTATCCACTTTTATACGTTTGTATGTTTTAAATGTTTTTATGTTCTATACGTTTTATCTTCTTTAATACGTTTGTATGTTTTATACGTTTTTACGTATAAAAATGTAAGAAAATATAACAACGCCCAAAAACGTATAATAACATCAAAAATGTATAATAACATATCTAAACATATCAAAATATAAAAATAACGTCAATTAAAAAAAACATACAAATGTGTGCAAAACTAAAAAATATTGCAAAAAACAGAAAAAAATATAAAAGATAATAAGCGATAATAACGTCCAAAAAGTTGTAAAAAAAACGTATAAAAATATACACAATTTTAGCAACTTATTTGTATGTTAACTTAAAAGTAAAAGAATGTAAACGTATAGTAACTTAAATGAATATTTTGGCAGACTTTAGTAACTTATTTGTATATTAATTCATTTTTTTTAATATAAATGATATCTACATTATTTGCCACGTAGTATTATTACCGGAAATTCTAGGCTACCAAAACAAAAGTAACAAATATAACCGGTCACAATAAGTTGAGTAACCTCAATAGCAACAAACAAACTTTAGTTACTTAGGATAAATTTCTGAAACTAAACTTTAGTAACTTTTGTGTGTATTAACCCAATATATACACACACACATATATATATATATATATATATATATATATATATATATATATATATATATATATATATATATATATATATATATATATATATATATATTATACATATATATATATATATATATGTGGTGTGTGTGTGTGTGTGTGTGTGTGTGTGATGATGTGTTTGAGAAAGAAAGATACACTTAAAAACAAAAGATTGTTTAGTGAAAAATGAATCTATAGTCACTTGTTTTTTGTTGAACTTCAAATCTATATTGAGTTTATCTTAAAATCTCGTTGTTGCTCTAAAGTGTTGGTGCGTTGTCTTCTCGTATTGCAACAAAAAGTGTTAATTTTATTTACATAAAATATGAATGTGAATTCATAAAATTATTAGAACTTTGTTTTTCAAATTTATTTTTCGTCTCTAATGAGTATACATTGTAACTAGCTAATATATTAGACTTGAAAATTTAATGGTCATACGTAAACTTTTTTAAATTAATAAATTATTAATTTATCGATATAATAATATCTCGCTAAATTAATAAAATATCATGGTCCTAACACTATTAATTTATAGAGGTTTTACTGTATCTTGAGTTTTGAAAATAAATCCCTATATTGGTTGTGAGTTGTGTGTGAAATATAGATCCTAGACTCAGAAAAGAAGGTAAGGAAAACGTTTACGTACCTTGTAGAATGAAAAAAATTTCATGACGATTGTTCCATAAGACCGAGATCAAGACGAAGCAATTTGAATTGTTCCCGCTTCAACGGTTTGGTGAGGATGTCGGCTATATTGTCTTCGATGATACTTTCAATAGAAATGTTCCCTTTTGAACATTGTCTCTGCTGATGACGATCTCTATATGCTTGGTACGAGAGTGCAACATTTTTCAAGTCAATAGCACATTTGTTGTCGATAAACATGGCTATGTCACTTAGATGGATGTCGAGTCAACTAACGCTTTGTTTCATCCATAGTCCTTGTTGTCAAGCATGCTTTGTCAGCAGACATATTCGATCTTCGTTGTTGATATGGCCGGCTGCATTCTTCGAGAACTAAGATATTAACACACCCATAAAGTACATACACCACTGTGATTTCGTCAATATAATCACTGCATGATCAATCCGCATATACATAGTTTCTACCCGGCCCCTGGGATACCATAATCCCAATTTAGTAGTACCCTTAATATATCTAAATATTCTTTTGACGGCGTCTAGGTGTCAAGTTTTAGGGTCTTCTTGAAACCTAGCACATAGACATACACAAAACATGATATCCGGCCGACTAGCCGTAAGGTAGAGAATGCTACCTGTTAGGAATTAGAAATTCCCGGTATTAAAGAGTCGGTCACCTCAAGTATATGTAATCGTTAGAATGCTCGTAGTCATAGTTATATTTAGTTAAGTAGTATTTTGATAAGTAACACCGTGGAGGACGGACGGGTCTTTACCCACTGTATGCCTGATCCACAGCCCGATGTGTGGCGTTTTATGTAAGACTATAAATAATCTCTACCTCCCAAGGTAGAGAGTTGGAGCTCATAATAATATCTTTCACTTTCTCTCACTAAGTTCCCTAAACCTCTAACTTTCTCTCTAGAATTCCACTTATACTTCGCTTGTGTTAATGGTTTGATGTGTTTGTGAAATCTAATATCCAACAATTGGTATCAAGAGCCATGGTTAGATCATATCTTGCACATCTTTGGATTTCTAGTGATTTTTAGGTGGTTTTGAGTTTGAAAAAGTTTAGTGGTTTTTGCATCATTTGGTTGATTTCTGTGTTAAAGTTTGGATTTTGTTAGTACTTTTATGTTTAGAATCATCACAAGTGTGTTAGGTTTTCATTTGGTATGCTTGAATCATCTTGGTTGGGTTGTTTTTGGATTGAAAAGTGATGTTTATGTGGTTTTTCTTGCTAGCGTTTGCTTCACGGAATACTTTCTTCGTAGCGACTTGCTTTACAAATTTGTAGCAAGTTACAGCTTTAGACCTAGCGACTTAGAACTAGCGACTTAAAGTACAAGTAGTGGACTTTCCACTGCGACTTTGTAGCGACTTGGTGGTAGCTTAACTTGGTTTGTATAGCGTTGCTCTTTAGCGACTTGTATCTTTAGCGACTTGAGTAGCGAATTGCTTTGCCAAAAATTTTGCTAGCGACAATGCTTAGCGAAGTTACTACTTAGCGACTTGCAATTGTTTAGCGACTTGGAGGTATAGCGAATTAGGTGTTAGCGAAGAGGTTAGCGATTTGTACTTAGCGACTTGGATGTTGATTTAACGACATGGGATTATTACTATTTAGTTGCTAGCGAGTTGGTTCATTATCTTCTAGCGACTTGGTGATTGTTTACGGTTTTCTCTTGATTTAGTAAAATCCCGTGAAAGAATCTATTTCCGGTTTAATCATAGAGTTATAAAATCCCGTATAACTGCTAACATGTCTACCAACGCTCCTACTATCATCTCCATCATGCAGGATGTTCAAGCGGTGGGTCGGATACTCGTCCACCCATGCTTGACGAACCGACTACGATTCTTGGGCTCAACGAATCAGATTATGCGCTTGGAAAGGAAAATTGTGTCAACATTCTCAAATCCATTGATGAAGGACCATATCGAGTTGAGACGACTAGAGACATACTTGATACTAATGAAGATGGTACTCGCTTTACGGAATGGACAGACCAAAGATGTATGATGTGCTTGATGATAAGGAGAAAAAGAGATTCGATGCACGGTATCGTGGCTTCAAACATTGTTCTTCAAGGTCTTCCTAAAGACATCTACAAGCTGATCAATCACAACACCAATGCAAAGGCAGTTTGGGATAATGTTAAGATGCTTCTCTCGTGTTCGAATTAACTATGGAAGACAAAGAATCCCAACTCTATGACAAATTTGAACACTTCAAGATGAAACCAGATGAGAGTGTCTATGAGTACTATGTGAGATTTCATAAGTTAGTGAATGACATGAGGAACATCGGAATGACTATGCCTAACATTCAGGTGAACTCAAAATTTGTGAACAACATGAATCCCGAATGGCACAAGTTTGTCACCTTTGTGAAGCTCACTAAAGGATTGAAGAATACAAACTATGAGCAACTCTATGCCTTCCTCCTTCGGAATGAGAGACATGCTATGTTTGAAAAATTGATTCTCAATCAGTTCAAAACCAACCAGTGGAGAGACAAGCTCGCTAATGACTCAACTTCTACTCAAACATCGGCATCACAACCAAAGCATCACAAGTCATACCCTTGGGTAATGGTAATCACAAACTCATTCCGGATCCTATGTTCAAACAAGCTGATGCTGATGCACACGTGGGTAACTTCATTAATCAACTAGCTCTTCCGATTAGTCAAAACATGAATTCTCTCCCACAAACCAACAACAACCTGAGCGACACAAGATCTAACCCACACAATCAAGCCACTGTTAAAGATGGAAGGATCGTGGTGCAACCAGGAAAGACAAGATGATCGGGGAAGAGGTGGAGCTGGTAGAGGTTATGTTGGCAATCAGAATCGAGGAAGGAATGGTAACCAAGGTCAAGCTAAGCCAATCAAATGTTATAACTGTGGTGGTGAGGACACATTGCAAGAAACGCACATCTCCAAAGCGTCCACGAATGCCGATTACTTGAGAGATAAGATGCTGCTGGTACAAGCTCAGACAATGGTGCTGCTTGGATGAAGAGGAATTGTTGTTTCTAGGGCAATGCCAAGACCTATGATGCGATGTGGATGAGCGCCTATTCGGAGATAGGTCACAATCATCAGAATGCCTTTCAAGTCGCTGATTGTGATGCATACGAATCTGATGTGGATGATGGACCTACGGCACACACAATTTTTATGGCTAGCATTTCTCCAATGGTTTCTCCCAAGGTCTCTTCTTCACCACTCTGGCCCATCCAAGACAAACTCATCTCGGAGGTATTAAAACTATAATGATGATGCTTGATGCAAAGATGCATGACAAGGTACAATCAACTGAAACTATTGAATCAAATGTTGAAAATATGGGTAATATCAATATTGTCCCATATGATCAATATGTGAAACAAAGTGAAAGTGAAGTTGTACCAAGTGATGCATCTTCTGCAGTCAACAATGACTATGTTTTTGATGAATACACCGCATGTGCCCTTGATGATTCCAGTAATTTACGAACTAAATGCCTATATAGAACGTGTTGCTATTTATGAACAACGTGCTAAATTTGAGTTGACCACTCGTGAGCGGGAAATGGATGACCAAGTGCGCATAATCATTAGAAAAGTAATTTTAGAGAAGAAGTATTGAAACAAGAATTAAATTCCTTGCAAGAAAAACTTTCTAAAACTGCTAAGCAAAAACAAGAACTTCAAGAAAATGTGAAAATGCTTAAGCAAGAATTTAATGCAAAGGAATCAAAACTCTTGAGAGATTTTTCTAATCTGAAAACTTTGAAAAACAAACTTGAAAACAAGTTGTACATACAAGGAAACACCATTCAGATTGCTCACATGGTCACTAAACATAGAGTTCTAAGCGATAAGCATAGTGTTCCCATTATTGATAAACCCAAATCCCAGGTATTAAAGATAGCTAAAGCTCAAAGGTGATCTATGATGGCAATGAAATTCTTAAACCTAAAGAAACCTAGTTGCGTTGAGTGCACCGAGGAAGATAAGAAATCAGATGAAGTCACTAGGGAAAGGATGAACAAAAAATTAGATGATCCTAAATGCAAAGAGAAAAAAATAATTATCACTCCCCATGACTACAAGAAGGAAAACTGGATTTCCTTGAACATGTTTAAGCCTCGGACATTGTTGACTCCCGAACAAGTTTTCTGGAAAAAGGATTTAGATAAGCGAAAGCTGAAAATATTGTTGAAACAAACCTCCCTATGGAAAATGCCTAGAGCAACTTTGTATCCTCCTAATACACCAATGCATCTTGTTCCTAGAAAAATTGCCACTAAAAGCAAGACCTTAATTAGCCAATATGTTATATTTCAACTATTTGTTGATTTTGAGAAAACTTGCAAGAAAAGGATCACACCCACTGGGATAACGGAAGGAGAAAGGGGTTTTGAGCAAATGAAAGAATGTTATTTAATTGAGGTCATGCCTTTCTTTAAACTTCTAAAAGATCACTTTGAGAGTCTTAAAAGGGGATAGAACCGATATTAAGGGAATGGAAAAGGAATTTGATGCAATGGTAGTTAAAGTTAGTGATTATGAGCGTGCACTAAAATATAATGAGATTGAGAGGAAGAACTTGCATACCTTAAATGAGACTCTTATTATCAATGTGTTGCTCAAGATATTTTTTTCATTGCTTCAAATTGCTCTATTAATGCTTCCAAATTTCATGAACTATCTGTGGCCCCGAAAGTCTCCCATGATCGTGTCATTGAGCTTGAAAAAACTAATTCTAAACTAAACGAGAAAATTGAAGCGGATGATCACATAATTTGGTTAAACATTATTCTAAACTGGAAGTTGAGCATTTTAATTTACAACTAAAATATCAACATCTTAAAGAAAATGTTAAAACTTCAAATATCAAGACATCCTCGGATGCTCCAGAGTTTGATGCGCTTTTTCAAATTAACAAACGTGATGAACAGATTCAAGCTCGATTGCAACACGATCAAAAATTTGAAAGCCCAAATCTCTCAATTAAAGGGTCAAACGAACAATATGACAGCTCCCAAATGCCTCCTCCTTTAGATTCTCAGAATTCTCAAACTTTTCATCTTCAAAACTTAGTTGATGCCTTACAAAAGGAAAAGGAGAGTTTTCTAGAAGAAAATGAAAAAGTTAAGCGACATTTTAAAGAGTTATATGATTCAATGAAAGTCACCCGTGACCAAAACAACGAAAAAATAACGTCTTTACAAAAGAAATTGAGAATCGAAGTCGGAAATGGGAAGCTGCCACTTGTTTTCAATAAGAATGTTGTCTCAAAGTCACCCTTAGATTGCAAATACATCTGGATGCTTAAATATATTCCTCCTCATCTTAGGAATAATGAACATGCTTTTCATGAATATTGCTCACCTTAAGGATTGCCTAGAATGTCTCCGTGAGATTGTCGAAGAGGATTTCATTAACAAACCTCTTGATAGTGAAATTAGGTTTGCTTGCCTCCGGGCCAAACGATCTCAAGAGTTGCTAGAATGTGTAATTGCCACATGTCCCAAATCCTTAACCTTAGGTGCAAAAGGCAAAGCTGTGATGCCTTGTTCTATGCCTAGTGCCAAGCGGGAAATCCGTTCTATGCCCAGTCTTAAGAAAGGAAACACTAATGTGCCTTCAAGTAGTTCGATTCCATATGTTAGTGCTAAGAAAGTGAACTTTAGTGTGTCTGCAAAAAGCTCAAATCACAGTCTTAAGAAAGTATACACTAATGTGCCTTCTAGTACTTGAGATCCTTGCACATCAAGTTCAGGAATGCAAAAATTAGATCAACCTACTAATGTTCCCATTCCCTACAGAGTAATCGGTGACTTTAAAGCGAAGCGGTCAAAGTCTCAAGAATATACAAGGAATGATAGGACCTTGCAAGCTAAGAATGTGCATTGGAAGAGAGTAGAAGACCAATCTAGGAACTTTAAGCTTGAGTTGAATAAAACGAATCGTGTTGATTCTAGTATTAGCCTTAGGCGATCAGTAATTAATTCAATTCGATACTATTTGCAAAACCTTGTAATGATGTCTGCTTGAATTCTGTTGCTAATCATGAATGTGGTGTGAATGCTTTGTCTAATGCTTTGTCAAATGCCCGCTTAAAATTGTTAATGCTAATAATCGTGCAAAGAAGGCAGAAAGGCAAAAACGAAAGATTGTTAGAAAACGCGATGGAAACCCACGGGAAGAACTTTTATAAAGATAGGTTATTATTGGATACCTTTTGGCCATAAGAATAATCGGTTTGTTCTCAAACTGCTAAGATTATGCCCACTAGAAAATGGATGCCTATTGGTAGAACTATTCCCTTAAGAAGTAAACATACTTTGAATAGGTCAAATACAGACACCAAGATTGCATCTATTCCCAATAATTCCATTGCTTCTACTTCTGATATGGATGTTTCTATTTATGATGTGGGTGTTCCAATTCATCTGCACTAACCAAGTGGAACCCATTCTTGCATGGGGATCCCAATTATCCACTTATCCATTCTTGTCTATGTTCAACTGCAGATCGTTCAAATCGCTTCTGTGGTACATTTTGGACTCAGTACCGTTCCAAGCATATGACCGAGACCGTCGCTGCTCATGAACTTCGTGAGCAAATTCATCGGATTGTTAGATTCGGTAATGATCATTTCGGTGCAATTATGGGTTATGGTGATTATGTTGTTGGTGATAGTGTTATCTCTAGAGTATACTATGTGGAAGGTTTGGGTCATAATCTGTTCTCTCGTTGGTCAATTCGTGATTCGATCTAGAAGTAGCCTTCTAAAACATACTTGTTTGTTAGAGATCTTAATGGTAAGGAACTTTAAAAGGAACTCGTGGCTGTAATCTTTACACCATCTCTATCGATGACATGATGAGGGCTTCTCCAATCTTGTTATCAAAGGCTTCTAAAACAAAGTCATGGTTATGGCATCGACGTCTCAATCACTTGAACTTCGCACCATCAACGATCTTTCCATAAAGGACTTAGTTGTAGGTTTACCTAGACTAAAGTATGAAAAGGATCATCTTTGTTCAAGATGTCAATTGGGAAAAAGCAAAGTATGCCCATAAACCCAAACCTACTAACTCCATCACGAAGTTCTTCATATGTTTCATATGGATTTATGTGGACCAATGAGGGTGCAGAATATCTTTGGGAAGAAATATGTGTTAGTTGTGGTTGATGATTACTCTAGATTCACAGGGTCAAGTTCTTAAGGACAAAGGATGAAACTCACGATATCATCATCAAACTCATCAAACAGAGCAGCGAGTTCGACTTAACAAAACCGTCGGAATTATCGAGCAGACAATGGAACCGAAGTTTGTCAACAAACAACTTAGTGAATTCTATGAAAGCGTTGGAATCAGCCATCAAAGAAGTGTTCCACGAACTCCTCAACGGAACGGTGTAGTTGAAAGACTAAATCGAACTCTTGTAGAAGCCGCTAGAACAATGTTGATTTACTCAAAGGTTCCAATGTTTCTCTGGCTGAAGCAATTGCCACTGCATGCTACACACAAAATCGTTCCACGATTCAATCGTACATGGAAAAACTCCATATGAACTTGTCCACAATAGAAAACCTAATCTCTCTTTACTTCGTGTGTTTGGTGCATTGTGTTATCCAACTAATGAGGGTCAAGACTTAGGCAAACTTAGGGCTAAAGCTGACATTGGAGTATTTGTAGGATATGCACCAAACAAAAGGGATACCGAATCTACAACAAAAGAACCCGAAATATCATGGAAACAATTCACGCTACGTTTGATGAGCTGACCGGTCAAATGGCTCCTGACACTCCCACTGGGACCCGCACTTCAAAAAAGTCCCATTGGTTCATCCCTTGTTCCAAACTCTTCTCAAGAAACTCCATATGTACCTCCATCTCAAGATGATTTAAAGAAATTGTTTGATCCTATGTTTGATGAACTGTATGATTCAATTACTAATGAGGTGTTGATCCCTACAATAGAGGATGCTCATATTCCTGTGAATGAAGTCAATCCTTCAGTCTCAATATCTTTAAGTCAAGAAGCACCTTCTGATCCTTCGCCTCATCAACAAATCATCATTCTTCAAATGTACATCATGGAAATGTTTACGCATCAATGATGAAGTTAATCCCTTTGCTACTCTAGAAGATGCTCCATTTGAAAACATATTTGCTCCTGAATCATCATCAGAACCATCTTCTTCAGTGAGACATCGACTCGCTACCTTAGTCCCTCAACAACTGCCACATGAACACCTTCTAAAATGGACTCACGATCATCCATTAGACAACATCATTGGAAATCCCTCTCGTCCCTGTATCAACCCGGACACAACTTGCAACCGATGCCTTATGGTGCTTCTTCAACTCCGTACTATCTAAGATCGAACCAAAAGATGTTAAAACCGCCATGAATGAAGATAGTTGGTTCAATGCCATGCAAGATGAAATTCATGAGTTTGATCGACTTGATGTATGGGAGTTAGTACCGCTCAGGTTGATTGTGCTATGATTATTGATCTAAAATGGATCTTCAAAGTGAAACTTGATGAGCATGGTGATGTGTTGAAGAACAAGGCTCGATTAGTTGCTAAAGGATACCGTCAAGAGGAGGGTATAGACTTTGAAGAATCTTTTGCTCCGCTGCTCGAATCGAGGCAATCGAATCTTTTGGCTAATGCTTTGCTAGTAAGAACATGGTAGTCTATCGATGGATGTGAAAGCGGCATTTCGAACGGAGATCTTAAAGAAGTCGCTCGCGGTAACCTGAAGGATTTGTGAATCAAGAGCATCCTACTTACGTTTATCGTCTGAAGAAGGCTCTTTATGGTTTAAAGCAAGCTCCAAGGGCATGGTATGATACTCTATCAAAGTTTCTTCTATCAACTGGATTCAGCAAAGGAGCAGTTGATCCTACATTGTTCACCAGAAGTCGCAAACATTTAACTCATGTTCAAATTTATGTTGATGATATTATTTTTGCCTCGACCGACCCAATGGAATGTGATCGTTTTCTAATGAAATGAGTTCAAAATTTCAAATGTCAATGATGGGACAAATGTCATTTTTCTTGGGATTACAAATTTCACAAAGTCCCGGAGGCATTTTCATAAATCAATCTAAATATGCAACAGAGATCTTAAAGAAATTTGGATTTGATTCATGTGACCCTGTTGACACTCCAATGATTGATCGAACCAAACTAGATGAGGACCACTCGGGGATCATGATTGACCAAACAAAATATCGTAGTATGATTGGATCCCGATGTACCTCACGCTAGTAGACCGGACATCTTGTTCGCTGTTTGCATGTGTGCTAGATACCAGGCTAAGCCTACTAAAAGCACCTTGAAGCGGTTAAACGGGTCTTTCGGTATCTCCAAGGAACCATCAATATGGGACTTTGGTACCCGAAGGACACCGGGTATGTCACTAACGACCTATGCAGATGCCGATCATGCAGATGTCAAGATACTCGCCGGAAGTACGCCCTGAGGTGCTCAGTTTTTGGGTGATAAGCTTGTGACTGGTCTTCAAAGAAGCAAATGAGTACTTCTATTTCCTCTACAGAAGCGGAATACATAGCCATGTCATCTTGTTGTGCTCAAATCTTATGGATGAGATCTCAATTATCCGACTATGGCTTTGAATTCAACAAAATCCTCTCATCGTGATAATAAAAGTGTTATTTCTCTCTCTTGCAACAACGTTCAACACTCAAGAGCAAAGCATATCGACATTCGACATCATTTCATCGGGGAACAAGTGGAAAAAGGTGTGGTGGAACTCTATTTTGTGAGATCCGAATATCGGTTAGCGACATCTTCACCAAAGCTCTTCCAAGAGAACGCTTTGAGTTCATTCTTCCACTTGGCGAAAAGCTTCAACCGTGAACACTCAAACGCCTCTTGAGGGGAAGACGAGGAGTAAAATTCTATCTTCATCTATCTCTTGTATATATCTATTCAAAAATCAAAATACAAAATTATAAAACCTTCAAAATCCATAAAAATCAAAAATTGAAAAATCTTCAAAAAATATTGTCATTTTGTCATGCGTTTTTCTCGGTTCGATAATATCTACGGTTTTTGTGCTGTCATTCAAAGAATGACACGGGACTTTAGATGTTGTTCAATTCCAAAAAAAAAATCAAAAATCAAAAAAAAAATTTTGGGAGAAAGAGAAACAATGGTTTATTGTCATTTCAAGAAACCGCTTTTCAAAGAAAGAACAGAGCCATACTTTATCATGTTTTCAAAATTCCATGCTCGGATTCTTTAATCATTTATCTGGCGAAAACTAATGCTTTGAAAAATAACTCAGTCTCTATTTTTGATAATCATCAGGACTTATTTGTCAAAATATCAATCTCTCAATCAACAACCTATGTCATTGATTGAGGGGAGAATGATTTCAATTAAATTAAAAGTTATTTGGCATTCAATTGTTTTCAAAAGATATACATGCATGTTTTATCAATGGAGTTTAAAAGTCTTAAATTCCGATCATTATCAGTTAAAGCGCTTTCATAATCAAGTCACAATTCTCCTTAAAAGCTTTCAAAATCAATTTAAATCTATAAGAGATCACAAATCTCAAATGATTTGATAATTGTGATCGGGGAGAATGTGTGATTTAAATTGGATTTAAACTGATAATTCGGTAAATGGTTTTATAAGGATGTACAAGCTCTCCTTCCTACATGTGACAAACGATTTCAAATTTTCCATGCACATGTTGAGGGGGAGCATCTATCTTAAACCTATGATTTGAAACGTGATAACTTATCTCAAGGTGAGGTTCCCTCTAGTATGTGCAAAACTCTTTTCAAACCTCGAGGCACATATTGAGGGGAGCAAAATCATGAAAACCTCATCCTTCCCCAAAATGCTTTATCTACTTGATTCGATTAGGGAAGTGATGTTGATATTTTTAAAATGGTAATCAAAGAAGTTAATTCTTTCTCTTGCCTCCGTGTGGAAAACTATTTCAAATACTTGATTCACATGTTGAGGGGAGTTCTTCTTCTAAAAATATCAAAAACAATTCAGGTACAAAATGCTTTGATAAAATATCATAAGTATCGGGATTGATTTTCAAATGGTTTTCAATTGGTTCCTATGGCAGATGAACAATACCAAAAGACCGACCAACTTTACATTATGTATGGTGATATAAGGACGATAAGGTTAGGTATGTGTTCCCATGATCCGCCGGAACCGGAGGGATCTACATAGGGACTATCCACTAGTTAGTGTAGAGTTCTTAGGTATGATGATAAAAGGAGAAAAAATGAGATATGGGAAGAGTCTTGGACTAGGACGAGCTAGCTGGAATAAACCCAACAAGGTTCTTGCTATGAAGTCTCGGTAAGCACTGAGGGGTTGAAAATTAAAAGAATTGAATGAGAAAAGGGTGAAAACAAATAGCCCTCCATTTATTCAACCTTAGAGTAGAAACAGGTTCAAATTCATATACTCTTGTGGTATGGTATTGAAGACAAGGCGTCATGGACCCGGTGGGCACTGCACTTCAACTTTCCAAACCACTCAAGTTCCTCTTAAAAGGACTTGTTTCATTCTCACGGGAACCGACATTATCTATCGACTTTCTCTTAGAGATTGTTGATATTGAAGGAGGAGACCCTCTCCCTAGTCTCCATTATAGGATCCAAATATGCACAAATTGAGTCTAGAGCCACGAGATCATCAATAAATCTCATTAGGACACTTTCAATGAAGACTCTCTGTTTCACACAATGTGGAAGAGAGATTATATCTTGAGTCCTACGCATTATCCTTGTGGTATTGCGAGAACATCCAGTGATGTGTTTACATATTCCTTTGTGAAGATGGAAAGCCTTACGAGCCAACATCTAACAAGCTCTAGGTAGGTGGCATGTGAGATCTATTATATAGATCAACCATGTGACAAGCGAGCAGAAACAATGGGCGATTCAATCTTTTGAATCAATCACAGTTCAGTTATGGATTGGCGGATACCTTTGAAAAACCGGTCTTTGTGCTTTAAAACTCTTCTTTAACCGCGTCGGCGTGTACTAATTTTTCAAAATCAAAAGGTGTTTTATGATTGATAATTGATTTTCATTAAAACCTTCGTTATATTGCAAAAACAATTTCTATTGAGCAATACGATTTTTTTTCAAATCTCTTTTCATCAATCGATTGGACGTAAATTATTTGGTTCACTCACTCCGTGTTGTCTTCTTTGAGGCGTTCGGTTTGAAACGGCTAGAGCATTGCGAAACCTGTCAAGAAATTCTTGAATTATACGATCACGGCGATTACTTATCTGATCAGCGAGAACCGTGGGCGTGTACCTCAATTCGCTTTGATCAAAGACACTTGTCTTGTCAATTTTATGCAGAGCGTTTCTGTCCGAATGAAGCGGTCAAATCCATAGCCGCATGCTCACCTAACACATTCATCTCAAAAGAAATCATGATTGGTGCATCAATGACTCACGATATTTCTTCATCTTCTTCACGCTGCGCTTCCAATATCATGAATCTACGAATGCTTCCGCTACTCTGATGAGAAGATATCATGATCCAGAATGTGAGCATGTCGGTCAAAAAGTCACAACATCACATAATACCAACACCACAATGGATGTATCGAGAGATTTTCTATTAGCGATGATCTCAAAGCGGCTCAACATTATTATCACGTGGATCAGTAAAGACCTCCACTTGGATTAACCAAACATGCAATGAGTGGAATCAATGACTACGAGCTTGAACAAAGTACTACATCATGAATGCAAGATCAATTGTTAATGTAATATCTGATTGTATTCAATGTCATTTTAGTATATGGTTGAGGTGACCTCCCATAGGGGGAGATTGTTAGGAATTAGAAATTCTCGGTATTAAAGAGTCGGTCACCTCAAGTATATGTAATCGTTAGAATGCTTGTAGTCATAGTTATATTTAGTTAAGTAGTATTTAGTTAAGTAACACCGTGGAGGACGGACGGGTCTTTACCGGTATGCACGATCCACGGCCCGTTGTGTGGCGATTTATGTAAGACTATAAATACTCTCTACCTTCCCAGGTAGAGAGTTGGAGCTCATAATAATATCTTTCACTTTCTCTCACTAAGTTCCCTAAACCTCTAACTTTCTCTCTCTAGAATTCCACTTATACGCCCACTTGTGTTAATGGTTTGATGTGTTTTTGAAATCTAATATCCAACACTACCAATCATGCCACGGTATTTGGTGTTATCAACGGATTCACCGTCTACATCTTTGGTGAGTTTGGTATCGGAAGACATTAGTGTTCTTATAGGTTTGAACTCTTCTAATCAATTTCTTAAGCATTTTTTTTATGTAATTGGATTGATTAAAGAAGATACCATCTTCTAGTTGTTTGATTGTGACCAAGAAAAAACTTAATTCTCCCATCATACTCATTTCAAACTCATCATGCATGATTTTTGAGAAATCATCACACATGTCTTGACAATTCGATCCGAATATAATATCGTCCACGTATATTTGAACAATAATTGTATGTGAGTCCTTTTTCTTTGTGAAAAGTGTATGTCGACTAACCGGGTATAGTCGTTTTTGATTAAAATGATTTGAGTCTATCATACCAAGCCTTTGGGGCTTGTTTAAGACCGTAGAGAACTTTCTTTAGTTTGTACCGATTGATTGGGTTTTTAAAAATCGATAAAGCGGGAGGAGGTTGAGCTACATAAACTTCTTCATTAATAAAACCATTTAGAAAAGAACTTTTAACATCCATTTGAAAAAGCTTAAGATCATGAGCACAAGCATAAGCAAGAAGTAATCTTATAGACTCTAATATACCTAAGGGAGCATAGGTCTCATCAAAGTCAATGCCTTCTTGTTGGTTATACCCTTGGGCAACAAGTCTAGCTTTATTTCTAAACACGACACCGTTTGCATCTAACTTGTTTTTATATACCCATTTGTTCCGATTATGGTTTGGTTTTTAGGTTGAGGAACAAGTGTCCAAACATTGTTAGAAACAAATTGATTTAACTCTTCTTGCATAGCCATTACCCAACTTTTATCTTTTATGGCTTCTTGAGTGTTTTTAGTTTGTATGGTTGAGACAAAACAAAATAAACTACTTTGGTTTTGAACTTGAGATCTTAAGGTTCTTTCATTTAACTTTCCTATAACCGTTTCTATGGGATGATCTTTAGACTCTTTAATATTGATGATTTCATTGTTTAATGGTTCATCTTCTTTATTTATATTTTATTTGATTTCTATGACTTCACTTTCGATTAATTCGTCATCGATAAGAGGTAGGGTAGCTTTATGTGGACTCTCATCAAATTTTATGTTTAAAGATTCTTCAACTTTCATGGTTTCTTTATTTAGTATTACATATGCTTTACTATTAGGAGAATATCCTAAGAAGATACCTTCGGTTGATTTAGGATCAAATTTAGTTAAATAATCTTTAGTATTAAGTAAGAAACATTTACTACCAAAGACTCTAAAGTGTTCTAACGTAGGCTTTTTGCCTTGTAGTAACTCGTATGGAGTTTTTCCTAAGAATGGTCTAATTAGGACTCGGTTTAGTATATAGGTTGATGTGTGTGATTGTGCACAAAATGTTTGAGGAATTGATTGCTCATTAATCATGGTGCGACTTATTTCTTGTAGTGTTCTATTTTTCCTTTCAACTACCGCATTTGATTGTGGAGTGCGAGGAGCCGAAAAATTGTGGGTAATACCATTAGCATCACAAAAAGCTCCAAATTGCACTTCATTATCAAATTCCATACCATGATCCGTTCTAATTGACACAATAGGACTTCCTAGTTGTCTTTGGATTTTCTTACTTAATATTTCAAAGTAATTGGACGTTTCAGTTTTATTCTTTAAAAATTTAGTCCATGTATACCTAGAGCAATCATCCACTATAACCAAAGTATAGAAGTTACCTCCGTAACTTTGAATAGCGGATGGGCCAAATAAATCCATATGTAGTAATTCTAGACACTTAGTTGTAGAAACCGTATTTTTAGCTTTATGACTAGCATGTACTTGTTTTCTTATGTTACAAGCATCACAAAAATAATGTTCGTATTTTAATTTGGGTAGGTCTCTTACTAGTTCTTTAGATGATAGCAATTGAAGAAGTCGCATATTGGCGTGACCCAATCTTCGATGCCATAGGGTCGAAGTATCATCCATAGAGGTAAGAAAAAGTTTGTCGTTTGGTTCATTTCCGATTTTAATGACATAGACTCCATGTTTTCTAATGCCTCTTCCTATAGTAATACCATTTTTCAATATTTTACTACCGGTTTCACTAAAATTACATTGCACTTTTTATCACATATTTGTCCTATACTTAGAAGATTGAAGTTTAGGTTTTCTACATGACATAAATCGTTAATGGTTAAGGATTTGTGAGAGATTGTACCTTTACCGATGATTTTGCTCTTGCTATTTCCAAACACCACATTTCCTCCATTGAAGGATTCGTACGTGGAGAACAAATCTTTATTACGGTGCGTATGCCTCGTGCAGCATCCTCATCCACTCGTCGGATCTAAGTCAACCTTTAGGCACACCTAATAAAACAATTAACTCAAAAGTTTGGTCCCCATTTGTTCATGGGTCCATTGGTGTTATACATTTCATTCATATGAGGCATATACAAAAACGGTGAGAAAGCATTCCAAGGTGTAAAGTTTTGAAATGGAAAACCGTTTTGTGCGTTAGGATTCCATCCCATTTGATGGTGGTTACTTCTAGGATAAATGTTATTTGGTCTTCTTATATTTGTGTTTGGTTTAGAAAATGATGGACCTTTGTTTTTCTTAAAAAATTGATTTGATTTTATTGGAGGTGGTTGTTTGACATTTTTAACAGTAACATGGGTTGGTTTCTTCTTGTTAACAATAAAAAAGTGGGTTCTAGAGGACGTGGTTGCATAATTTCTCTTGTTCTTTGAATACAGAACACACGGATCCCTAAATTTACACTAAGCGGTTCCTTTTTCAAGGGATCCGTGCTTCTGATAACTTGTTTTCAATTGCTTTAACGAATTGTGTTTCTTTAATTTCACTAGTTGACGCTATGTGTTCTTGAATACCTAAACCCTTTTGATTATTAACCGTTTTAACACTATCAAGTATTTTATCAAGAGTATTAGTACTTATTCTAGTAATCTTAGAATCAAAATGGTCAACTAACATTTGAAGTTGAACACAAAGCTCACATTCACTATCTACTTCCTTTCCCTTTTCTAGACGTTTTAATTTATCTTTTAGCTCAAGAACTTCTTTTTCTAAACGTTCATTTTTTTTTCAAAAAATCTTATTAATTACTTTTAAACTAATTTTGCAAAGCTTATCATATTCTCGATGTAAGGATTCATCATCTAATGATGAACTACTACAATATAGAGATTCGGAACATACCTCGTTTGAGTCTTTTGCCATGAGACAAATTTCTTCGTTATCCTCCTCACTAATTTCCCACGAGCCACTTACGAACGCCTTTTGTTCGTCACGTTTGGGACACTCACTAATGAAGTGATTAGGATCCTCGCATTTAAAACATGTGCGTTCGTCCTTTACTTTCATGCCGTCTTTGCCTTTCCGGAACCCCTTCTTGTCGTCATATAGTTGCTTGACATATCTTCCTTTTCTCTGAAAGAACTTCTTGAAAAATCCATGCCATTGCATACTCTTCGTCATCACTTTCCGAAGATGAGGTTTCTTTATCGCTTGAGACCTTCTTGGCTTTTAAGGCAAGAGATTTGTGCTTCTCTTTCTTTTCTATTGAGGCTTCGGAGTCTTTAGCGAGGACGAGCTCATAGACTTTTAGGTTGCCTATGAGTTCATCGAGAGTGAGGATTGACAAGTCTTTGGATTCTTCGATGGCCGTCACCTTCGGTCTCCACTTTGATGGAAGTGCCCTTAGAAATCTTTTGACATGATTACGAGTGCTTGTAAATAGGTAATAATAGTATTAAAGTTAGCAAAAGAATTATCTATACTATCTGATGAGTGTCTAAATACTCATCATTTTTGTTCCTTTTACACTCCAAAAACAGTCAAAAACACTTTGAAAAGTCTCAAAAAGACAGAAAAAATATTTAGACGGTATTTTATGCAATAATTGTCAAAATATAGTCCACAGTTATTCAAAACATGTAATTTTCATAAAGGCCCTCAGAATTTTTAGTTGTCAAAATTAGCCTTATAAAGCTTCGGTTTTGCAAAATGGCAACTTTAGTCCACAAATTTCAAGATTGACAGAATTTACCACTGGACATTTTAAATTGGAAAATTAACATTTTTAGTCCTTTGGTAATTCTAACTTGTCAAAATTGGTCCTTGTAATAATTTTGGAAAATTGGAGTTTCGGTCCACTTGGTTTTTGTGGAATTGCAAGTATGGTCCTTGTTATTAATACCAAATCCAAGCCCACTACCCGTGAACCCTTTCCTATTAATAATAACCCATGAACCCTAGCGCCCATACTTGTTTTTCCTCCTCCTATCTCCTGCAATCATCCTTCCTGCAAGTCACCAAACCTCAACCTAGCTCCACGCTTTGTCCCCTCAACATCCACCAATACAAAATGCATTTATCTTGCCTTCCCTTTTCACAATTACGGACCTGTAGCATCAATTTAGCGCCAATATGAAATCAAGGGCCAAGATCGAATTTGACCACATCAATGGCCAAGACAAAGAAACACACGTGAAGACCTGGTTGTAGTATAAATACATTGTAGCCTTGAATCTATAAGGCAAGTAGTTAGTTTTTTAGTTTTAATTTAGTTTTTAGTAGTAGTCTAGAATTTTATTGTTCTAGTCCCATTTATTATTGTACCCTTTTAATTTTGAATGCAATCTAAGTTTTAGTTTTATTAAGTTTATGCAGATTCTATTTTTTTTACATGTTCTTTAATTTCTGTTAAAATATTGTTAGAAGCATGGTAAAAGTTGTTTAGCTTGAGTTAACTTTTCGTTGATGATGTAGTTTAGTACCCTTGAAATCTCAATCTTTTCAGTTTCAAAAATCCGTTTTAACACTCCAAGGTAGTGTTTGGTTTAAGCTCTAATATGGGTCAAATCCCATTTTCACCCACTTTGACTTTGTAAGTCAAAGTTGTCTTAAGGTTTTAATTGGTTTTTAAAAGTTTTCAATCCGTTTTCTTCAAGTTTAGCTCAAGTAAAAAAAAAAAAAAAAAGATAAAGAAATTTTCTGTCAAAAAAATTTCAACAGCAGCTATCTTTTTTTTTTGTAGCTTAATTCTAATCAAAACTCATTAAAAAGTGCTTTTCTCACATCTCAACATACCACTTTCAATATAGCCTTAGCTTATTTGCACATTAGGATAGTGGATTTAGCTTAAATTTGTACTAGAAACTTGCATTTGGCCACTTTATTAGCTGTTATGACGACCTACATGGCAAAGTGGCTTGTATTTTTAGATTTTTCATTTGCTTATTACTAGGTCTTATAAGCTAAAATTTGGTATGCAACATCTTGGGTTGGTAATCTGTCTTATGCACATTTTTGTGGAATTTTAGTCCTAGCTTATTAGTGCTTAATTTGCCCTTGAAAAAAGCCCTCTAGGGTTGTTCTTTGTCCCATGCAATGACAAACAGTCCCTTTTTTAGCAGCTAGTAGTTGTCATTTAGCTTATTAGGATTCCCTTAGGTGCTTATTAGTTAATATAGGTTAGGATAGTTTAAGATTAGCTTATTTGGTTTCCCTTATTACTTATTTAATGCTTTTGATAATCTTTTTAGTCCATTTTTAGCTTAAGGTCCCCTAGTGTAGCTTATTATTCCAACTGCTTATTCCCCTGTTTACTTAGCTTATTTTATTTACATTTAACTCACGTTAGTTTCTTATTGCTTAAGTATCACACCTCAATGCTTATCGACCTTTTCCTAGCACTATCTTGTGTTTAAAATCAATTAATGGATCGGTTTGGTTGTGGGTTTTGAATTGACAACAATAAGGCACATTCTAACGACTGGTTGATTATCAAAGTGAAGTCTTTTGAAAGTTACTTGTTTTGATCTCATCTTCAGTTCAAAGAAAAAAATTAATTTTGCAAAAGATGGGCTGATTTCAGAACGCAGACCTCCACTTCTGAAAGTGATAGATGTTGTACTTGCATGACCCGCCATAGGGTCTTGTCTTGGTTATTTCTTGCAACATCTATCATTATAGGTCGTTATGCTAGTTTAGACTTATAAGTTTTAGCTTATTCTTAACAGCTTATCCATTATAAGTTGTTGATCCCATTATTTTTCTTAGGTCCCCATGAGTGTAAAGTAATTTCTGTGATTTTTGCACATTTTTATAAAATGGTTTAGTATTTTTAATTGATTAACTAGATTAAATTAGTTTTTAATTCGTACTAATAATTTTAATAGTCATAAAAATAATTTTCTTTTTCCAATAATTTTCTTTTATTATTAGGATTGTAAAAATATAATTTCTATATCTGTAGGTATTTTGCCTTATGTGTAACATTTGCGTCGACTTTGGTTAATCGACTGAAAGCGTTTAAAATGTATAAATGCAATCAAATCGAAAATATTCCAAGATTGCGTTTTATATGTTTTAATCTTAAATGTTTAAAATCGAGATGAAAAATGAGCTAAGTTTGCATAATTGGCAGTTTGATCCCCAAGTTTAAAAAATTGTCATAAATGGTCCTTTAATTTGAAAAGTTCCAAAAGTTTGAAATTACGA
>OU343223.1:275262738-275352224 GCA_910596185.1 Chrysanthemum makinoi
CAACGTTCCTGATATCTACATCCAACGTTCTGGAACACTATGGAAAGGTCAAAGTACATCCTGCTGTGACGGTGACTCTGAATCCCAAACAAGTCACCATACACCTGCATACTTAAGGGCTGTTCTCCTACTCCTCCTGATGTCGATCCAACCAAGATATGCCACCCCTGCTGAAGAGCTCATCATCCAATTCTTAATCAAATCGGTTAACTAGGCTACAGAATAATCACCAAGCATTCTCACATAGAGCTTAAGAGTATTCCTCAACCCTGGAGAACTCTCTACATGATCATCACCAAGTCTGTTTCTGTCGTGACATCGGCTATGAGCACCCTAAGCTCATGGAACTGCAAATTCTGGGCTTGGTCAACAAGAAACACATCGCTATCGAAGCTCTGATTTGGGATGACATGATGTCATTTCTCCACAAACTTGGCTCAAAGATTCCCTACATCAGATATACTAAATGTTGATCCAAGAGCACTTTGGACTTCATCCTGACATTCCCAAGAGGCTCAATGACCCGACAATCACGACAGTTTACGGAACCCATTCTATCTGTCAGAATCAAGACAACGTCTACAAAGAAACAAGGTGCGGTGCTGCCAGATTTCCTTCTAACTGAAGATGTCAGAAAGCTCGAATCGTACAAAAGGTATCTGGAAGCAGTCAGACAAGCAAAGTTGTCATCTCGACGAAAATCTTCTGGATCACCTGTAAGGAGACCCAAAGAGAAGTGCAGGAAGTACGGAAGTACTGTGAGTCAAAGGAGTTCCCCAAAGGAACCCTCCCTCCCTCAAAGAGGATTGTTCCATCTAAAGAAGCTGCTCCCATCCCAATTCCCAAACCCGAACCGCAAAGAAAGCTTGTGGACGAAAGCTCTGAAGGTACTGACACGATGAAGAGATTACTACTCTGAATCTGCAACCGCAACACCTCCTCCAGCAGCTAAACCTACAAGTCCAATAGCTAACATGGAAACAAAGGAAAGACTCCTGTACTTGAGTCTTATGATGAAACCTCGAAGAAAAAAGAAGAGCTACTGGATCAATCCTACAGGAAGAAGTTTAAATTAGTTAGACCAATTCAAAAAGCTGAAGAATTTGCAAAAGATCAAATGGGTGGCCCCGGAAGATCGAGTGGTGTTGTCACATCTTCCCAGTCCTGATGCGGTTAATCAACCCGATAAGGGATCTGGTGCCACCACTCTTGTGCAACAACAAACGCTGGTGAAGGAGTCTACTGATCTTAACTTTGAGGAACCCAAAAAAATAAGACGTGAGAAAGAGAAAACTGATGAAGAAGCTAAGGTACAGATGGAAGAAAAGGCTAAATCTGGACATGATGACAAGAAGATATGATGAACTTTCTTCTCAGCAGTCCACTCGTTCCAAGGAGGATACTTCTGCACCTCCAAGGACCCAATCTCCTCTGTCCCTCCTCATCAGAATTCTTCATCTCACTCATCACCACCACCATCAAAAAGATCAACCATATCATCATCCAAATCCGTGAAGAAACCATCTAAATCTTGGATTTCTCAAGCCCATAAAAAGATTGTAAAAGCTGTCCAACAAGTCAGAAAGAAGGACATACTTTACAGAAAACTGAATTGGTTTGCTGACCAGATTCAGTACTTTAAATGATGATAAGACAAGATGGAGAAAAAAAGGGAATTTGTTCAGAAGTTCATGAAGAAACATCGTAAAAAGGAACTGAACGAATTGATCGAAGGTTACACTAACAAGTACCTTCAGGATATCGTTCCTAAAGTCCAAAAGGAACTGAAGAAGACAGCAAGAGATCATACTCACAAGTTTCTTCTCGATACTGTCCCCGGGGTGACTAGAGAAGTATTTTCCAGACACCACCCCCCCTACATCGTAGCATTGATTAAAAATACAATGGCCAAAGAAGCTGATCTCTCTGAATCTGAGTTAATCGCTAAACTTTTGATACAAATGTCAAAGCGATCTGGAACGTTTACTTCGGATGAAGCTAATTTTTCATTTTTCGAAAATCTACTTGATTTTCAAATCAGATCATCATGCAAGGAGTCAGCCGATCAACCCAAACGACCAAGAGATGACGATGATAGGAAAGGACTCTGCACCTAAACGTCAGAAGCAATCTGGTAATCTACCTTCTATGCCACCTCCTCCCCCCAGACTTCTTTCTTCTCAACAAAAGTCTCCTCCACCTCGGTCTTCTACTGATAAACCTCGGGACGATTCCGACCACCTTACCACCCTGACTCATAAAACAGGATTACTTTGAGTATACGGGTGGGACGATGAAGAGTCCTTGAGCCCGCGACAACAACCCACCTCACCCAAACAGTGCAAGAAAACCCAGTATCATCATCAAGGCCTTCCAAAAGAAAAGAAGACGACTCAGCCTGGAGTCGTATCATGGCGATGACGATAAACCGTAGAGTTTGAATCGTTCTCCACACTTGTCAATCAAACTCCCTACCCTGATGAAGGTCAAGAATTGGTAGACGGTTCTACATTGGAGCACGCAAAACTTTTGCAAGAAAAGTTCCATGTGAAGAAATTGACGAAATCTGAGTTGAAGCGAATCAAGAATGAAGCATTTCAACTTCTAAAACAGCTCTGAAACGCCCCGAGGTCGAATATCACATTGAAAACATTGCTCGAGCTATGTCTAACAACATGGATTGGCTCAATCCGGAAGCAAACATTGACTTCACACAAAGGGACAACCCTCCATACTACCCCGATTGGACCAAACCCCTACCGACCATTGGCCAAACAGACGAACCACGGATTCCCTTCCGATACTTCTTTAACAGACACCTGGATTTTCTCTTACACGGTAGCGATGGTTCGCGAAAATACGCTACATCATGGACTCTTCCATTCCCAGCGGCTATTTACTCAAACTGCATAGCTATCGAGGAACGTGCAAATCACTTGTTTCCTGACAACGTGCAAGCATACGACCCAGATGCATTGTATGGGATTCATCATTGGCCTGAACGCCGAAGAATCTACTACAGAAGCTGCCTGGTTCAGAAGTCTCAACATGCAGTGTATAGTTCTAAGGACATCGGGGCCATCAAACACATTGATCTCAAGTCTAAGTGGGACTACACATTCTTAAAGAATATCATAGTCAAACGACAAGATGAACAGAACTATGGATTCTCCGAGGCTGACTTTGAGAACTTGTCCCTCAACGACATCGAAGACATGTACCTTGCCAAAGTACAGGTTCGTATGAGACAATTCTCGACTGAAGTTCAACGTGAATTTATCAAGTCAGTTCTCATCTTCATTAGACGCATCGTGATCAAAGAACGTGTTGAAGATATCCAGATGGCTGTTGAATCTTATCAGACGCGTGTCAACCACACTCCTCCAACGCTTACTCTTCCCGATCTCAACCAGCTCTCTCAATATACACTCATCAACAAACCTTTCGGCGTTGTTTACCATAGTGAACTTCAAGAACTGCTTAATGGCGCGTAGTGAGCTCCACAAATTCGGGGATCATACCTTGAAGCTGGTTAGGGATGGATTGGCGTACAGGTTGAAGGATATACGCCTGAGAGTTGGGTCTCCTAAGCGCTGGAATTCTCAGGAAAGGCGGGATGTGAGAAGGATCATCACCATGATTGATGAACGGTTGTTCAGAAGGGATCATTTCAGACGATTGGAGAGCTATGTTGGTGGTCGACCCAGGAGAAACATCACCGGCTTTCAACGCCCTGTGCGCACTCCTGGATTCACTGCACTTCCTGGTAACCCTTGAATTGTTTCCTTCATATAATTTTGGATGTGTGATTAAATATGTCAATGGCTTGTGCACACATAACAGTGTACAACCCGTAATTGTCAATAAAGGACCCTGTGGTACGCTTCAGTGCCACAATCCTTATAAAAGGAGCGAAAGCTTCTTACTTTTGAGTAAAACCTATCAAACCTTTCACTTTTCAAGGTTTTGTCTCAAAGAACAAGTACTTTTCCTTATGATTTTCAAAACCTCAACGTTTATATCACGTTGAGAGGGAGTACTTGATTCAAAACTTTGTTCAAAATTGTTCTCATTGGTCATTCTTCTTCCCGAACACTCGAAATGGTCATATTTATTCTCAAACGTTTCTAAAATAACACTTTAATATGCCATTTTTGAGGGGGAGAAAATATGTGATAAGAATATGTTGTGTAAAATGCAAATGAATCTACGTGCTTCAGACTTAACCAACGAATTGACGATGCTTAACTGTTAGTAACTCGAAAAGACTTGTCCTGACGGGTAATAATTTCAAGCTAGTTCGCTAGTGATGTAAACGTGTCTCGCAAAGGACTTGTCTGAGTAGAATGTACCATTCGAGAAACTTTTGATAGACATGAACTCTGACGGGGTTGACAACCTTCCAAGGTTTGTCTACACCTTCAAGGTAGTTATTAGAGCTAGTTGTCACCTAAAAGCTGACAATGTAACTCTTTAACTATGCAACGTAACCGTGTCTCGCGGGGGATTGTCTATCTTCAGTGGATCAATTCAAAAAGTGCGCGCTCTTTCCTCACTGTGCATTTAACCATTAAAACTATTAGCACATGTGGAGGGGGAGTATTCAAGCAAAACATCATCTCTCACAATGGTTCAAACATGTTTTTCATTAACAAACCCTTTGAGAGATATTTTTTCATACAGTGGTTTTAATGGCAAACATAGGTTAGTCATGGAGTTATAAGGTGACTAAGGTTAGGAATAACCTCCTATGATCCGCCAGAGCCGGAGGGATCTACCCAAGGACACTACCATTAGTTAGTGTTAGAAGTCCTTAGGAATGATTATAAAAGGAGAAAATGAGAATCGGAGAAAGAAGGAGTTGAGAATCAAAAAGGAAATGTAAAGTAAAGGTGAAAGAAACACCCTCCAGATTATTGAACTTAGGGCAGACACCAGGTTCAATTCATATGCTACTGGTTGTCACTTAGTGACGCCGGTATTGAAGATTAAAAGTCGTCATGGACCCAGTGACGCATGCACTAAACCTTCTTATCCACTCAAGTTTCTCTCAACAGAAGCTTGTTTCATTCTCACAGGGAACCCTACGTAAACTATCGGCTTTCTCCTAGAGATTGCTGGTATTGAAGAAGGAGACCCTCTCCCTAGTCTCCGCTCAGGAAAACCAAAACGCACTATTGAGTCTAGAGCCACGAGATTCATCAAAAGATCTCTTAGGAACACTTGACATTTAATCACTTGATGATCAACTAATAAGATCATCAGTGGTTCATATCGAGTCCTTCACAGATCTTAGCAATCTGTCGAGAACATTTATGAGAGGTTCACATTGTGATCCTCAGTGATTGAATGGAAACTCCTGCCAGGTTCAACATCAAACAGCCCTGTCAGCAGGTCACTTCGGTAACTCCCCGGGATTACGCGAGTGTGTCTCAAACGGTCTACAGTCGTGGGTGATGCTTCGGTGTACCTCAGCGACTCATCTGAACTGTAGATGTACTTCGGTACATCGCGTTATCTCACTTGTGGGACTCCAGTTCAGGAACGGCCTTTGTAAGAATTAGAGTGTTCCTCACACTATGCTGTCGACACTCTCGAAGTTCAAACTTGTAAGTGCCGGAAACCGCTTATTACTAACCGTTTGAAATGTTTTCTTCTTATGGAAGCTCTGGAGCGGGATGATCGTGCTGATTCTTCTCATGTTCACGCCAACATCATCACTAATGGAAGTTCTATCTCATGCACACACACATCAGAATGATTCTTCAGCAATCAAAGAATCTACAAAGTCAAAGACTTACAAAACTTCATCAGTATTGATTTCCAACGTCAAAGAGCGTGTGAGCATGTTGAAGAATGACGTGGAGACACTGAGCAATCGAAGCAGACCTGAGGCAGACTGATGCAGACAACAACATACTATCACTTCCACCACAAAGAACAATGATCAAAGAACAAAGTTAAAGATGACGTCAAAGCATAACTGTTCAAAGATAACTATCTCTCTACACTGGGAGATTGTTCGAATCAAGGCATTCTTCTCACAAAAAGAAATGTCAGAAGACGTCTCAGCTACTATTACATCAACGCCTTCACCGTTTACATTCATATATACTTGAGGGGGAGATTGTTGGAATCACTCCTAACAGTATTTCAAGTATTTATATTTCATATGTAATAGGTAGCTTTATTATGGCCTTTATGTTTGGTTTAAGGTCAAGCTTTTGTAGAAGGCCCATAAGCTTAGGCCCAAGCCCAATAAGGAATAGGGAAGGAGAGGGAGTGTTGCCCTAGCTCCTTGCCTATATAAACCATGTAATAACCCTCACTTGAGGGTTGGTTGTTCAAGTTATTCTCTTCACATACACTCTTTCTTAAACCGTATTATTGTTAACGTGTGTGTGTGTGTAGCTTGTTCATCCGCCTTCATCTCTTTCTATATAACTTGTGTTTGTAAAACTAGTGACCTAACAAGGGGGGGTTATATAACCTCCCATTACTTAAAATGTACTAGTAGTAATGTACTCTTTTGTAGCCACTTAGGTCTTTGGGTAGGTAAACTTTGTACAATACAAAAAGCCTTGTAGGGCCATTCCTTATCAAATCTCACCTAAAGAAAAGCCTCCAACCATACAAGCATCAAATAAACCTCTTTCCAAATGTGTTTCTCAAGTCTTAACCAAAAACATAAATCAAATTTTGCATTTACAAATATAAATTTATATTGCATGTATACTTGTTTATTAGTATAAAAAATAAATTAAATATGTGTAATACTTTTGTACTCTTACAAACTCAATCTAGCCAAAGATATTATCCGGTTCAACTTAAAATAAATGATTAATATCAATTATATACATGTATTAATATCAAGTAAATTATCTTAAAGAGTTATTATCATAAATAATATATTACTCGTTCTCATAGTAAAAGAAAAATAATAACTCCATCCAAACTTTTAACAAAATTTAAAATGAGAGTAAGTTTATGAGAATTCTATGATGATAAATGTAACACCCCGCCTTATAGATCACAATATTGTCCGCTTTGCTCGCAGGCTCACGGCTTTGTTTTTGTGGCCTCATGTGAAGACTTCCCGCAGTTCCCCAACCATTACTACTCTCATATGAGCATCTTACCCTACTGCCATTTCCTAAGAACTCCACCCGCAGTAGACCACAAAACGCGTTGTGTCATTGTAAGGCGAATGTTATCTTATGAGCCCAGCATCTCTCCGGCCACATCCGATGTAGATTTTCTAGTTGTTACAATCACCCCCCCTTAAGGACTCATCGTCCTCGATGAGGTTTGCCCTACCATCCCGAATGGCTCAGGAGTGGCTCTGATACCACTTGTAAACACACCGCCTTATCAGACCACAATATTGTCCGCTTTGCCCGTAGGCTCACGGCTTTGTTTTTGTGGCCTCATTTGAAAACTTCCCGGCAGGTCACCCAAGCCAGTACTACTCTCCCATGAGCACGCTTAACTGCCAGTTCCTAAGAACTCCACCCGCAGTAGACCACAAAACGCGTTGTGTCATTGTAAGGCGAATGTTATCTTATGAGCCCAGCATCTCTCCAGGCCACGGCCGATGTAGGATTTGCCTAGGGTGTTACAATAAACCTACTCAAATAAACAAAGTAAATTTAGGACTTAGGAAAATTCTAAAAGATGATAACAACGTATACATGAATGAAAAAAAAAATGTTACTAGCTCCGTCCTATAATAATTGTCCACTTTTGACATTTTTAAGTCTTTTTTATTTAACTTTGACTATAAATATTTTTATTTGTGTAATATAATACTTGATGAAAAATATATGAATATATTGAGTTTTTAAATGTATTTTCATTTGCTATAATTTTCATCAAGTATTATATAACATAAATAAAAATATCAGTGGTCAAAGTTAATCAAGAAATACTCAAAAAGGTCAAAGTGTACAATTATTATGGGACGGAGAGAGTATTATTTTGTAAGGATGATACCTAGTCAGATAGAATGACGCTATCATAATAGGGAGGTGATATATCTACGACACAATTTACTTCACTCACAGAAAAATAATGTCTTTTGACATTTATGCCCTTACACCCTTTTCATGTCTATGTATCATTTGGCAGCCATTATGGGCATTAGCACCATTTTCTTCTCTCTTTTAATTCCCATCATCTGTGGTATTCTATGTCACCATAATCACCATCGCATATCATATCAATAAAGGGGGAAACAAATATTTCGCATAATTGAAAACAAGTGCTTCGAAATGTGAAAATAGTCAACACGCTAGAAGAAACGAGGATAGATCTAAACAACTTGGAAGTATGAACATGAAAATTCAGAATGATAAACAAAAAAAAAAAATAAGTGGTTGCAATTTTAACAAATTTTACTCGCTCCATAAATTGATCATATAATCCGAATACATTAATAGTATTTGTCATCAAATTCAAAGAGTCCAATCGCCAAAAGCATGATATTCAGTATGCTACAAATGCAACACCATAAAACCATTTAAATGCATATCATGTATTCTAGAAACATACTCAGAAGCCAATATCACTTCTTTTTTTATGTAACATTGATTTTAAACGTTGTCTTATTTGTTAGTTTTACAATTTGTGTTGAGAAAATTCTAGGGTGATAATGATGATGACTGAGACCAACAAAATATGCAAGAAGATGGAGTTTGGTGAATTGGAACATTGTCAAAAAGAGATGATCAGAGTGAAACGTGGAAAAAGTCAAACAAGATGATAGATTGTTTGTAATTAGAAATTGCTAAGCTGGCAGGGCAAAAAGGTAAAACCGCATAAATTTTCTGTGTACAAAGTAATTTCTTCCGTGAGTTTATCACCTCCCATCATAATAGGGAAACCATTTAAAGAAGTTACAAAAGACAAAGCAGAAAGAAATATTACTATAAGGCATGAGGGAGTGGTACCCTAGTACCCTAATACCCTGGGAGTGCCACATCACCTCTATCCAATAAAAACCTTCCAACTCAAAACTACCCCAATTCTACCCTAACACTACCCTAACTAGACGGAGTGGTACCCGATCCTACCCTAACACTACCTTTCATAAAAAGACAAAAAAAAATAGAGAAGAAAGGTAATACTCGATCGGCTTCTGAGCTCGATTTGGTACAAAATTTCAAGTACCCTATGTACTGGGGACGGTGTACCCTAATACCCTAAGTATACCCGCACCCCTACCCGTGCTCCACTCCGTCATGCCTAAGATTCATTGGTTAATTGTCAAATGAAACCTGAAATTTGTCTTAAGAAAATGTCAGTTAGAGATCCAGACAAAAGAAAATTAATCCATGAATCTCCTAATTCATTTATTTGTCCTGAAAGAAAAAGATGTGTTATGTAGGAAGATGTATAGAGTTATAAAGTGAGTTATTTTTTAGAGTAATGATAAATAGGCCTGCTAATTAGACCTACATATAGACCTTTTTTTATTTACATGTTCAATTTTTGAAATACATCATTTGTCTCTCCTCATATTCACCAATTATTTTTGAAATACATCAATCACATTTGTAGGTCTCTTTTTAGGTCAATTACTTAGGCTTACAAATCAATTTTCTATTTTTTAATTCATAAAAAGCATGGAGGCTCAGAGACTAATTTTAGTAATTTATTTTCAGCTTAGAATAAAACACCTACTTTCATCTTTTAACAACCCCACTTTTTATAATTAAATCTACTTTCACCTTTCCTTTAGTGAAAATAATACTACGTATATTTCAGAAATCGTTAATCATTAGACAACACAAATTACACGATTACGCATTTATTTTCAATAAAGGCATTTTCATATATTTTTGACAAACTTTTCATTTTTGATTTTTTTTAATACATGAGTTTGTATGATATATCACATGTGATATAACATTAATCTTTAAGTTCGAACACTCAACATGTTATCATAAAATAGGCATAAATATTTAGGTAAAACTTCAAATGATTCATTGTTTTTGCATTTAAATATACGAATCGTTAGCTTTCCAACCATATATAACACATAATTTTTGAATTTCCAAATCAATATAGTTTATTCATAAAAGTTGAAGAAAATGTATGATTTTTTTATGATATTCAAACTCGTTTGATATATCACATGTGATATGACACTAATTTGTAGATTCAAATATTGAACTTATTGTCGTAAAATGGACACAAGTATTATTTTTCGTTAAAAAAAGGGTGAATATTTGGGGTAGTATACAAATACTTATGCCCATTTTACGAAATACGTCAACTGTTCGAACTTACAGATTAGTGTTATCATGGAGTATCATATATTAAGCGAGTTTGATTATCAATTTTCTATTTCTTCTTCTATTTCTACAACTTCAGTAAATAAACCGTATTGATTTACATGTTCAAATATTATATGTGATATATAATTGGAAATCTAAAGATATATATTTTTCAATGCAAAAGATAGTTAAATTTTTGGAGTTTTGTACAAGTACTTATGCTCAATTTATGATATCATGTTGAGTGTTCAAACTTACATATAAGTGTTATATCACATGAAATACATCAAGGAGGTTTGACTATAAAAAAGAAATTCTTCTATTTTATTCAACTTTTATAAATAAAATGTATTAATTTGGAGGTTCAAAAATTATGTGTGACAAATGGTTGAAAATCTAAGGATGTGTACTTTTTAATGCCAAAATAGATGTATCATTTAGAGTTCTACACAAATATTTATACCCGTTTTACGAAAGCGTGTTGAGTGTTCAAACTTACAAATTAGTGTTATATCACATGTGATATATCAAGGAAAATATTGTACCGAGAGAAAGCCAATTACCAAAAAAAATAAAAATAAATAAATAATAAATTTGTCGAAAGTAATGATCCCTTTTGAAAGATAAATAAATGTTCGTCACGATGAAGTAATTTGTTTAGCTAACAATTTACTATTCTTGACATATGCAACTTTAGAAAAAAGATGGGTGAAAGTGGGTTGCAAACTTACAATTAATAATGTTAATTAATCTCCTCTATTATTTACTTACAAAATAAGTGACTCATATTTGTCCACAATATGCATAAAAATAATAGTCCATAATTAAATAGGGTTATTACTTTAGGAGATCAAGTAAAAGAATAACTTAATTCCTATGTTTATGCCTTTTTCTTTGCCTTGTGTCATGGAACAGGTACACACTTTCATTTTTGAAATTTCGACCAACACCACCTTGCCTTTGCCTCTTCTTTAATTTAGAAATTTCATCTATACTACTTATAACAGAGAAATGGATCTCTCTCCTCATGGTATTAAAATTAAGACTTACAAAATACAAAGCCTATTGTACAATACACAATGCACGATTAATAATCTTTCTCATCAATCTTAATTTTAAGACTTACAAGTCTTAAAGCTTAATGTACAAAATACAAAACACTATTAATGTGGTCAAGATATTTAATGTAGTCAATTAATTAACATGTTAATAAATACAATTAATGCAGTTATTAAAACACCCCTTACACAAGAAATACAAATTATCAAACAAATTGTAGAACCAACTTAAACACAATTCGTGCATAAAATGTCACTAATACAAATAATAAAACACATTAAACAAATATTCAAGCCCGAACGGGCAACGGGGCCCGAGCCCGAACGGGTACAGTCCAAACGGGGTCGAGCTCGAAAGGGCACGGGCCAAACGGGGTCGAGCTCGAACGAGAACGGGCCAAACGGGCTCGAGCCCGAACGGGCACGGACTAAACAAAATTCTTGATCCCCGTAAATTTGTTGTAAAAAATAATATAATAAACTAAAATACATGATTCAACGGAAAATTTTATTTCAGAGTACCCGCCGCCGCAACGCGCGGGTAACCTGCTAGTACATATTAAAACATGCTTTAAAAATATTGTATATTATGCATTCAATTATTGCATTCTAAATATATATATATATATAATTAATCATAAAAGTAATATAATATATGAAACTAATCCCATAAATCTATTAATATTATATTATGATTAAAAAGGGTGCAAAAGAGAAATATTACCTTTGTTTTAGCATCTTTTATATTCTGACTATAGTGAATAGTGATCATATTTAAAACAAACTGAAAAAAATAAAAAATAAAATAAAAAAATAAAAAAAATTAAACCAAAAGAGTCTCAAAATAAATAAAAACAAGACCAAGACAACTTACAAGACCAATACCAGAGAGAGAGAGAGAGGCAAACAATGTCTAACTATTTAGCCTGATAGATATATTGCATGGGTCTCTCTTTATTGTTTAAGTTGCCATAAGTTTGAAATTCTGCAGTTCTCTTCTTGGCAATCGTTTAAATGGGTCAATCCCAAAGGAACTCGGAAACATCAGCACATTGACAACTTTGTAATTTTTTTATCATCTTTTTATATAATTTTCATTCTTATAATGTTAACTTCTGTTACATCCTGTGTTGTTTATTAATTTGATTATATTGTTATATAGATCCGTAGAGGACAACATGATGTCTGGAATAATTCCCGGGGAACTTGGGAGTCTTGCAAGAATCGAAAGATTGTAAGACTTCATGAAATTAATTTGTTGATTTATGGTTTTTGTATCTCATTTTCCTACCGACTTAGTATACGAGTGTTCTGCTTTTGTGTTGTAGATTTCTGAACTCCAATAACTTTACGGGGGAGTTGCCTGCATCCTTTGCAAATCTGAACACCCTGAAAGAATTGTGAGTTGGATCTGATTATGCGTTCTAGGGTTATTTAAATATGATATCAACATAAGCTTTTTATTTAGGAAAAAAGCTATAAATGCTCAATGTACTTTATAAAAATGACTCATTCTACATACTATACTTTTTTTATTGTCATTCTTCTTAACCTTCTTCACGATAGTTGTCATAATGCTTAACAAACGCTCTTCTCTTATGCAAAAAGACTTAAATACCCTTGGATCATCATCACCACAACCCGAATAAGGTGTCATTAACAAGAAAACGGAAAATCCAGAAGGGTTACACATATGGCTATCTATCTCAATTCATGTTTACTAGAATAATTGTTATCTCTTTCAAACACCCCACACATTATACTAAAATACCAAATTCCCAAAAATCAAATAAAAAATACATAGATGGTTGTGGCAGAATGACGGATCTTAGATCTGGTTCAACTTGTTGGATCTTTGATGGCAGCGACAGAAAGACAGCGGCGATGGCAGGACAACGACGATGGCCTTGTGCACGAGCTTACATATAACACACTGAGAGCCAAATCATGTCATATTGAAAATGACTGAAAGACAAATCATGTCAGATTGAAATGAAATGGGGTTTCGTCTTATATGTGCTTCAAGAAAGAAACTTTGACCAATTAAATAGGTGTTCTTTGTGGGTTGTGATTTGAATAACGAAGAAAGAAAACAGAAAATTAAGAAATAGATATGATTTGTGTTTCGCAAAAATAAAATAAAATATTGTATTTCTTTTTTTTCCCTGGAAATTATGGTGTTGCAAGGTAGGAGATGAAGACATGATAAATGATTAAAATACCCTTAATAAATCATACTAGTTAAGCATTATGACAATTATCGTGAACGACGTTAAGAAGAATGAGAATAAAAAAAGTATAGTATGCAGAATGAGTCATTTTTGTGAGTACATTAAGCATTTATGGCTTTTACCCTTTTATTTATCCCGTTTTGGTCATTACACTTTTTTTTCTTTATACATTAATCATTAAAAGACAACTTTTGTCCCATTTGGGCTGATCATTTAGCAACCACTAATCTTGGGATTTAAAGATAAAGTCTCATTTTATATACGAATCTAACATTTTTAGATTTAACATATCGTTTCACTTTAGCCCCAAAATAACTAAAATGAGACACAATGACACTTTAATGATATAGATGGGCGGATTGAGTTATACCGACTAAAATGGGACAACAAAAACTTTTAATTTATGAAAAAAGTTGTTCTTATATGGCCATATATTATTCATATGACAATAGTTATATTTATATTTTTTTCGTAGTCGGATTGGTGGTAACAGTCTTTCTGGGAAGATCCCTGAATACATTGGGAAATGGAATAATCTCAAGAGCTTGTGAGACATGTTTCTATAGTTTCAATTTCCATTTATTGTATTATGCTATACAGCAATTAGATTTACTCCAAGTTTATGAATAACAGAAGGATTCAGGCGAGTGGATTGGAGGGACCAATACCTTCTAACATTACTCTCTTGCCAACTTTGACAGACTTGTAAGTAATTGCTTACAATTTGCTTACAATTTCTGATAAAGTACTTGTGTTGACTGAATCACGAAATGCAGACGAATCAGTGATTTAAATGGACCAGACACACTTTGCCCACCGTTTACCAACACAACACCTTTCAAGAATCTGTAAGTTGAGTTGCTTCTTTGAATTGTGTGTTACCGGTTTCTTCTGTTAATACAAGTTAAACATAATCTTGCCAGGATATTGAGGAGTTGCAATCTAATTGGCAAGTTACCAGAATCTCTCTCAGATGGCCTGAAAGTCTTGTAAGTAATGTTTAATTAACTTTCCTTAAATTATTCATTAATATATTGAAAATTTCTTATCATCAATCTTTACATGAAGCTTGATTTCTTTAGTCTCTGAAACGGGAAACGATTTATCATTCTATCTTTTGTTTCAGAGACTTGAGCTTTAACAAGCTTAATGGATCAATTCCTGACAGTTACAATAATATAAAGAAAACAGACTATATGTAAGTACCTTGTTGACGTATGTGTCCGGACGACACGTGCCGGACCGAAGAATCTCCATCACGCCGGAGGTTAATGCCGGAAGGACTGGACTATGCCACCTAACCCGGATATTACGGGATTGTGTCTCCACGTGACCTGACACCTAGTGCATAGACTTGACAGGTATTGAGGTGGCCCACTTGACACCTACCTCTTTCTCTCTCTATATATACTACTCTTTATTCCATTTATCTCATCTCATATTACACACACATACATATACATATATGCTAAACCTTGTACAGGCGAGATTCTGACTTGATCGTCGGAGGGTGGTTCCCGGGGCTTCGGCCTCGGGACCCCTTCTAACGGGTTCTTTCATGTATGACAGCATGCTTTCGAGATCGGGACAAGGACGGATGGCACGTGAGAGCCATCAGGACTGACCCGGCGGAAAAATGCTTCAACATTTGGCGCCATCCGTGGGACCCGTGATTCAATCTACCAATGGTTATGAATGATGGGTTGCTTTTTCAGTCCGAAACGGGACGTCAATGTCTGGTATGGGCATTCGGTAGACAGCCGGTACGGACGTCAAGTAGACGGACAGCATGAGCAGACCAATATGGCTTCCTTCGGTCAAGATGTTCAGATATACCGTCTCGTTCGGGTATGTTGGGTCGAAAAAGACACTGTACCATTCAGGTGTGTTGTGCCATTCGAGGTACTGTCTCATTTGGATATACCACAAACGAGTTTCATCCGTTGGACACAAAAAGCAAAATGGTGAGGGGTTTGTTGGCTAAGATCCGGATATGTGTTTCTCAGACTAACTACATGGATTAGTACTGTATTTCTGGTACTAATTCGGTACTAATGCGTAAACTCTTCCATTTCGTCATGTCAGTTGTATATCGGTATGTTTCTAATTCCTTCGACTTTACGTTGTCATGACAACACATAACTGCATAAGATCATATGTTGAAAACCATGATATTATCATTTTACTATGCTTTCTAACATGCAATCTGGCACTTTTATCTTGCTAACAACGCGGATGTAATGTGGTTATATAAAAATTGATACATGCTTTCTGATCTAAACTTCAAACCTTTGGATATTTAGATTATTCACTTTTGGTTCTCATGATCTTGCTGCTATGAACTTTGATACAAGAATGTGCTATATACATGCAAGATGCTTGTTTAATATGGTAGTTTTTTAATCAATAGTACATCTGTACCGATTACTTGAAACATAACTAAAACAAACCAAATGTGGTTGTACATTCTTATTTGGATTTTTGGAAATCATAATAATAATGATGGTAATAATAAATGGTTATTTATGCTGTTTGTGAAGAAATAGCTCATAGATGCACCTTTCGGTAAAGCAATAACTTTGAATAAATAAACGCATGATTAATGCCCAATGGAACTGTTGCCTAAGGCCGTAAAGGGGATATTTCTCCCTTGCCGATGAATTTACCGTATAATAATTGGAACACATGGGCTAATGACTCTTTGTGAATTGTGCTTATATAAAGCAAAAGCTCTTGTCACAAACTTGAAAAACGGAGGCACATGAATTATTTATGTACTATGTACTTTTAAGATAGTACCAAACCATTCAAAGTTACAGTATTTTATATCTAAAGTCAAACTTTTTGTAAAGAGACAAGTTACATCAACATCTAGTACCTAAAGGCATGGATAATGTACAAGGCTACAAGCAATATAGCGTACCTCTATTAAATATATGTAATGACATAATACCTTCTGGATAAAGCAACATTGCCTTGTCAAATAACTAGCTTAATAGAAATATATGCTATATACCTTAAGTCATAAAGCAAGGGAAAGAATGGGCATTAGATGAGGTGACCAGGCATGGTGGTTTTTACCTAACCTTCCGGTCAGTAGATTTGTCTATCTCGAGACACCTTTGAAAATAACATTAAACTAATGGACATGCATATCTAAAAGTCTAGTGTTTAATTAAAAGCATTGATTTTTGCCTCATAAAATATAGGTTGCTAAAATGAATTAATGTTTGAATTGGTGGGTCACGTAGTAATTAAAATCATCCATCCTTAACTTTTATGTATACCGAACAACATTGTTTAATATTTTATCGTATGATATCTTGGTACGCTCAAACAGTTATTATGTGTACAATGTTTACATTTTATTATAGAGTCTTGCGTTAAGTCCCAAAAAAAAAAAAAAAAAAGTATAAATGCAATCTTGTGTTAAGTTCATCTTAGTAAATTGTAGCGAATATGATATGCATATAACCATGCATGAATATAAACTCTTTGTAAAACACTCTAAATGTACTTTCCCATCAAAGAGATTTGCTAAAGTGATAGTGTTTAACCTAAAAGTGATAATGCTAGCGAGTATGTTCAGAGTGCTATTTGATAAAATATTGTATATATCGGCTAGTGATATGACTTGACTTTGTATGTCGAATGCAATTCACAAGTAGAGTAAAGAAACGTTTCGTACTGCTGAGTACGCCTCTTTTACTATTTACCCTTCTGAAAAGTTGGTTGTCTATTTTTTATTTAAAAAAAAAAAGAGAGAAAAAAAGGGCATTGACTAACCATATAGTCTTTTGGAAATACTTAAAATAAATGACATTGGCCACCTTTTTTAGTCTTTAAACTTTCTATACTACTAATGCTTCTGATGGCAAGTGTCCATATATACACGTGTTTTTCTATTGTCACACTAGTTTACAACTTTAATTCATAGGTACAACTCGAAGTTTCTATAGATTATTGTCCTTGTATCTGTATCAAAAAAGACAAATGATATCTTCTTGTATCTTTGAACTTTTGTACGTCTATGTGTGAGGTCCTTGCACTCTCAAGGCTTATAAAAATAAACATATGTAGATCCAGAGATTACAATATCACATTTTTTGTGTATTTAACTCATTATCTTCGTAACCTTGATCTACACACATGATAACACTCATCTTTACAAAACAAATAAGGTGTGACAACTTGGATTATACGGCAAATTTATTACAAGCAAATTACAAGTAAAAAAAAAAGGAAAAAGAAATGCCTTTGTGAATTTTTTATATCCTCGAATATAAAGAGAAATACATTTTCTCATAAAAAACTGGAAACCAAAACCCCGAAATAATTTTAAAAAGGAAATGTTGTTTAAGTGCTTGTATTCCTCACATAATTGGATGAATGATTTTCGCGCACATCATTTTACATTACTATTAGAATATTGTGAGAGCACTTTAGATAAGATAAATGTGCAGACTCTAGCACAAAATGTTAAATTACTTGTAATATTTGACATTATGATAGAGATCGTGATAACAAGGTCTATCACTGATTTGTCAATTTTAGGACCTTTGAAAATAGCATTATATTGCCAGCTATTTTCTACTTATGACATCTGACCACTAATTGTTCGCTAATAAACCTCGGCTATTGTTGGTACAAATGACAACTTCTATTGCCCTTACATATTAGGCTTCAAGTGTTAACATCTTAACCGCTTTTGCCGGAAACAATTTGTCTCGACATAATCCTATAATCTAGATCAAATATGTTTTTGGGACGCCCAATCTTATGAAACTGAAAGATTATATCAATGCTTTGCTACGTGATAAACGGACATATACACCTAAACCAAGTTTTGCTAAAACATGCTTTTCATCCCCAAGAGTTTTTTTCTTGCGGTCACCACAAATCACACGCGAGTGTCTTGAAATGAAAGGAAATTAAAAAATCTTATCCCGATATTTAAGTAATATTATGGTACAAACTTAAAATATAAGACAACAATGTTTGATCAATGTCTTAAAATATTGAGACATAATAACCAAATCCGAAGAAACACCGCATGTTTGATAATTAACATCCATGGGTAAGCATTATTGCTATTTGTCAATAATGTTTATTTGAGTTCAACGGTACTAGTGATTTATAAAATCGTGAACTGGGGAGTATAGTGGTATGGCACCTTCCACGTTGATTCGGTTAAGGTTTCGTTTTGACCTTTTTTTTATATTAATACAGTGAAATATTGTATTTGTCATATTTAACAGGGAAAACAAAAGAGTTTTCAAGTTTTATTCTATCAGGACTAACAGGCATAAGGTGATGATTTGATTTCGTGAAAATCAGAGCATGGTCCATAAGGTCAATAAACATCACATGTTCGATATCTAACACTCATGGGTAACATTGTTATTCATCGTTTATTATGTTATCTAATACATTGTTTTATTTTAGTTCAACGATACTAATAACATTAGCATCGTTGAACTGGGGGGAACCATGGGGGAATTGTTGTTCCCCGTTCACTATTGTTAAAAACAGTTTAAGTTTATAAAACAAGTTAATAGTGAACTATGACTGAAATTAACATAAGGAACACACACTAAGTAATTTTCAACATCATATTCTTATTAGAAATAAATCAACAAAGAATACGTTACCCAAGTACTGCGAATAGTACTTGGGATTGAAATGACAAAGTTGGTGACTCCTCTCTAAGCTCAGCTAAGTCTGGAGCACAACTCTTAGAGCTCACTGAGCTATCTCAGGAACAAAGTTGTATTTGGAGGAGTGAAAAGATGGCTTGCGTGTGTGTGTTTTTACAATTCACAAGCTTCTTCTTTTCACTCCATCTCTTATGCTATTTATACATGTATGAGTTTTAACTCTTTCCTAAGTGACAAATCTGACATCATATAGAAGACAAAATACTGATGTATTTTGTCTCTGTTTACAAAGACTATTCTAAAAAGACAAGCTGCTTTTTCCATATTTCAGTGCTGCCACTGAGCTTGTAAGTTAGCCATTCAGGGAAAGTTGACTTATGTTGATAAGGACTTCTGTATCTGATTCAAACTTCTCCCGCCTTGTCCCGCTCTTTCTTCAGTGTATTTATCCTTCAGTCTTCTTCTTCAGTTTGTCTTCATGTAAGTAGTTGGGAGGAGTCTTAGGGATCAGTGAGTATTGTCATCACTCAATGAATCCATCATCTTCTTCTTGACTCAGTCTTCACCCTTTAAGTTCCGCCTTACTGAGTGGAGAGACTTCTTCATTGCCTCGTACTGAGTATCCTAAAGATGACTCACTGAGCGGCTAAGCACTCAACGACCTGATTGTGTTTAACGGATGAGTGCTTGGGCTATTTTCTATTCAAATCCTAGATTAGGGTTTTGGGTATTTTCTGAACCAACAGTCTCCCCTATTTGGATATACAAATAGCCTAAGTGGTTGATCAGTGTATGTGAGCAAATGGCTTCTTCCTACACTGAATGTACTAATGAATACAATAAGGAACACTGAGTAAATGAATAAAACATACATCGTTTATTGATCAGATTACATAGTTCCTATTCACTAGTACAAAGGATAAAACAAAATGATGTCAATCCAGATGGATTCCCAATGCTTCTAGCTTGACCTTTTGGTGATGATGTTTCCCTGTCAGATGGTCTCTTATCTTGGCATTTAGGTCTTGGCAGAACCTGATATTTGCTGGGTATTGGATCTGAGAGGCCACTGGAACATAGCTGATCATTGCAGCTACACCAGCCTGATCAATATCACTCCATCTTTGAAATGCGGGGTTTCCATAGACATCAATGTGAAATAGCCCTCTTTCAGGCTCTTCAATCACTAGACAATTCACAAATTTAACCCATTCAGGTAGCTCCCTATTACACTCCAGTCCAGGCACTTTAATCTCAGGTTGGAACTCAACTCTTTTCCTTTTGCCAGTGGAAGTTTATGGTTGAGATCCTTGAGGTGCAGTCAAGGCAGGCTGAATTCCTAGTTGCTGGTGCTCCCTCCTCAGCCTTTCATATATTTTGCTGAGCATCTTCATCAGCTCCTTGACCACCTTATTTTGCTTCTTACCAATGATCGAACCAAGTTCATCAAGTTCAGTGATCCCAAAGTCACTGAATTTTAAGGGATCATGAACCTCAAAGTGTCTTTTGTCATCCCCCTGTAACATTCATAGCCAATGGTTTGGTGTTGGGAATAATCTTGACATCAGTGATTTTTCAGGAAGCCTTCGCTGCTCATTGTCCGTTGTATTCCTCAATTCTGCTTTTTCTGAGAGCTTCAATTTTCTTTCTCTTTTCTTCATACTGCTTTCTCATTGCAGCCATTTGAGCAGCCTGAGCATCCTTGAACTTTGTCCTGCCTGACCCTTTGGGAGCTTGCTTGCATCTAATCCCATATTCTCGGCTTCTTCAGCGACTACTTTTGCCAGTGCTTCTCTGTTCTTTTTCTCTTCCTCAGCTAGTTTCAGTCTTCTTTCTTCTTTAGCAAGATGTTTACCTCACTTTGAGGTTGTGAGCAGGTATTCATTGTCGCCGATTTTATAGGGATCTTCTCAGGCTCAGCAGTCGTCATTATGCCTTTGCCTTTGTCCTGGCCTGAAGAAGATGATGCAATCAAGGGTCGTGTTTGTTGTGGATAACTGCCAGTGTGTTGTGATGATGTTGGTGGATGGATGAGATGGGAGTTGCTGTGACGGTGTGATGTTGATGGGAGCTATAGAGACTAATGATGTTTGCTCCCCCTCAGTGTGAAGAGGAGTTTCTTCAGCAATATTCTCCCCTCAACTTGCCGTAGCGTCAGTGAGGGCAAGAGTTGGTGTTGATGCTGGGGGGACGGAGCTGCTTGACCCTTGAAGGCTTGATAAATTTCAGTGATCATTGCCTTCATGTCTGAGGTGTCATTTTGAATACCAGTGACTTTTTGCTTCCCAATTAGCTTGTGAACTTCATGTCTGAGGTGTCATTTGTAGACTTTCCATATTGAGCAGTTCCGTGAGGTTTGAGTTGTTTTAGGTACGCCTCAGTACTTCCAAGACTTTAGAGTTGGTTGTTGGGTCTTCTTTGACAAACTTCCTGATTTCATCTATCGTGGTACCTACACCCTGAAGATGCCTGAGGAATTTAGCCATGTTTTCATCCAGTCGTGAATGTTTTCATACATCGATCTCTTGCTCATGAACATTTTCATCGAACCCTGTACTTCTCCTTAAGATCAGCGTAGCTTGCAGCAGCCTCAGTATGTTGTTCCCACAATGTTTTAGTCACCCTTGAGTATAGCTTCCTTGAAGCCCTGGTGATCCACTGAGCCAACTGCCTTTCAGTGAGGGAAGAACATTGTCAAACTCTTTGAATTCATCAGAGCTTGAGGATTCAGAAGTATGATCATGTTGGAATGGGTATTCAGTAAGCTCCTTTGGATCAGGCTGAGGTTCTTGTTCAGCTTGAACCTCAGCGTCCATTTCTCTCCACCTGATAAGATTTCATCGTCAGTCTCAGCGAGCTCATCTTCAGAGAATAATATCCCAGTGACATCAGCAATTGTGAGCAAGGGTTGGTTATGGGTCCATATCACGGTGTTTTATCCCTCTGCTTCTTTGTCCCCCGTTGACCCCTCGGACACTGTGGCGCTTCCAGCCTTCACTGGAGTCGGATTGTGTGGTTCCATATCGGCGGGTTGTCCTTTCCTCCGAGTCTTGTCCCCCGTTGACCCCTCGGACACTGTGTGCGCTTCCCAGTGCCTTCACTGAGTCGGATTGGTTGTGGGTCCATATCGGCGGGGTGTTCCTTTCCTCCGAGTCTTTGTCCCCCAGTGACCCCTAGACACTGTGGGCTTTCCCAGTGCTTTAGCAGAGTAGTGATAGTTGTATCCCTATCAGCGGTTGTTTGAGTCCCTCTGAGTCTTTGGGAGAGATCAGTGTGCCCTCATACAAAGGCTTGGATTTGCTAATGTCATCACTGGGCGTTGTGGAAGGCGCTCCCCTACCAGCGGGTTGTATGTTTCCTTCTGGATCTTGGGGAGTAGTAGGTGTGACCAAGGGCACTGACTGTGATGTATCAGTTGTCCTTTATTGTCACGGGTGAATTGCCTGGTCAGCGGGTGTCTTTTTGGTCACGGGCTTTTTGTGCCTCTTAGGCTGTGCTCCTGAAGCCTCAGGGCCCTGAGACTTTGGTATGGTCTTAGTCCCAGTCTGAGACTTCCCCTTTTTCTTTTTTGGAGCAGGGTTTGGAGACACTGATCCACTTAGATTGTTTACAGCAATCATGTGGGCCGTCAATTCAATGGGAGTGACGAGGGATGGGTTCTTTTGAAAATTTGAAGGGCTCAGGATGCCAGGTAAATTTCCAAATTTTTCATCCTGAGTATAATTTGAACCCAGTAACGATTGCAGAGCACAAGAGACAAACCTAGGATACGAAACGTATTTCGTCCTAGTTTTGCTCTGTAGCTTCGTTACGAGATCACTGTAAATGATCTCCCCTATGTCGCCAGTGACCCCATTCATCAAGCAGTATGCCATCATCAACTGAATAGAGTTAACTTGTTCAGTGGATGAGGGGTTCCCGCCGAGGACCTGAATCACAAAAGTGAAGAGGATCCTCCAAGCCACGGGGAACGAGCTTTTAGTGACTGGGGTCTTGTCCAAAAAAGTTGGATCTAAAACGATTTGTTTTAACCCATCCTTCACTGTGGAGGGTTCAGGATGGGCTACATAAACACCTTTGTTATAATCTAACCCTGTTGTAGTGCAAAACGTTTTGAAATCCAGGGTGTATTGTTTCCCTCCATTAAGACTGAACCTGATGAGATACTCCCTGAGAGGTCTAAGGTTATTCTCATCAGTAGAAGGTGTCGGGTCAAAGGCTCTAGCTGTAGCCCAAAACTCCCTGAGGTAGTTTGGGTACAACACTGAGGGACATTTTACAAAGGCCGTTTTGAGTGGGCAGTTGAATAAAAAATTTATAATGTCTTTATAGGTTGGGACATTTTCAGGATATTCAAAATTTCCTATGACATTATTTGTTTTAAATTCAACATTAGTAAGATCCCCTACCCACTGAGAAGCAAACTGGAGAGATGGTGTTCTAGCCATTTCCATTAACAAAGATTTTAGGATTAAAAAAATGTTTTGACTAGAACAATCAAAGTATTTAGATCTCTTCAAGTTTGTGATGAAAAACTTTTGTAAATGTTTACAAGAAAGGTTTTTCCAAAAGGGGTTTTGAAGATTTGAGAACACAAATGTTTTTTTTTTTGAAATGATTTTGACAGAGTTTTGTTGCAAAAAGATTTGTGTGGTTTGTTTTGTTTGAAGAGGGTATTTAATAGTGATAAGAGGGGTTTTTTGTGCACAAATGGGAATATTTAGAGTTGGTTTTTGAAAGGCGTTTGAATTTCCACATTTAATGCTACCACTCCATTACCCACAACAAAATCCCGTTTTTCAAGGGAACAGTTGTAGTGCACAGTGCACTTTTGCAGAGATAAAATATCAACTTGATATTTTTGTGAGAGGCATTAAATGCCAAGTGGGATGACAGTAAGACAAAGAGACATATATTCCTTTATTAAATTGGCATAGTTACCAACCTAGGACATTAAAGTAACTGATACTTGGATCATTTAGTTACTTATTCAATGTTCTTTGTCAAGTGTCAGGACCCTGAATGAGTCTTACTCATTCATTGAGAGGTTTATTTTGGATGTCCAGGGAGGATGAACCATTTAGGAGAAATTACTGAGATTGGTTTTCAGATACTTGACTTTCAATGTCAAGCATTCCCAATTCAGCTTTCAGTCTCCTGAAGGTGGGTTCATCCAAGGGTTTGGTGAAGATATCAGCCAGTTGATATTCAGTAGGAATGAAATGAAGCTCTATGTCTCCTTTCATTATGTGATCCCTGATGAAGTGATATCTGATATCAATGTGTTTGGTTCTTTGGTGGAGGACAGGGTTGTTGGAGATTGCAATTGCACTTGTGTTATCACAGAAGATGGGTACCATTTTGTAATGGATGTTGTAGTCACTGAGTTGACTTTTCATCCATAGTACATTGGCACAACATCCTGCAGCAGCTACATATTCAGCTTTAGCTGAGGACATGGCCACTGATTGTTGCTTCTTTGCACTCCAACAAACCAGTTTCCCTCCAAGGAATTGACAGGACCCTGAGGTACTTTTTCTGTCCATGTTGCAGCCAGCATAATCAGAATCAGAGTAACCCTTGAGATCAAACCCTGAGCATTTTGGATAGTAGAGTCCAAGGATTGGGGTTCCCTTCAGGTACTTGAGTATTCTCTTGGCTGCAGTGAGGTGAGATTCTTTTGGATTGGACTGATATCTTGCTATTAAACAGACTGAAAATTGTATGTCTGGTCTAGTAGCGTTAGATACATAAGTGATCCAACAATCCCTCTGAAATGAGTTTGATTGACTGATTTGCCAGTGAGATCAGGTCCAAGGTTGTTAGGTGGGACCATTGGTGTCTTCACTGAGGCACAGTCAGATATCTCATATTTCTTCAAGAGATTTCTGGTGTATTTCTCTTGACTGATGGATATTCCTTTATCAGTTTGCCTGATTTGTAGTCCAAGAAAGTATGTAAGTTCCCCCATCATGCTCATTTCAAACTTCTTTGTCATTAGTTTTTCAAATTATTTGCAAATTTTGTAGTTTGTTGAGCCAAAGATGATATCATCAACATACTCTTGGACTAGTATCACATCCTGTTGGGTTCTATAGACAAACAATGTGTTGTCTATCTTTCCTCTGACAAACTTGTTTTGTATCAGGAAGGCTGAGAGAGTTTCATACCATGCCCTGGGAGCTTGTTTAAGTCCATAGAGGGCTTTATCAAGCTTGCAGACATAGTCAGGAAATTCACTACTCTCAAAGCCTGGAGGTTGCTGAACATGCACATCTTCCTTCAGATCACCATTTAAGAATGCACTTTTAACATCCATTTGGTAGACCCTGAAGTTCATGTATGTGCATATGCAGGAAGATCCTGATGTCTTCCATTCTTGCAACAGGAGCAAATGTCTCATCATAGTCAATGCCTTCTTGTTGACTGTAACCTTTGGCTACAGTCTGGCTTTGTTTTTAATGACATGGCCATTTTCATCAGTTTTATTTCTGAAAACCCACTTCATTCCTATGACTACTACATCCTGAGGACATTTGATCAAGGTCATGACCTTGTTTTTGTCAAACTGTTGCAGTTCTTCTTGCATAGCCTGAACCCAGCTTGGGAGTTTTAGAGCTTCAGTGACACTTTTGGGTTCTATTTCTGATAGATAATCAGCATATAGACATTCATTGGCTGAAGCTGCAGTTAGACTAGCAGCCATACTTCTAGTGAGCATGCCCTCAGTGGGTTCACCAATGATGTTTACAAGCTCAATATCCTGAGATCTTGTCCACTTACTTTGTGGTCTAGGATCTGAGTTTGATGAAGTCACTAGAGGTTCAGGAGAGAGACTGGTTACAGGAGCAACAGATTCATTTTGAGCATCTGTTATGATGTCCTGTTTTGGTTGGGTTTCATGAATCACAGGATCCTGAACAGTTGGTTCAGTGTTACCTATCCCTGCTGGACTGATAGATTATCAATGAATTCACTGATTATTGGTTGGGGTAGGTTGTGAGGTAAGACATAATATGAGATATCAGCATCAGCTTGATATGAGGAATTGAATTCAGTGGTGAACTCATCAGGAGGATATCTTGATGAGTCATCAATTCCTATTTCCTCCACTGAGATGTTGGTGAACCTGATACTTTCAGCACTTTCATCAAAGGTGACATGAAAGGTTTCCTCAACTTGTTGTCTCCTTGTGTTAAAAACCCTGAAGGCGTTGGAGATCAGTGAGTAGCCTAAGAAGTATCCATCATCAGCTTTTGCATCAAACTTGCCTAGATGATCCTTGTGGTTATGAATGAACACAGGACATCCAAATACATGAAAATAGCTGATGTCGGGAAGTCTACCTTTGAGGATCTCATATGGGGTTTTATTATGTCTTTTGACAATGATTGACCTGTTTTGAGTGTAACAGCAGTTTTGACTACTTCATTCCAGAAATTTTTGAGAGGGCTGAGCCATTTAACATGGTTCTTGCAGCCTCATGAGATTCTGTTTTTCCTTTCAGCAACCCCATTTTGTTCAGGGTATAAGGAGATGAGAAATTTTGAGAAATTCCTTTTTCATCACAAAAACTCTCAATCTCTTGATTTCTAAACTCAGTACCATTGTCAGTTCTGATTTGTTTGACAGTAATGTCATTCTGATTTTTAATCTTTCTGATGAATGACATTATTGTATCAGCTGCCTGACTCTTTTTGGAGAGAAAGTATACCCAAGTGTATCTTGAGAATTCATCAACAATAACAAGTGTATACTTCTCATGCTGGATTGATCTGGGACTGACTGTTCCAAAGAGATCCATATGCAGGAGGTAAAGGCAGCTTTTGATGGAGAAATTTTGTTTGGTTTTGAAAGATGCTCTGTGGTGTTTACCTTTTTCACAGGCAGAGCATGGTTTGTCTTTTGCAAAAACAGTGATGTAAGCCAAGGACCTTGTTTTGTTTTGCCAAGTTGTTGAGGTTTTTGAAGTTTAAGTGTGAGAGTCTCTTATGCCACAGCCAATTGATAGTTTCAGTGGCTTTAGCAAAGAGACACGTTCCATCTTGGGAGAGTGTTGACATGTCAAGTACATAAACATCATCTCTCCTAGGAGCTATCAACACAACTTCCTTGTTGGCATTGAAAATGGTACCTTGTTTATCATTGAATTGTACAATGTATTTAGCATCACATAGTTGACTGACACTGATGAGATTGTATTTGAGACCATTGACATAGGCTATTCTAGAGAAAACTATTCCATTACAGTTTACTGAACCATAACCTTCAGTGGGACATGATGAATTATCACCAAATACTACCTTGGGCCCTGGTTCCTTTACATACTTGTGCAGATATTCCTTCACACCAGTCATGCTTCTTGAGCATCCACTGTCTAGATGCCAAATAGACTCCCTCGCATGTCTCTGCACAAGTAGTAAACTGAATTAGTTTCTCTTAGTGACCCACTTACTGGTGGGCTTGGGTCTCAAGGTCTCTCTGAAATTTGCAATCGACTCATGGTCAGTGGTTGTGTACATAGTGCTACCACAGGTTTTGCATTTAGAGGCTGAGGATGACTCAGTGACTCTAGGTTGTTTGGAATTTCTCCTTGCTTGAATGACACTGTCATGTTGGGATGTCTCATGAGCTGGATTACCGCATATATCACAGCATGTATTCATGAGACAATCATCCTGATGATGATCATTAAACCCACAGTGAGGGCACAGAGAAAAGGTTTTGCTCTATTCTTTGAGCACTTTGAGGATGAAGCATACATACGACCAACTTTGGTATAGTTTGCTTGACTGACATACTGAAGATGATCTGCTTTCCTGTGATCATCCTTTTTGCAGATCATGCGAAAAAGGATTCTGAGCAGTTGTCAGTGGTATGGCTAGTGTAATGACACAGCTCACATTTTTGTTTGTTATTGGAGGTTGGCTTAGACTTTGAGGAACTGGAGGAAGCTGACTTTGTCTCCTTGATTGGTTCAGGGACCTTTTCAATGGATTCCATTTTTTAGTAAGCTTCCTCACAAGTTCAGTCATTGCTGAATTTGGTCAGCTTCAGTGGAACAGAGGATGTTGAAGTCTCAGTAAGCAGTGGACTCTTGTTGAGTTTGTTTTGCTTGTCTTTGTAGGATGGTTCTACCAAGTCCAAACCTTTCTTTTGGTGAATGAGGATTGAATTGTAGTGGAGTAAGCTCAGAGCTTGGAGCAGCACCCTGAAGAGGTTTCAGTGGTGGAAGGGTGCTTGAGATTCTCTGCTTCAGACTCACAGATGTGTTCAGTACTACTGGCACATCAGGAATCCAAGCATGCTCTTTGAGCTTGACTTTCAGCTCTAGAATCCTTTCAGAATCGAAATTTGGAAGCTTACTCTCGGATTACCCGTCAATCCAATCACTGGAATTGGGATCAGCTAACATATTTGTGATCATGCCACCAGACACAAAAGGCTTAGGAGACTGTTCTTTGTTGAGAGGTTCAGGGAGATGATCTTCACCTATGACTTTCTTCTTGCTACTGGGGGCACCCACAGTATCAAAGACCCTGGGATTCTTAGCAGTCCAACTATTAAGAATATCATTTTGCCTTTTAAGTTCATCTTGAAGATCCTGATTTCTTTTAACTAGTTCAGTTTTTTGAATTTTCAAAGTGACAGCCTCAAGCTTTTCTTGTTTTAACATAAGCAGTTCATCTCTACACTTATTCAATTCAAAACTTAACTTGTTGTACTTAGAAAAAGATTCATCTTTGCTCTTCTACAAACTTAAGGTCTACATTTAGGTAATTCATGTAAGACTGCCAATCGGAGTCATCATCCATAGAAAGTAAAATGTTTACCTTCTTCATTGTGATGTTGACCCATTCTCCATTCCAGGCATGATTCTTTCCAACAGCTAGCTTGTCCTCTTCAGAGAGGCCATCAGTGCACGACATGCACCATTTCATCATCTGCTGACACTGGCTCTTCATCCCAGTCGAAGGTCTCAGCAACAAGGCCTTTGTTTTTACCCTGCACAGATTGAACACTTTTTTTGTTTTCTGAGGACTGGCCTCGAGCAAGGCAAGCTTAGCTTTAGCTTTCTTATACTTGGCTTCATAATCAATGGTTTTGTTATTATCAGATTTATTTTGAAAAGTTTGATGAGACTGATACATTTTTGGTTGAAATTTGCTGAAGCCTGAGGACTGATTTGAACCTGATGGTTTATAAGAGGGTTCTGAAATTGTTTTAGAAAAACAGTCTTTTGCAAAATGACCCTTTTTGTGACACTTATAGCATTCAGTGTCTTCAGTTGAAAAACCTTTGTTTCTTTTTATAAACCTTCGAGAGTTAGCAAGGAGTGCCCTTTCCTGAAATTCAGCATTCAGGTCATTTAGGTACTCCTCACTTGATCTCTCATCAGGCTCATCATCTGAGTTTTCTTGGAAATCTTGAACCACATTGTTGGAAAAGAAAGCAGTTGAAATTGGTGATGAGGTGGTGGTCAGGGACTTCTTGACTTCCTGAGACTTCTTTAAGTCAGGGTATCGTCTGTTGATGAGGTTTTCCTCATAGACAAATTTCCCATAAATTTCAGGAAGCTCAAGATTTTGGATATGATTAGCATTCCTGAGTCCCTGAGAGAAATTTAACCACTTCTCAGGGAGACTGTTGACAAAACCAACATTGATTTCATGTTTGGACAACTTAACAACATCATTTGATAGTTCATTTAAAAGAGTTTTGTACCTGGTGTAAGTTTGAGAGAGAGTTTCTGAGTCCTTAGCCCTGAAGGTGTTATACTCAAGTTTCAGGTCCATTATCCTGTTTTCCTTTGTATCAGATGGTCCTTCATGACTATGAACTAGGTCATCCCAGGTTTGCTTAGCTGTACTACAGCTTATAAAAGACTCCATAATATCGTCAGGAAGACAAGATATTATGATACTTTTGAGTCTTTGGTCCGGGTTGACCACTCTCCTTTCATCCTGGGTCCACTGAGCTTCAGGTTTGGGCAACCCTTCAGCAGTCTTTGGAACAAATGGACCTTCATTTATACACTTGATATAATAAGGTTCCATCCCAATCAAATAGCAAAGCATTCGCTTTTTCCATTTGTTGAATTTGCCAACTTCAAGTCTAGGGGCAACAGCTGAATAAGCTCCACCCTTTTTATCGACTAGTTGGGGTACATCAATTTCAGCCATTTAGGATCCTAATTTAAAAACTTTTAGAGCGGCCTAAAAAACGAGTTTTATAATTAGCCTTGCTCTGATACCACTTGTTGTTCCCCGTTCACTATTGTTAAAAACAGTTTAAGTTTATAAAACAAGTTAATAGTGAACTATGACTGAAATTAACATAAGGAAAACACACTAAGTAATTTTCAACATCATATTCTTATTAGAAATAAATCAACAAAGAATACGTTACCCAAGTACTTGCGGAATAGTACTTGGGATTGAAATGACAAAGTTGGGTGACTCCTCTCTAAGCTCAGGCTAAGTCTGAGCACAACTCTTAGAGCTCACTGAGCTATCTCAGGAACTAAGTTGTATTTGGAGGAGTGAAAAGATGGCTTGCGTGTATGTGTGTTTTTACAATTCACAAGCTATGTTCTTTTCACTCCATCTCTTATGCTATTTATAAATGTATGTGTGTTTTTACGGTTCGGCTATTTTCTATTCAAATCCTAGATTAAGGGGTTTGGGTATTTTATGAACCCAACAGGAATGATACCCTCACTGGTTATGTTACAATTCACAATCTAACGGGAAAAAGAAGAAGAGCTTTTATGTCTTATTGTGCAGGAATAGCTGTGTGAATTCCCACGTTCTTAATAACTACAATCCTGAACATACATTTGTTTGACACCGACCGGTTTGGCTGGCCACCACCGTGGATGCCCGAGTGCAACATCTTTCGGATGCCCGAGTGCAACATCTTTCGGATGCCCGAGTGAAAAATCATTCCGCTATGCCCGAGTATAAAATCATTTTCCCGATGCCCGAGTGCAAGTTCATTTCGGATGCCCGGTTGCAAAGTCTTATCGGAAGGCCCAGGGTAATCACCGAACGGCAATATTCCCGAGTGCCCATCTCCTCAAGGCCCAGGTGCTAATCCCGACACAATATTCCCGAGTGCCCATCTCCTCGGAAGGCCCAGGTGCTAATCACCGAACGGCAGTATTCCGGTGCCCCCTCCTCGGAAGGCCCAGGTGCTAATCACCGAACGGCAGTATTCCCGAGTGCCCATCTCCTCGGAAGGCCCAGGTGCTAATCACCGAACGGCAATATTCCCGAGGCCCAGGTGCTAATCACCGAACGGCAATATTCCCGAGTGCCCATCTCCTCGGAAGGCCCAGGTGCTAATCACCGAACGGCAATATTCCCGAGTGCCCATCTCCTCGGAAGGCCCAGGTGCTAATCACCGAACGACAGTATTCCCGAGTGCCCATCTCCTCGGAAGGCCAGGGTGCTAATCACCTAACGGCAGTATGCCCGAGTGCCCATCTCCTCGGAAGGCCAGGGTGCTAATCACCTAACGCAAGATGCCCGAGTGCTCATCTCCTCGAAAGGCCTGGTGCTAATCACCTAATGGCATTATGCCCGAATGCCCATCCCCTCGGAAGGACCCGAGTGCCCATCCACTTGGAAGGCCCAGGTAATTAAAAACTAATCTAAAAAGTAAGCGTCTCAAACATATAAGCTTGTATTTCCAAAGCTATGCAAATAGCAAAGGTAATAAAAAAACAAGAAGTTTGGTGTACGTTTATGTGAGTAACAATTGTAATAAAACACAAAGTGTCTGGTACAAGTTTGTGATTAATAAATAAATGATATATAACGGCACATCACAAAACATAATGATTATGGTAGAAAAGCTATGTTTTATTTGTGCAGAAACAAAGGGACTATGGAAAAGATATGTTCTCGCTGATCTAACGATATTTAAGTATAGTAATCATTGACTATAGGTCAACAATACTATGGGGGGGACATGGCGGCATATGTGGTCTAATAGACCTAACGCTACTTTATGAAGCACCAACTTATGGGCCACTTGGTAAATCACTCTAAGATGGTCAATGGATGGAAGACATGTCCGAATGATAGACCGAAGGTCATAAGGTACTTTTAAGTATTACATAATCAGTCTCTTACTAATAATGCAATACTAGGGGGACATGTTGAGGTATGTGTCCGAAGGACACGCGTTGGATGAAAGATGATACACCTATGTTCAAGGACACATGCCGGTGGGGGCACGACACGTGCCGGAGGCGATACAATACTTGCCTGAACGACGTGTACTGAAAGGCATAGAGATATTTTGAAGTATTGCATCATCGGTCCCAGCCGATATTACAATACCGGGGACATGTTGACGTATGTCCGGACGACACGCCGGACCAAGAATCTCCATCACGTCGGAGGTCAATGCCGGAAGGATGGACTATGCCACCTAACCGGATATTACGGGATTGTGTCTCCACGTGACTGACACCCAGTGCATAGACTTGACAGGTATTGAGGTGGGCCACTTGACACCTACCTCTTCTCTCTATATACTACTCTTTATTCCATTTATCTCATCTCATATTACACACACACATACATATACATATATGCTAAACCTTGTACATGCGAGATTCTGACTTGATCGTCGGAGGGTGGTTCCCGGGGCTTCGGCCTCGGGACCCCTTCTAACGGATTCTTTCATGTATGACAGCATGCTTTCGAGATCGGGACAAGGACGGATGGCACGTGAGAGCCGTCAGGACTGACCCGGCGGAAAAATGCTTCAACATACCTCATTTTGATTTTTGCTATCTTACATATTTCTTATATCATCATTATCTCTAGGACATTTTACGTGTAATGGAGACGATATACAAAATTTGCTATCTTTTATTTGTTAGCTATCTTACCGGAAACATGCTATCTGGAAGTGTGCCTGATTGGATGCTCAAAGAAGGAGATAAGATGTAAGTTAAATGAATATGAAATTGTACCTGTTCTCTAACTAAAGTGGTTAATAACTTTACACAGTTCAGGGCCATCCTCGGCCATGACCTCCAATTATTCAGAGACCCAAATTTACATAAGTGAATGAATGATTAAATATTAAATATAAATTTTAAATAAAAACATCGATACTTTTTATTAAAATTATACTAGTATTTTTAGGGCCTCATTTTCAAAAATTTCCGCAAGAAAATATAACCTTTACAATTTGCATTAAATAATGCTAAATGAATAATAATATTTATATGTATATTGTTGTGATTGTATGTTTTTAAAATATGAAACCTTTTATTTATCCTTTTAAGATCTCATTTTCATTGTTTTCCCAGGGCCTTCAAAAACTCGAGGAACGGCCCTGATTTAGTTTATCTGTATTGTTATATAATACAACGACTGATGTTTGCCCAGGGCCTTCAAAAACTCGAGGACGGCCCTGACTTAGTTTATCCGTATTGTTATATAATACAACGACTGATGTTGCGAATTTTCTTGCAGTGATCTGTCATACAACAGATTTACATTTGAAAGCTCAAGGGAATTAAGATGTCAGACGCGTGAAACGTAAGATAGCTTCTGTCTTTCTTGAAAGTATCAATCCGAAGTCCAAATGTTTCTTATACATAGCTAAATTTTGGTTTTTGTTGTTTCTTGTAGAAACTTGTTTGCTTCTTTTTCAACGGATAACATATCGTAAGTTTCTGTGATTAAATAGTGCTTCCATTTAAGATTTTAACATGTTCGGTTCTAGTGTGACATACCCTTTCTATTTTTGTGCTATTCTACTGTATCAGTAAAGATGCCGTCTCATGCTTGGGGAATATGAATTGTCTCATGCCGTCGCATTACTTACAATTTCTCATATGTTGTTGAGTTTATGACATTTTCTGTTTCTTTTAGCACTAAATTCACGACGGAAATTCAATATATATGAGCATATATTAAACTTATAGTTTTATAATATTATCAGATTATACCTCCTTGTATATCAACTGTGGTGGAAAAGGACTATCGGTTGATAATAAGTCATACGAAGGGGATGACTTGGACTCAGGTGGGCCCACAAGTTTTTTTATAGCTAATAGTCGATGGGGATTTAGCAATACTGGTCACTTCTTGGATGACGACCAGCGTGACAGTTATATCGTGAGAAATTCTTCGCTAGTGAACAACTCTGAATTGTACACGAGTGCACGGGTATCAGCATTATCTTTGACATATTATGGTTTGTGTATGCATAATGGAAGCTACAACGTAAGCCTTCACTTTGCGGAGATCATATTTACTGATGGTAGTGAATATAGCAACCTTGGGAGGCGTGTATTCGATATCTACATTCAGTGAGTGTTTTTGTCGATAGCTATTATCGAAAGATCAACCGTTGTTTTCAAACTGGATATATCTACTATAGTAATAACTAATTGATTGTTACTATCGCAGAGGTGTTGGTTGAAAAGGATTTTGACATTAGTGATGAAGGTGTGGGCCGGAAAGTGGTTGTGAAAATTATATCAAATGTTGTGGTCGGTTTGGAAATCCGACTCTATTGGGCTGGAAAAGGAACAATCAATCCCATCCCGAGGAATATATGGACCTCTTATTTCTGCTATTTCAGTCAATCCAAGTAAGCTATTATAACCTCCTATATTCCTTGAATGAGTTTGTTGACTCGGTAATTTACTCATTTTCGCACGATGATTGAAGATTGCCAAAATAATTAATCTCTGTTGGGATATGAAAGTGCTGAAGACATGAAAGTACTGAAGATATGAAAGTACTGTAAGCTGCAAAGTACTGGAAAAAGTCAAAGAGTCAAAGTACTGCTAAATATAAAGTCAAAGTACTGCACAACGAAGTCAAAGTACTGCAAGAACAAAAGAACTGTTATATTTGTTTATGGAAAGTATTGTATTCTATGTTTAGATTACTTGTCGTACAAGGTTACAAATTGTAAACCGACTAGAATATCCTTGAGCCTATAAAAGGACTCCTAGATTGGCATTAGATGAATGAGTCTATGAGTTTTAGAGTTTACGAATTCACAAGTTATTTAGTGTTTTAGAGAGAAGTTCGATTATCTTAGAGTTGTATTAGAATATCTGCATAATAAGCGGATTTAGAGTTTATAATAAAAAGTTATTCTTCTTAGCTTTGTTAAGTAAATTCCGCTAGACTTGATAAAGATTGTTTAGTGTTTCTTTGTTAATAACTTAGGATTTATCCGAGGTTATTAAACCTTAACAAGCTAGTTAAGTTAGTTTGATTAAAGTATATCGATCCAACAAGTGGTATCAGAGCTTGTGTGGAAACTCTGACTAAGAAGAAAACCGATTTCAACAAACCTCAAGATGTCAACTGGCCGCATCAACTCCTATCACAAAGGTATGTTCTAAGTGTCATGATTTTTATCAAAAAGTACTTAATGCTTATGTTTACGAAAGAGATAATTGTGTTAGGGCTAGGTCTGAGGTAGCTGGTTATCAAATAACCTTAGAATCTATGGAAGCTAAAATCTTAACACATGAAAATAATGAAGTAGCTTGGGCTGAAAAATATGCACAACAAGATTATCAGTTAAAACTAAGTGAATGGAAATTAAACTGTAAAATTTCTAAAATAGAGAAATTGACTAAGGAAAGAGATGATTTGTTAGCTAAGTTTGCTGCTGGGGTGAAGCCGTCTGTTCACATGTTACTTATGTGTTCAAAAACAAAGAGCCTACCTTAAAACTGGATTAGGTTTTGGAATGGATTTTAGTAAACTAGAAGAAAACCAATCTAGTGATCAGGATGAAGGTGATTTTGAGGATATACTCACTAGTGATGAAGAACTCATTAATTATGTAGATACATCTAGTAATGAGGGTTCAATAAGTGACTCACCTCCAGAATATAAGAAAGCTAATGATTATCATGTTGTTCCCCATCCCACTGCATTCATCAACCCCTAGGCCCTGATGTTTCGTTTTGGAGTGCAGTCTAGAGTTTAGGAAGAAGCTAGTTGCTCAATCTAGGTCCGAAAACCCAAAGAACCTGTTGAACACAATGTTCAAAATCCAAGCAGTACCTTCAAATCAAAGTATCGGCCCACAAGCAGTACCTTCTTTAAAACCTTTTCAAAACAGTACTGCTAAACCTTTTTGGGATAACTATGGTCAAAACAGGTTTAGTTAGTTAGTTAGTTTATGGTAATGAAAAACCTTTTTCATAATAATGTTGATTCTATGTTTGAATATTCCGCCTTTATTATGATGTGTTCCTAGATATAATATTAGACCTCGTCTAAGAGCTTTCAACGATCTTCACATGTGGTATCAAAGCCTAGGGCTCGTGATATCTAGGATTACAAGGTACTGCTGTCGTGGTTATGCAGAAAAAGTTATTGTCGAGAAGAAGAGCAGATGAGCAGATTCGTTAATTGGTATTCACATGCATGCTTGGCTATATTCGGATAGTGTGGGCCGACATATTTAATGTTATTCAAGGTGTCACGTTTAATAATGGCGGCTGGGAGGTATTTGATTAATTTTATGTAGGGTTGTTTAATGATGTACATATGTCACGTGAATGGTTGATCAACATATGGGTTCACATGGGTATCTTCACTTTTAATAATAACTGCTATTCAATCATATGATATCTTCACAAGGGTAGACGCAAGTTTTCTTTATTGCTGATATCACATGGGACCCTTGAATCTCGTTTCCACTGGTGTCATTAATATGATGCAATATTAATTTTCACATAAGGCTAGTGAATGGATTCACTGAGATGCGATGCATGATTGTTATGGTGATCTCGTGGGTTATTTAATTGGCTGCATGATATAAACAATTGGTTATTTTGACAATCACATGGAGCAGTATAATATGTCTATCACGTGGGCATGTAGACCCACGTCTACTGATACAATTTGACCATGGGATCAAGTGGTATAATTGGATGATTTTTACGGGGGTATCACACTGATTGGCTTTTGATGTTAATATTATGAATTGAAAGTACTGATTTTTAAAGTACTGCTCCTTTGACTACGAAAGTACTGTTTGGTTTAAAAGTACTGCTCTGCTAAATTTAAAGTACTGCTGCTGCTGCAAGTTTAATTGAAAGTACTGCTCAACGCAAAGTACTGCTTGGAGATTTTAACGTACTGCTACCCTTTCACATAATATTACGAGAAGATTTGGATTTAAGGGGAAGTTGAGCATAATTATTGTTATGGTTTTTGGACGACACACACACAGGTTATTGTTCACACACACACAAGGAGTTTGGTGATTTGTTCTTAAAAGGATTTAAAAGCTCGTTTTGGAGATTTATTGAAGAATTGATTACGAAGAGGATTATTTATCACTTGTTTGAAGGTGAAGTGGAATTACTTAGTTTGTGTTCTTATCATATAGCTTGATGAATCTAGCAATGTGTGATTTTTCTTATGATGCTCTATGCACACATTGGCTATCATTTGAAGGAGTTACATTGTAGTGCTCAGTGTCTCATACTAGTTGAGGATTCTTGTCAAGGGATTGCGGTCTACTTATATTTGTTGATTTGTATAAGTATGGAGTTTCGTGGATCGTAAAAGATTTAAGACACAAGTTTGAGAAATTTTACTTCTTCATCAAGTTCGTTATATTTGGTTTTCTTCACAAGTGATCATTACAAGGAGCCTACAGATTGAAGAAATCATTTGAAGAACAGGCTCAGGAGATTAGGAGGTTGAAGCTCAAGTACAGAAGGTTAAAGAATTATGTTGCACCTTTTATTAAACGATATCGCTTATGGGTTAAGAAAGAAAACAAGCGCAGAAGGAACTTTAAGAAGACAACCACTAAAACAGTTCATAAAACCATCTTCTCTGTCAATTTGGGAGGAATTTAGCGAAGAGAATTTGAAAGAAGATGTTGTCAAGGAAAATGAACTCGAAAGTGCCTGAAAAGACTGAAAAGAAGATCATTGAAGATACTGAGGAGCAAGTTCAAGTTCAAGGTACTGAAGATCAAGGTACTGAACAACAAAGTACTGCTCTTCAACAACAAAGTACCTTCAGACAAGAGTTAATAACTCCAAGAGTATTGAATTTTGAAGAGGAAGCTGGTCCTTCTACAATTGTTATACAAGAAGAGGAGGAAGCTACACTCAAACCCATCCATTCTGCAAGTGATGATGAGTTCATTGCTACAATTTTAGAAGATTTATCACAACCCAGAGGTGGTGTTACTATTCAAGAAGTGCAAGAAGATGAACAACAAAGAACTTCTCAACCTGAAATTGATCCTAAGGATAAAGGGAAAGGTGTTCTAGTATAAGTAAAGAAGAAGAAACTTACTTTGGCAGAACTTAGAGAAATTGAAGTTGCTAGGAATGAAGTCTGCCGCAAGAAAGTTTCAAGAAGAATTAAATGCTAAAGATAGAGACGCTCGGGAAGCTGAAGAAGCTCAAAGTAGAGAAGCGGCTAAAAAGTTGCAAGAGCAATTAAATGTCGAAGCCGATGAACCATTACAGTCACCTACCCCTGTTAGATATATGCCTAGAAGACCTAATTTAGCTAAGGACAGGAATGCTATGATGGCTTATTTGAAAGGTCGAGGATGTAAAGGATTGCGGTGAACTATGTTGACATGAAAATATTATATGATGCTGAGACGAGTAAGCTTATAAGAGTGTCAGTGGCATCAAAGATTTTAGAGAAGAAGCTAATTGGACTGAAGAAGAAAGGAAGAAGATTTTAAAAAGAAAAGGAAAATGAAGTTACAGATAGACAGTTCTCAAAGAAAGAAAGAGTTGAATTAAGATCTGAAACTAAAGATGCATTAAGAAATTATCCCAGAGTGGTAGATTTTGATTATTCAAAAGAAGATGCTGACATGAAGATGAACAGATCTCGGATTAGTGCTTTTGAAATTGTAAAATCTAAAGATGGAGATTATATGATTTTTCATAAAGAAGATGAAAGCTTCAAAGTTTTCAATAGGCTATGGGATTTATTACATATTATAGATAGAGTGGATCTATTCTATCTATATAATGTGGTGAAAGGTTATTTTGGAGATAATCCATCAGAAGGAATTGGTCTAGTTTTGCTTGGAGATCTCATAACCATGTGGGAAACAGAAGAGGAAAGCACTGATGATATTTGGAAGAATCAAGAAAATTGGGAAATTGTTTGCTGGAGATTCTTTGAAGAGTCCGGAGTTCATGTTTTAGAGCGGAGAATGTACAATGATACACATGTTTGTAAATAGAAGATATCCTCTCACATTTGAGCTCATGAGAAGAATGCTAGAGCATGGATTGGAAGTAGAAGAGGATAATGAAACCGCTTGCATGGTTATCAATCTATTTATCAACTGGACTACTATTGCTGAAGAAGATGAGTAAACTGGTATGAGTTTTATTGAATAACTTATTTTTGATAAATCAAGACTTTATTCAAAGTATCACGATCAAACAAAGATTTCATCAAAGTACGCTTGCAGCTTTTAAACCAGCTTAAGTGATTTTTGAAAGAAATCTTTGTTAAAATATCAAATATTTTGAAAACAAAGGTTAAGTGAAATAAATGGTTTTTGAGATGGAAATATCAATAGGTCATCAATCCACCATGGCTACAAAAGGATTATATCCATGAGCAAACGGCTCTGGTAAAGATATTTCAAATCCGTTTTTAGTTGACAACTTGCTAATAAGTTGTATGGTAATCAACTCACCATATCGGTTAATGTGAAGAGTTGGCTAGCCCACAAGAAAATGGCTTGTGGTAAAGGCAAGTGGAAAACCATTATTGGTAATTAGTTCACCATTAGATAGAAGAACTAACTAGTCCATAAGGGTACAACTTTTGGTAAAGACAACTCAAATCTGTTGATAGCTGATGATTTGCTAAAAATCATATGGTTATAAATGTACCATGGTCTTAAACACCAAAACATTTGGCTACTCCAAAGATAATGGCTTTGGTAAAGAGATCTAAATCCATTAAATTTTCAATGATTCACCTCTCACAGTGAGTTAACACACTGAAGTGATGAGAATAGTATGCAACTTAACTGAATTAATGTACAAATTGTCATATGTTGGCCGTTGTTGTTGAAAAGATGGAGCTTGCGGATGTCTGAGAAAGAACAATTCTAAGAGATACTTTGACAAGCATGACTCTACAGAGATACAATCTAAAGACTAAGAAACAATCTGTCCTTAAAGATGAAGCTGTTAAAGATATATTTACAAAGGAACTTGAAGTCAAGCAAGTAGAATTCAAGTTAGGGGAGGATTGTTGGGATATGAAAGTGTGAAGACATGAAAGTATCAAGATATGAAAGTACCTAGTCGCAAAGTACTGGAAAAGTCAAAGAGTCAAAGTATCGCTAAATATAAAGTCAAAGTACTGCACAACGGTCAAAGTACCGCAAGAACAAAAGAACTGTTATTCGTTTATGGAAAGTATTGTATTCTATGTTTAGATTACTTGTCGTACAAGGTTACAAATTGTAAACCGACTAGGATATCCTTGAGCTTATAAAAGGACTCCTAGATTGGCATTAGATGTATGAGTCTATGAGTTTTAGAGTTTACGATTCACAAGTTATTTAGTGTTTTAGAGAGAAGTTCGATTATCTTAGAGTTATATTAGAGTATCTGCATAATAAGCAGATTTAGAGTTTATAATAAAAGTTATTCTTCTTAGCTTTGTTAAGTAAATTCCGCGTACTTGATAAAGATTGCTCAGTGTTTCTTTGTTAATAACTTAGGATTTATCCGAGGTTATTAAACCTTAACAAGCTAGTTAAGTTAGTTTGATTAAAGTATATCGATCCAACAATCTCTTTTAAAAATAACTTTAAATTAAATAATAATGTGTGAAACATGAACAAATTGCAAAACTGCAAGTTCTCAAGTCTCTAGGAATACCTTTATTATTGTTTGTTACCTGAGAGCAACTTCTAATTATCTGTTTCTTTCATAGCAGTACCCTTTTATTGTTTCTTAAAACAATATATTCTTTTCTAGAATGGCTTTAGTTGTTTCATTGTCCTTCGTAACATTTTCTTTTTTTACTTTTAATTATTCAGATTTTTGGGTTCCACCAAAAGATGATTCTATGCGGGAAAATGGAAATGGTGTATCTGTAGGGACTGTGGCTGGAATTGTGATTGGAGCAGTTTGTGCTGTCGTCCTAATACTAGGAATTTTGTGGTGGTGGGGTTGTTTACGACACAGAGATACTAATGAACTAGGTATCACATCCCATGTCCGTACCCTAGAGAGGTGAAGTAGGTGGTGGGTGGAAGTTGGCCAATAGGTCTAAACATATTTGGGTCGACATGCGTCATTTATACTATAAGTCAAAATGAGACACAAACATTTTCCGTACATTTTTAATAAATTTTATTTTTTTATAGTTTTTCTTATGGGGTACAAAAACAGTATTAGTACAATAACGTTCATGTCTTGGTATAAAAGGGTTTAGGAGGTTGTATCGAAATGTGTCTATACATTATACTAAAAAACCTTTGGGTGTGACTGTTCCCTTTTTCACCAATTTTATTTATATGCTCCGATTGAGATAAAATACAACCTAAATCTGCCCATTCATAAGTAAATTGGTCAAAGTTACCCACGCCTACCCTTTTCTTAGACCTTAATCATGTCCCGAGTATTTTTTATATTGTTCCTAATTAGGAGTAATTACAATTCGTGGTTCAACAGAGCTGAATGGCCTAGAGCTTAACACTGGTTCATTTACATTGAGGCAAATCAAAACTGCAACAGATAATTTCAGTGATGCTAATAAGATTGGAGAAGGTGATTTTGGGTCTGTATACAAGGTAATCTATCACTTTCTCAATTAGAAAACATTATATTGAACATGCTTTGTGCTAAGTCAAAGATTAATAGTGTCTTTTAATGAAGGGAGTATTGCAAGATGGTACCTTAATAGCTGTAAAACAACTTTCGTCTAAATCAAAGCAAGGAAATAGGGAGTTCTTGAATGAATTAGGCGTGATTTCTGCATTGCAACACCCGAATCTTGTGAAGCTGCATGGATGTTGTATAGAAGGAAATCAGTTGTTGCTTGCTTATGAGTACATGGAAAATAACAGTCTTGCCCGTGCTTTATTTGGTATTTTTCCTATAATTTTAATTGGTATTTGTAGAAATTGTTACATTAAGGTATAGATGGAAAAAATTGGCGGGGCCGTCATGCTGGGTTACGGTCCAAACATGTTTTTTCTTCTCTTTTACTTTACTTATTTATTTTTACCACATGGGTTGAAGGGCCTAAAGAGTGGCAGATGGTACTTGATTGGCCAACAAGATACAGGATTTGCATTGATATAGCGAGAGGTTTGGCTTTTCTACATGAAGAATCAAGATTAAAGATTGTGCACAGAGACATCAAAGCCACTAATGTCCTGCTTGATAAAAATATAAACGCCAAAATTTCGGATTTTGGTTTGGCTAAGCTTGATGAAGAGGACAACACCCATATAAGCACTCGTGTTGCTGGCACTTAGTGAGTCATTTAGCACTCTCTATAACTTATTGTTCTTTATCCCTGTTCAGGGTTTACTAGTTTAACCATCATTCAACACTAGAGATGGGAAATGGGCACGTTGAGTATTGTGCCTACCGAATAGGTGGTATTGAACCAAAAAGGTTTCCCAAAAAGCTAAATTGATATAAAATTTGTAGTATTTCAGTGTAAGTTGTTTTGAATTAAAAGATTAGGATGTTATATATGTATTTCTCAATTTTTATTTTTATTTTGGAACTGTTTGATGCTAAATAGAACAAAATGGAACCATTTGCAAGCAAGTGCATTGAAATAGTCACACTATTAAAATTTCATCAATCACACTTGTGATTTGTCTTTTTTTTTCCAATTTTCAGTGGATATATGGCTCCTGAATATGCATTGCGTGGTTACCTAACGGATAAAGCAGATGTCTACAGCTATGGAATTGTTCTCTTAGAGATTGTGAGTGGAATGCCCAACGTATCTGATAGGGCAAAGGAGAATCATTTTGTTCTGCTTGATCGGGTAAATAACAAACTCCTTTTTTAACCCATGTATTTGCATGTATTAGTCATATACTTTATTTCCAGAGGCGAAAAAAAAACCGACCAAAGCAGGTTTTGTGTCAAACATAGTTTTTTTTAAACGTCTCATAAGTTATTAAAGCGTTAAATATGACTACAGAAAATTCAATATTTGATAAATAACTTAAATATTTTAATAGTAGCAATTATAACCTTAAAGCATTAAAACTGCACTTTGACTCTCCTTAAACCACATTATATGCGTGTTACCCTTTTCCGTAAAACTTAACCCAAAAACTCAAGGTTGTCATATTTACTTATTTTAGGCCATTGCTTTGAACAATACTGGCAACATAATGGAGCTAGTTGACTCGAGGCTAAATTCAGAATATGACTTGCAAGAGATGATGGTTGTTATAAATCTAGCTCTACTATGCACTACAATATCTCCAACCGAGAGGCCTACAATGTCGTCTGTGGTTAGCATGCTTGAAGGAAGAATAGTTCCCCAATCATCGGTTGGCAAACAAAGCATGTCAATGACTAAAATGGATCAAGAAAAAATGATGAAGCAACTTGAGAGTACAAATGAGAGCCAAACTGAGGAAATGTTAATTCCATATAGTGATTCGTCAATGTCTGCTGTTGATCTGTATCCAGTCGATCGTTTCAGTGAGTATAATACATTTGTAATACATTTGTATAAGGAATTTTAGAGCGGTGATGCAAAGAAGCTGTTATCTTAGAGCGGTTAGTGCTTACCTATATCTTACATTTGTCGTCGTGACTAAATGATAGAATGAATTTATAATACATTTGTATAAGGAAATTTATTTGTTCACACTTCATATTACTATATACCATAAGATATTGTCACGTGGCCCCTGGTATCATGATAAGTTTTGTGAAAACATTTAGCACATTATACCATATTCTCCTTAACCATTTTATCAACTGTGAAAGTTTCACGCTTATCGCCTATTCCTAACACTACTACAAAATGTGGGTTTTAGACCTTACATAGACCCTTTCAGAAAAACACATGTCGAAATGCGTATTTTCCCGGGCAAGAGTTATTTAGACCGGTGCAAATAAGACAATCCGGTCTATATGACTTTTTTGGCTATATATAAAATGTATGTATTTTTGTATATCTTTTATAGCTTATTGCTGTGAAAAAACTGCTTATTTTTGGACAAAATGCTTGTTTGTGATTTGTTTTTTGCAATAATAGATATTAACCTGTCACAAACCGAAATTTCAAGTCATAATTTTACTATTTTTATTTACTTATTGCCCTACTTTAAGTAAACTTACTCTTACCAGGAAAGTTACCTGCAAGACGTCGAATTCTAGTAATTTAACTTTAATCAATTCTAGACTATGCTCATTCTACTTGTATATGCATTATATCCCCCACATACTTATTTTCATATGGAATATTTTAATTTTTCATTTCTACGCTAAATTTACACTTTTTACGTTTTACTGCTTAATGCCTTCAAGCGCTTTTAAGTTTTACCGACATTCAATACTTCTAAGGTTCGAAATACATAAAATACCAAATTTAGTCATTTTAAGCTAAATATAATATTTTTATAAAATTACTACTTTTATGATATTTATTTTGACAATTATGCTTAAAACCGCATTAATAACTTTCCGTTGGCCCTTAAAGTATACACCGTATCTTAAAATTCTTGTACAAAATAAAAATGACCATTCCCTTCCCTTCCCCCTCGCTGACCAAACGTAAGAGCCCCATTGGGCACTTGTCTTTGTTGCTTGTAAAATCTCCCATTTCACTTACTTAAGCATGCATATCCCTTTTAATCATTCATTTGGTTATAACTCTTCACTTAACACTCAAAGTTTTCTCTCCTCTTCTTGGTCTCCCGCTTGTGCCATACAACATCAAGACCACCATCACCATCTCCATTAATTTTTCTACTTCAAAAATCTTGTGCATCTCTACTAGTCAATAATCTTGGGAAGTAACTTGTGTCTTTTTAATCTCATTTTGGGTTATTAGAGGTTTCACTAGGATTAAGCTTAAAAAACTCTTGCATGCATTATTTTGGATTATTTGATCAAGTTTTTATAGGATTATTAGGTGTTAGATTAGTTAGTTTAGGCTTGATTAGGTTTTGATTGCAAGAGTTGTTGGGTAACTTGATTTCTATTCTTGTTTTCATCTTAGTTATGCATGATTAAACACCCTCATTTTTATTTAAAAATCATCATGCTCCTGGACATATTAAATATTTTGATGCCTAAAAAGATTCTCATGGTTGGTCTTTACAATTTATACACAAAAACTAGTTTAAGAATCATAAGGAAACAAGGTTTTGAAAGATGAATCTGTCCAAGTTTGTACCTATTGCAAAACGACTAAACCATTTTGTCTCACTGGGTTTTTGGTCTAAATAAATATATAGGGATGTAGCCCTATGTCTCAGGGTCATTTTTCTGAAAGGCCTGAGTCTAAAAACATCCCGATGAAATTATAAGAAATTAAATGGTAAAACATGTCGGAAAACGCGCACCAGATTTCTTTTGGAAAACGCTCATAGATCTGAGCATTTATGGAACTTGTCCCTTCCTTATGAAATATAGATAACCCTTTAACTTGAATTTTACCGTAAGTCTCACATTAATCGAGGCTCTAGAACTCCAGATAAATACGTTTTAGCGAGACTAGTTAGTTGCTATCAAAATCAGACTTGTATACATTGGGATAGGGAGGTGATACTCACACCACCTTTTTTGATTATTTCACCACAATCTGTGCATTGCAGTTTATACAGTACAAACTACAATGCACATATTATGGTGCAATAATAAAAAAAGGTGGTGTGAGTATCAATTCCCTATATAATCTATTTTTCCAGTTAGGTTATGCAATTTTTAGGACATTATGACCCACCAAACCGTGTTGTACACTTAGAGACCTTTCCAATAATATAAAAAACTTAATTTCATTACTTACAGCTTAAAAGCGGCGGGCCAATGAAGTCAGGATTTCTAGTAAATTCCTAACAGCACTACGTATAAACTTGTGTAGCCTTATAAAAATATTATATTTGATCTTTGACTTTATAAAAACCATATTACTAACTTATATTATGATATAATAAACCTAATAAACTATATAAACTTAATTATAAGTTACTTCCTCCGTCCCAAAATATAAGTCCATTTTGACTTTTTCTTTCTAACTTTGACCTTAATTATTTTTTTTATATAATACTTGATGAAAAGTATACTATTGAAAATAAATTTAAAACACAATTCATTTATATATTTAGCATCAAGTATTATATGACATGCTTAAGAAAAAATTACACGTTTGGTCCTGTATACCTAAATAAATAACTTTAGTGCTTAAAGTCGCTTTTATTACACCATTGATACCTATTTTTAAACTCAAGCAGCTATTTAGTCCCTATTTTGATGGGCGCATGCAAAATTGCTAAGTGTTTCGGCGTCAATAGTCCTTCTTAATATACTTTTTGCACCGCTTGGTCCTTATTTTATAGAAAAAATTATACGCTTGGTCCGTGGTATACCGTTTTTACGCTTTTGTCTATTATCCGAGCCATTCGCTTATCCGCTTCCCATTTTTTCGCTATCCGCTTTTTACGCTGCCGTATTTTATTCTTGTTGCTGTTTGCCGCTTTTATTCGTTTGTTCGCGACCGCCGCGTATATTTATTCGCGCTGCTCGTTACGCCGCCCGTTGTTTTACGCTTTTCGCTGTTTTACGCTTTGTTCGTGCTTATCCGCTGCTCGCTTTATTCATTTTCGCCAAAGTACGCTTTTATCCATTTTCGCCTATTTTTATGCCGGGCCGCTTTTAGCTGCACTGCGCATTCGGTATCGTCGCTTTATTTGTTTCTCGCCATTTTTGTGGTTTTGTCCTTTTTTCTGCTGCCCGCTGTTTTCCGCTTTTTGTTCCGATTTTATCCGTTTCATTTGTTTATTCGCTGCCTCGTTGTTTTACAACGGCTAAAACGTGAAAAATGACCTAAATGGATAAAAACATAAAAAGGCGAAAACGGATAAAAACTAAATCCAAAACGGATACCAAACAGACAAAAAAACGCATAAAAACCGGTGAAAACTAATAAAAACGAATCTAAAACGGATAAAAATGCATAAAAACGTGAAAAACGGGCTAAAACGAAAAAGCCAATGAAAAAGGATAAAAACGAAATAACGCTAAAACGGATAAAAACGACAAAACGTAAAACAATTTAAAACGGAAAAGGGACAAAACGTAAAAATCGCAAAAACTAATAAAAACGAATCTAAAACGGATAAAATCACAAAAACGTGAAAAACGCAAGTAAAACGTAAAAAACGAATCTAAAAACGGGATAAAACGCGTAAAATGGCCGCAAAACTGATAAAAACGAACTAAGACGACATAAAAAATACAAACTAAAAAAATCGCGAAAAACAATAAACAACGAACGGAAACGGATAAAAACATACAAAAACGTAAAAATACGGGCGAAAACGTAAAAAAAATGGACGAAAACCGATAAAAAAGTAAAAAAATCGTTGAAAACGGATAAAAAAACAGACAAAAACATATAAAACACTAAAAGGATAAAACTAAAAAACAATTTTAAAAACTAAAAAAATGGGGAAAACGGATAAAAACGGACAAAACATAAAAAAAACGGGGGTATACCACAGGGACCAAACGTGTAATTTTTTCTTTAAAAAATGCGATCAATTCAAGGCAAAATTATTAACGGTTGACTAACAAATAAAACACTTAACGACTGCACTAACGCCCATCCAAAATTGGGACTAAATGAGTGCAAGGTTTCAAAATAGGTATCTGTGGTAATAAAACGACTTAGGGACTAAAGTTGTTATTTAGGTATTATACCACATGGACTCAAACGCGTAATTTTTTTCAAAATTCATTATGTTCAAATTGGAAAGAAAAGTCAAAATGGACTTCAATATTCAAGGAGGGAGTATTACTCATTATTCCAGCCTAAGACATGTTATATTTCTATATAGGTTCCTTGTGATTTTTTCGATTTCTTGATCATTCTACGCCCGAATCACTACTACTTGTTGCGTGGTGAGTTTATAGCCTCGTGATTTACTTACTATTTGCTCTATAAAACCTCGAAGGAGATACGCTAGTTTTACAAACCCAACACAAATGATTTTTTGTATGCTTGACCCAAATATATGCTTTATAGAAATTGAGTACCTCTTGCCCAAAAAGTACCTAATTTCATGAAACGCTAATTACACACTTGGTAAATGCTAGTATTACTTAATAGATCTATTGTTTAACATACTTTGTCCTGGGTGAGTAGCCACTTGAATACATGTCAAACGGACACATAATATTGACAATTAAGGTAGATGGAAATTATATTCTTATGGGCAGTATTACATTATTGGTTAATAGTCATGAGCTAATCAAACATAATATTTTTTCCTGACTTGTATGTGTGGCAATGTCAATCAATGAACAATACTTGTGTTTTACTTATTACTTATTAAACTCTATGGATTCACTCAACTTTTTTGTTGACTTTTTAGTATGTCTTATCTCAGGTCCATAAGGCGATAGAAGGTTGGAAAGCATTTTGAGTCTTTAGCATGTTTTAAGACTTTTATTATCATGAACCATTCTATGAATTTTAAACTTCTTATGTTTATGTAACTTGATATTTGGGACCACTTTATTTTGTAAACTATGATTTCACTTATATTTATCGAATGGTGTATTTTCGAAAACGTCTCAATATAGAGGTTGTTTACTATGATTTTTACTGTGAAACCAGGAAGTAACACCCAATCACCATTCAGCTGCTATTCCAAATTTGAGGGTGTTATAGAGTTACCAGAGCCTAAGTTATAGAGAACTAGGTTGGATCCAAGAGCTAGACTATAACTATTTTCAACACTCCTACTTCATCGCTTTATACATCTTACCCGCTTTAATTACTATTTTCCGAAGCCTATCATTATATAAATAATTATTTACATACATACTATATAATTATCAACCGTGATATGTCGTATATTTTCAAGACATTATGTCACACCCTGCCTCCCCCAAGCATGCACCAGATTCACCCGAGCATGCACTAGAGTCACCGAAAGCATGCACCGGATTCAACATGGCACATGCCGGATTCACAGACTATGCACCTTCACCTGAGGTACATGCACAGGCACGTTTATCGCCCGATTGAGTTGCATATTTTACTGATGATGATATAACATTGGATATGGATAAGGATGAGGAGTTGAAGGAGGATCCGGAGATGTATGAGTTTGATGTGGAGGAGGAGCCGGAGGAGGATCTTAAAATTGATGAGGATCCTGAAGAGGAACCTTAGGAGGGGTCTGATGTAGAGATGGATGAGGATATAGCTACGATGATGATTTAGACGAGGATGTTGCGGCGGGTTGATGGCTCCCACTATACCATGAGCTACTGTTAGATCACCTACGTCAATAGTATACCGCTTCACCATAGATCACCTACCCCAAAGATTACATGTTTCACCCGCTAGATCACCCACACATATGTTACATGATTCATCTACTAGATCTCCCACACTTGTATCACCCACTCCATCTGCCAGATTACCCACACCACTACCCTTACTTGCATCTTCTACTCATTACCACCTGCCTCCATTTATACCACCTACCCACAGAGGCACTACTCCTTCCTGCACAGCTCGGATCAGTGTTAGGATACCCAGAGTCCTCTCCCCATTTCAAGTGTTAGCCGAATGAGGAGTTGTACCCCCTCGCAAGAGGTTTTGTTTTCTTCGTGCCCCCTCGCAAGAGGTTTTGTTTTCTTCGTGCACCCTCGACTACCGATTCTGATTCAGATTGTTAATACAAATAAACCTGAAAAAACCTTATTAATATTTTACAATATTCTTATGTTTTTTCGATAACAATCGTTAAATCATTTTAACGAAATAAATAAAATACGTAAAGCTTTGAGCAAATAGTTTACTAACATATCTTACTAACAATAAACCATTAAACATGTTTAGTTAAATAGTTGATAGAAAACAAAAACCATTTTTATAAAAAACCTACAAGTAACTTTGGTTACTTAGATTTTAGATCAAATATATCTTGTAATATATATATATATATATATATATATATATATATGTTGGGTAAACCATGATCCATAACCCATATCTATGACCCATGCCCATGATCTATGCCCATGACCCATGTGCATTTACATCATGCATTGAAATCATGTTGGGTTAAATCCATGACCCATGACCCATTGTCTATATACATTGTATCTAGTTGGGTACCCATGACCCAAAGTCCATGACCCATGGTGCATTACCCATAACCCATAACCCGGTTTGTAACCCAAGACCCGAACTGTTTTCATCAAACAGTCGGATCCGTCGGTTTGTACTAGCCAGATCTCTTTGTGAAGAGATCCGGGGGATCTGGGTGAAGAGTAGGCAGAATTGCCTACAAATAGTGAGCTATTTCTTCTTTGTTGCTCACCATTTTAGACATATCTTCTTTCTATGTTCTAAACTCTCTAACCTCAAATCTAAGGATCTTCTATGTAGCTTTTCTCTTTGTGATTCTCTAGGTTCCTCTTAAAGGCGAGATCACAACCTCTTGAAGACTTGCAAGCTCAAGGTCATGAGTGGTAAGTTCGTCTCCATCAAGACCACTGAATTGAATCCTCTTGATGTTTCTTCTTTTCTTCCATAAGTGTGTTATGTAGTTGAAGGTGTTGGTGTCTTGTACTAATAGGTGTATTCGATATGGGTTGCCGAAGTGTGTTGTAATACTTGGTATGTAGGGTGTTGGTTCCTCCATTGTAATGGAACCCGGTATCTAGCCTTGTACCAGATAAAGTGTAGGCAATGTAGGTTTGGTTCTACCTTGTGTGAAGAACCCGATATTTAGCTTTGTACCGGATAAAGTGTAAGAAATGTTGTGAAGGCTTCTCCGCCACATAAAGGAGCTTGTGGTGTGTAGTGATTAAAAACTTTCGAGTTGGGTACTAGGGGAGTGGAGTAGGGCAAGGAAGGTGTTGGGAATTCTGTGAAACAGTGATTCTGCTGATCTAGAAACAATGGATTCTGCTGAAGAAGAGTTTCTGCTGAAGTACTATAAACATACAAAGTAGGAACTATGCTGAAGTAGTGAAGCAGCTGAAGTACCGGCAAAGTGGAATCTGCTGGTACTGTCGCGGAAATTCCATCAAGTAGTGAAGCGTGGAATCTGCCAAGTACTGGCCGTAGAATCTACTGAAGTAGTGAAGGTACTGAAGTATGAAGCCATGGAATCTGCTGAAGTAGTGAAGCTATGGAATCTCCTGATGTAGTAAAGAGTGGATTCTGCTGAAGTTATATTTATGCTGAAGTAGTAAAGCGTAAATCGTGATTCCGCTGATAGTGTGAATCCATGTAAGAAAGGCAGGCGCTGTATTATTTATATATTAGCCCATCTTTATTATTGTACTGCCCAAGGTAGCATGGGCATGTGTGTGGGAAAAAACAAATGCTTAGTTGCATGCTTGTCTAGGTGCATGCGTAGTCTATATGTGTTTGCATTTATTTATTTGCATGCTTCTTTTCCCAAGAAAGGGAATAGTGTTCCTTGTCTATAAAAGGAACTTAGGTCTATTGTATTGAAAAAAACTTTTGAGGAAAAACAAAAGTAAAACCTCTTTAGAGAGAGGGTAAAAAATCCATAGAGGATCATTAGTTATATTTGAAAAACCTTGTTGGTAACTTTGATTGTGTTCTTATTATTCCGCTGTGCATGTTCAATCATTGTTATTATACACTCTAGTTGAGTCCGGATCTTAGATTTAACAATTGGTACCAGAGAGGGTGGCTCTTGATCTAGATGTTACAAGGTTTTTCGAAGAAAAGATTCAAAACTCGAAGTTGTTAATAATTTTCGTAGTGTTTCTGCTGGGCTGTTTTTAAACAGCGATAACTTTTTCTTGAACCGTTGGATCAAGCTACAATTTTTTCTGGTGGATTTCTATATATTCATCTAGAGTTTCACCGGAGGGATTGTCAATCAGAGCTCTCAATCAAAAGTTATTAGCTGTCAAAGTCTGCTGAAAAAGTTCCGTAAGAATACTACAAAGCATCGTTTTGAAACATATCTTCAACCGTTGGATCGCATAAAATTTGGACTGGAAGTTCTTGGTATATCAAGGAAGGTTTCCACTAGAGGGATAGTTGAAAGCCTCTACAGAAAGTTATAAGGGCTAGAAAATCGCCAGGACACCTCTTTGAAAGAGAAAAGTGCGACAAGAATAAGGAATTGTTGAAGCAGTTTTGCACCAGATCTGATGGTGAATTGAAGCAGTTTTGATGAATGTCAGATCCACTCTTGAGGTATCATATTTTTATATCATCAATCAATTTAGTTGGCTGGGAAAATAATTAAACCGTTTATATAATAAAACTGGTTTTCGGACTTGAGTGGGATCCACAAGAAGCTTTTGTCATTTTGATTGGTTGCGTATGAATTAATTGGTCCCAAATATTTGATTGGTCCATTTTTGTATAATGTTGTACTGATCTCGTTTTGTGTCTAAGATATTCATATGTTCACCATAAATTAGATTATGACATGTTATTTAATGCACGAGTTGGTGTTTTGATTTGATTCGATTAGTGGGGTCGCATATCATTATATATTGGTCATTCATTGCTGTTTTTCATCGTGAGATTGGTCAAAGTAGGAATTCACATGGAAAGTTAAATTGGATGGGTGCATATGGTTTTTTTTTGGGTCCCTCTACACTATACAGTATTTGAGTTTGATTCAATTAATTTAAATCAAAGAAGTGACAACTTAGTTGTCGACAAAGAAATCAAAAGACTATCATATTAGAGGTCAAATATTGCGGCACCTTTGTGTTGTGCTTATTTTAATTGGTAATTGCACTGGGTCTCGATTGCTAGTGGTTCCTCAAGTGAATCATCACGCGGGGATTGGTTGATTCAAACAATTTCATTGAACCAAAGCTTTACCGTCGGCCCCCTAGTCAAATCGGATAGGTGATACTAGTTTATTTCTCATTGCGGATTACTTGTTACCGCTGCAGCTCACATGAGATATCATATTTATTATGTCATTGGTTTGTGATACTCCGCTTATTTAATTAGTGTGTGATCACGTGGGAATATTTGCATGTGCAATTGGTAGTTGTTTTATTTAAGGCGTAATTCAAGATGATGAGCAAGGAAGATTATTATAAAGGTTTTGTGAAGGATATGCGTCGGTCTCTAATTGCGTTCATGGGCATCTCTCGTGTACATACTTGTGATTATAGTTGTAAAGAGAGATATAATGAACTAAAAGAAGCCTATGATACTATGAAACCTAAGTACAATGAATGCTATGTTGATAATGAAGCTCATAAACTAGCATTAAAAACACTAGAAAGACAAAAGGTATGGTTTCAAAAGAATCAAGTGGCTTATGAGGAAAAGATTAGGGTGCTAGAAAGTGATCTAGAATTTGCTAGAATTGATTTAAAGCGCACTGAGAAAGAAAAAGCTACTGTAGTCTCTGAAAACCTAGTGCTAAAAGAGAAACTAGATGAAGAAAATGCTAGGCATAATCAATGGTTAATTTCAGGTGACAATCTAGCTAAAGAAATCTATAACAGTCAATCTGTGACCTCTGGATTAGGTTTAGGTTTTCAAAAGCATGTAGGATTGGAAGCTAGGAATGATGGGCGTAAATCCACCCCAGCAGGCTTAGCTAATTTTAAAAAGGAAGGTGATTTACATGGCCCCGGACCCATTAGAGGTGAATTCATGCCCATTGACCTGTCCATTACAGTTGACTTTGATGGATCACACCATTTATATGGCAAAAAGTCAAGTGACTTGCTAGACCTTAATAGCAAACCTAATGACTCTGTCTCTTGTTCTATAAGTGACAAGTCTTCAGATTTAAAGTCCACTGACTATACCTCATGTGATTCAAGTGAAAAGTCTGACTCACCTAGGCACACACCCAAGACCACACCCAAATCAAAAGTAGCAGATGATGAGCCCAAAACAAAGCCAGTTGCTTATTCTATTAAACACAATTTTGCTTCTACTTCTGTTTCTGATAAGGTTATGTGTAATAAACAAAGTTGTGCTAAGGATAAGTTGTTTAAGAAGAAATCTTGTTTTGTGTGTGGTAGTAAACTCCATCTTATTAAAGACTGTGATTATCATGAGAAAAAGATGGGTGTTTCCTCTGGCCACAAGACTTCTAGACCCACATGGACTAATGTTGCTAGTATTCCTCCATTTGTTCCCAAAGTTGCTCATGTGAAACCAGGTAAACCTGTTCCTACTGGTAAACCAAAGGTGTATGCATCTGTTTCTGCTGACAGGCTTAATAGGCCTTTCCAGCCTCTCTGTGTGGAGGATATTCTTCACAAGGTACTACTGGATGGTGGAACAGTAAGGCTAGGCTTATGCCCTATAGACCTAAAAGTTCTTATTTTCAGTCATATACACCTTATGTATCTCATATGAATAAGGCACATGGTGGAGTTAGTGTGGCAAATGTTGTTAAGCCCTCAACATGTTATTCTTGGAAAACTCAAAGGAAAGGTTCATTCTGGGTACCCAAGAACAATAGTCTTTGTCAGGTGCATTGATTGAGGGGAGGCATAATCCTAAGGGGAGGCTTATTGTTGTATTTTTTTATTCTAACCATTTTTGCAGCTATTGAATCCTCATACTTAGGGGAGGCTTAGTGTGTCTGCTGACACTACAACTGTCTTTGGTTTCTGCTGCTGCTTGATGGTATCTTTTACTTGTTTTGGTTATTTTTATTCCTTCTTAATCTTAGTAAAAAAAAAATTCCGTGTTATTTCTTGTGTTTAGTGATTAAAAAAAAAACTCTAACCTCAGCTCCGGTTCAGCTTCTTCTTTGCTTGCGTGTTTTGGTGTTGGTTCATTACTACACCACTCATGGTTTTCATCTCACCATGTCTTTCTGACACAAGAGTTGGCTAGCCCACAAGATTATGGCTTGTGGTAAAGGTCCTGAAATCCATAAATGGTAATCAACTCACCATGATGATGACAACATTCCATCAAAGAGTTGGCTAGTCCCGAGCAAACGGCCATGTAAAGACACATCAAATCCGTTTATATGGTTGCTGGTTTGCTAATAAATCAGATGGTTATCAGGGTACCATGGTTTTCGAACTTAAACATTTGGCTACTCCAGTAGTGATGGCTATTGGTAAAGAGATATCAAATCCATTATTTTCGATGATTCACCTCTCACAGGAGTTAACACACCTGGATGTGATGAGAATAGTTTGAAACTGATATGTATTGATGTACATTTTGTCATTTGTTGGTACAATCCTCTAGTTCTGAACTTTTTAAAGATCTGGAAACTGGAACTTAACTGATACAATCCTCTTGGATTCTACAATCAGTCTCATTTAAATTCCAGTTTAGGGGAGGATTGTTGGGAATTTCCTGGAAATAGTTGATTCCTGCTGATCTAGAAACAATGGATTCTCAATGAAGAAGAGTTTCTGCTGAAGTACTATAAACATACAAAGTAGGAACTATGTTAAGTAGTGAAGTACTGAAGTACTCAAGCAAAGTGGAATCAAGCAATCGAAGCCGTGAAATTCTATCAAGTAGTGAAGCAGCTGGAATCTGCCAAGTACTGCCGTGGAATCTATCAAGTAGTGAAGCGTTCAAGTACTGAAGCCATGGAATCTGCTGGTAGTGAAGCTATGGAATCTCCTCGATGTAGTAGAGTGGATTCTCACTGGCTGAAGTTATATTTATGTGAAGTAGTAAAGGTAAATCGTGATTCTACCTGATAGTGTGAATCCATGTAAGAAAGCAAGGCGCTGTATTATTTATATATTAGCCCATCTTTATTATTGTACTGCCCAAGGTAGCATGGGCATGTGTGTGGGACAAAACAAATGCTTAGTTGCATGCTTGTCTAGGTGCATGCGTAGTCTATATGTGTTTGCATTTATTTATTTGCATGCTTCTTTTCCCAAGAAAGGGAATAGTGTTCCTTGTCTATAAAAGGAACTTAGGTATATTGTATTGAAAAAAACTTTTGAGGAAAAACAAAAGTAAAACCTCTTTAGAGAGAGGGTAAAAAATCCATAGAGGATCATTAGTTATATTTGAAAAACCTTGTTGGTAACTTTGATTGTGTTCTTATTATTCCGTTGTGCATGTTCAATCATTGTTATTATACACTCTAGTTGAGTCCGGATCTTAGATTTAACAATTGGTATCAGAGAGGGTGGCTCTTGATCTAGATGTTACAAGGTTTTTCGAAGAAAAGATTCAAAACTCGGGTTGTTAATAATTTTCGTAGTGTTTCTGCTGGGCTGTTTTTAAACAGCGATAACTTTTTCTTGAACCGTTGGATCAAGCTACAATTTTTTCTGGTGGATTTCTATATATTCATCTAGAGTTTCACCGGAGGGATTGTCAATCAGAGCTCTCAATCAAAAGTTATTAGCTGTCAAAGTCTGCTGAAAAAGTTCCGTAAGAATACTACAGCACTGTTTTGAAACAGTCATATCTTCTTCGTTAACCGTTGGATCGGCATAAAATTTGGACTGGAAGTTCTTGGTATATCAAGGAAGGTTTCCACTAGAGGGATAGTTGATCTGAGCCTCTGACAGAAAGTTATAAGGGCTAGAAAACTGCTGCAGACACTCTTTGAAAGAGAAAAGGGGCAGCAAGAATAAGGAATTGTTGAAGCAGTTTTGCACCAGATCTGATGGTGAATTGAAGCAGTTTTGATGAATGTCAGATCCACTCTTGAGGTATCATATTTTTATATCATCAATCAATTTAGTTGGCTGGGAAAATAATTAAACCGTTTATATAATAAAACTGGTTTTCGGACTTGAGTGGGATCCACAAGAAGCTTTTGTCATTTTGATTGGTTGCGTATGAATTAATTGGTCCCAAATATTTGATTGGTCCATTTTTGTATAATGTTGTACTGATCTCGTTTTGTGTCTAAGATATTCATATGTTCACCATAAATTAGATTATGACATGTTATTTAATGCACGAGTTGGTGTTTTGATTTGATTCGATTAGTGGGGTCAGTACATCATTATATTGGTCATTCATTGCTGTTTTTCATCGTGAGATTGGTCAAAGTAGGAATTCACATGGAAAGTTAAATTGGATGGGTGCATATGGTTTTTTTTTGGGTCCCTCTACACGCATACAGTATTTGAGTTTGATTCAATTAATTTAAATCAAAGAAGTGACAACTTGGGGTTGTCAGACAGCAAATCAAAAGACTATCATATTAGAGGTCAAATATTGCGGCACCTTTGTGTTGTGCTTATTTTTAATTGGTAATTGTGGGTCTCGGATTGCTAGTGGTTCCCTCGTTAAGTGAATCATCACGTGGGATTGGTTGATTCAAACAATTTCATTGAACCAAAGCTATTACCTGTCCCCCTAGTCAAATCGGATAGGGATACTAGTTTATTTCTGTTGATTACTTGTTACTGCTGCAGTTCACATGAGATATCATATTTATTATGTCATTGGTTTGTGATACTCCGTTTTATTTAATTAGTGTGTGATCACGTGGGAATATTTGCATGTGCAATTGGTAGTTGTTTTATTTAAGGCAGAATTCAAGATGATGAGCAAGGAAGATTATTATAAAGGTTTTGCTGAAGGATATGCCGGTCCTCTAATTGCGTTCATGGGCATCTCTCAGGTACATACTTGTGATTATAGTTGTAAAGAGAGATATAATGAACTAAAAGAAGCCTATGATACTATGAAACCTAAGTACAATGAATGCTATGTTGATAATGAAGCTCATAAACTAGCATTAAAAACACTAGAAAGACAAAAGGTATGGTTTCAAAAGAATCAAGTGGCTTATGAGGAAAAGATTAGGGTGCTAGAAAGTGATCTAGAATTTGCTAGAATTGATTTAAAGCGCACTGAGAAAGAAAAAGCTACTGTAGTCTCTGAAAACCTAGTGCTAAAAGAGAAACTAGATGAAGAAAATGCTAGGCATAATCAATGGTTAATTTCAGGTGACAATCTAGCTAAAGAAATCTATAACAGTCAATCTGTGACCTCTGGATTAGGTTTAGGTTTTCAAAAGTATGTAGGATTGGAAGCTAGGAATGATGGGCGTAAATCCACCCCAGCAGGCTTAGCTAATTTTAAAAAGGAAGGTGATTTACATGCTGTCCCTGGACCCATTAGAGGTGAATTCATGCCTATTGACCTGTCCATTACAGTTGACTTTGATGGATCACACCATTTATATGGCAAAAAGTCAAGTGACTTGCTAGACCTTAATAGCAAACCTAATGACTCTGTCTCTTGTTCTATAAGTGACAAGTCTTCAGATTTAAAGTCCACTGACTATACCTCATGTGATTCAAGTGAAAAGTCTGACTCACCTAGGCACACACCCAAGACCACACCCAAATCAAAAGTAGTGATGATGAGCCCAAAACAGCCAGTTGCTTATTCTATTAAACACAATTTTGTTTCTACTGTTCTCGATAAGGTTATGTGTAATAAACAAAGTTGTGCTAAGGATAAGTCGTTTAAGAAGAAATCTTGTTTTGTGTGTGGTAGTAAACTCCATCTTATTAAAGACCGTGATTATCATGAGAAAAGGATGGGTGTTTCCTCTGGCCACAAGACTTCTAGACCCACATGGACTAATGTTGCTAGTATTCCTCCATTTGTTCCCAAAGTTGCTCATGTGAAACCAAAACCTCGTTCTACCGGTAAACCAAAGGTGTATGCATCTCTGCTTCTCACGACAGTTTAATAGGCCTTTCCAGCCCTCCTCTGGTGGAGGATATTCTTCACAAGGTACTACTGGATGGTGGAACAGTAAGGCTAGGCTTATGCCCTATAGACCTAAAAGTTCTTATTTTCAGTCATATACACCTTATGTATCTCATATGAATAAGGCACATGGTGGAGTTAGTGTGGCAAATGTTGTTAAGCCCTCAACATGTTATTCTTGGAAAACTCAAAGGAAAGGTTCATTCTGGGTACCCAAGAACAATAGTCTTTGTCAGGTGCATTGATTGAGGGGAGGCATAATCCTAAGGGGAGGCTTATTGTTGTATTTTTTTTATTCTAACCATTTTGCAATTGTTGAATCCTCATACTTAAGGGGAGGCTTAGTGTTTCTGTTGACACTACAACTCCGTTTTGGTTTCTCTGCCGCTTTGATGGTATCTTTTACTTGTTTTGGTTATTTTTATTCCTTCTTAATCTTAGTAAAAAAAAAAAAAAAAAAAAAAAATCCGTGTTATTTCTTGTGTTTAGTGATTAAAAAAAAAAAAAAAAAAAAACTCTAACCTCACTGTTCTCTTCTCTGTTGTAGGTTTTGGTGTTGGTTCATTACTACACCACTCATGGTTTTCATCTCACCATGTCTTTCTGACACAAGAGTTGGCTAGCCCACAAGATTATGGCTTGTGGTAAAGGCTGCGGAAATCCATAAATGGTAATCAACTCACCATGATGATGACGGCATTCCATCAAAGAGTTGGCTAGTCCTGAGCAAACGGCTACAGGTAAAGACACATCAAATCCGTTTATATGGTTGCTGGTTTGCTAATAAATCAGATGGTTATCAGTGTACCATGGTTTTCGAACTTAAACATTTGGCTACTCCAGTAGTGATGGCTATTGGTAAAGAGATATCAAATCCATTATTTTCGATGATTCACCTCTCACAGGAGTTAACACACCTGGATGTGATGAGAATAGTTTGAAACTGATATGTATTGATGTACATTTTGTCATTTGTTGGTACAATCCTCTAGTTCTGAACTTTTTAAAGATCTGGAAACTGGAACTTAACTGATACAATCCTCTTGGATTCTACAATCAGTCTCATTTAAATTCCAGTTTAGGGGAGGATTGTTGGGAATTCTGTGAAATGTTGATTCTGCTGATCTAGAAACAATGGATTCTCAAGAAGAGTTTCACTGAAGTACTATAAACATACAAAGTAGGAACTATGTCGGTAGTGAAGTACTGAAGTAAGTACCGAAGCAGTGGAATCACTGGGGCATCAGTCCGTGAAATCTATGAAGTGAGAAGCAAATGGAATCAAGTACTGGGCATCAAGCCGTGGAATCTACTGAAGTAGTGAAGCGTACCAAGTACTGAAGCCATGGAATCTGCTGAAGTAGTGAAGCTATGGAATCTCCTGATGTAGTAAAGAGTGGATTCTGCTGGGTTATATTTATGTGAAGTAGTAAAGCGTAAATCGTGATTCTGCTGATAGTGTGAATCCACGTAAGAAAGGCAAAGGCGCTGTATATTTATATATTAGCCCATCTTTATTATTGTAATGCCAAGGTAGCATGGGCATGTGTGTGGGACAAAACAAATGCTTAGTTGCATGCTTGTCTAGGTGCATGCGTAGTCTATATGTGTTTGCATTTATTTATTTGCATGCTTCTTTTCCCAAGAAAGGGAATAGTGTTCCTTGTCTATAAAAGGAACTTAGGTCTATTGTATTGAAAAAAACTTTTGAGGAAAAACAAAAGTAAAACCTCTTTAGAGAGAGGGTAAAAAATCCATAGAGGATCATTAGTTATATTTGAAAAACCTTGTTGGTAACTTTGATTGTGTTCTTATTATTCCGCTGTGCATGTTCAATCATTGTTATTATACACTCTAGTTGAGTCCGGATCTTGGATTTAACAGAAGGTGTCCATGTAGCCGAACCACTATAAATACTTGTGTTGTGGTTCTGTATCTCTTTCTCTATCTTGAGCATATGATAAAGATTTAAAACGTACACTTTTAAGGGGTCATTTAAGCCCTTAATCGACCACTTTTATATTTGTTACTGCTTAATCGTTCCTTTTCACTTTTTAGGTCTTTTAGAAGCAAAATGCTGGAATGATGCACATTTGAACGAAAACCTTAATGACGGCGATCTGACGGCGTCCCACCTATAAGGCGACGCCGTCGCACTTGTAAATCTATATATAGAATTCGATTTTTCTGCATTTAGGGAGGTAGACTTTTGGAGTAAAAACCCTAAACGTTTGTAGTCTGACTTAGACAGTATCTTAGGGTCCCAAACCCTATTTTACACATCAAGATAAGTGTTTTAATCCAAAGTTTCATTATGTCTTCATTTGATTGTGTGTATGCTTGCTTGTTTAACATGTCTAGCTAAATTTCTTGTGTGTTTGCTTAGATCTATGAAACCTAGTTGTTAATTATTGTTAGGTTGTCTCTTATCTTAATTGTAATTGGCTTAGGAGTGCAACTAGGCCTTCGTAGTGTTTAATGCTTGAGTAATCTTTGTGAAAGTAAGTTTATGAATGAATTTGCGGATTTCGTAGGCTAAACTCAAAGGTAACCTCAGAGAGTTAGGGCATAGGCACACCCTACGACTTTAGAAAATACAACACATTAAGATAAGGTGTGACAATTCAACCATCAATAAAAGATAACTAGGGGTAATAGTATATAGGTAAACACATTTTTAATCATCATACGAGCACACATCAAATAGACATAGCTACCCGTAGTATTAGATAATTAGATAGTAGAAGTAATCGGTAGAAGTACCACCCCCCAAACCAATTGCCCCGAGATTTTACCTTAGCTTTCTAAAAAACCAATAAAATATTAAAAAAAAAAAATCATCCTCAACCCCCACGTTAGCGTAATACATTTCTTGCTTGCATTCCTATTCCCCTAGAGAACGATATCAATCCTCGAGGCTTACCCAATACTACACTACAATGATTAGGTTCACTGCCTATGTGGTTGAAAAACTTGCTCGAAGAAAAGGAAGTTCCTTTGACCCTGAACGTGCTTCGTACGCGCATCAAGTTTTTGGCGCCACTGCCAGGGAATAGAATAGCTAGTTAGATCTCTATCTTGTTTAGGTTCCCTTGCTTGATTCCTATCAAGTAAGATTTTTTCTCATTTTTAGCTTCTTGTAGTCTATCCCCCTTCTTCGTGACTTTGTTCGTAGCCCCATCACTTTTCATCATGGAAGGTGATAACCCACCACCACATCTACCACTTCCCATCGACCCACCTCCAATTGACCCGCAAAGAGGCCGTAATCTTGGTGAATACTCTAGACCGAGCCACCAAGGCTATAGGAACACCATTGAGCTTCCCGATCAAGCTTAAACTACGGCCCTGCGATCCGACACCATCCAATTGGTGAAAAACGGATGTGCATTCCATGAACTTCATTCCGAAGATTCTAATCAGCATCTCAAGGACTTCCTAAAAATTGTTGATTCCATCGACCTTGATGCTACCACATGGGAGACCACGCGTTTGCGTCTCTTCCAATTCTCTCTACGGGACCAAGCTAGTAATTGGCTTGAGCGACTTCCCACCGGAAGCATCTCAAGTTGGGATGATCTCACCACTCTTTTTCTAGCCCAATTTTTCCCACCGGGGAGAACTACCAAACTTAGGAATGACATCTTGATGTTCCAACAACATTAAGGTGAATCTATCTACGAGGCATGGACTCGATTCAAGGACTTACTCCATAAAGTCCCTCATCATGGCATCGATCTTTGGCTTCAAGTCCAAATCTGTTATGATCATGTCAACTTCTCAACTAGGCAAACCATCGACCAAGCGGCCGGTGGCAAACATAGTGAACTCACCGCGGAAGAATCATGGGGGTACAATAGAGGACCTTTCCCTCTATGACAACGAAAGTTGGAATGACCCCCGTGAGTTGCCCAAAACCATCAAGGCAATATCCTTGCCTCCCATTGACTCACAAACTTCCAATTGTAGGATGCTCGAACTTGAAGATCAAGTCAAATTCCTAATGAGCTCCTACGAGAATCCTAAGTCTTCAAGCCAAGTGAACAAAGTCTCTTCCTTGTGTGAGATATGTAGTGGTCCCCATGACACTCGTACTTGCACGAGACTCCCCGAACAAGCTTCCGTGGCCTACGCAACCTCGCGTACCAATGGGATGGGAGGGAGATTCCCCACAACACCCGGACCTAGGACTTTCAATGATGCCCAAGAAGCATGGAGGGGCAATCCCGACTATAATTGTGGAAAAACCAAAGAATTCACCTCTAATGATTCCCCATGGTCCCACTCCCACGGCCCTAGTCAACAAAACATAGAAGGGATGTTGCAACACCTAGTTACATCCCAAGAAGCTCAAATAGCCAAGCTTTTGGATCGCTTTAACCAACAACAAGCCTAGATGGATAGGAAGATAAATAACTTTTTGAAATCCATGACCAATAGTGATAGGAAGACCACCGAAAAGGTTAATGCCATCTCGACTCATTCTCTCGAAGATTCCGGTGTGAAAATTAAGGACCCAAGCAAGTACTTCGAAACTAGGGATCCCTCTTCATCCAACCATGTTCAATTCGTCAATGCCATCACCTTAGTAATACCAAATAGGAATAGTGATGAAGCAAACCATGAGACTATGCTTGAGGTTATTGAAACTCCTAAGGATGAATCAACCAACGAAGTAGACGAAGTAGGTGATGAATACTTCAATAAGTTTCCTAAGGAAGAAGAACTTTCCTGCCACCCACACCTAGTGCGCTACCTTCATCACATGTATGTTAGGAGAAGCCCACAAATCATCTTTGGAAATCCTAGAAATCTCAACATACCTTGTTGCATAGGACATATTTTTGTGGCAAAGGCCTACATTGATCGCAAATCCCTAATAAACATCATGACTAGCACATATTATAATTGGGTAATAAAGAAACCTATCCCAAATAGGCAAGACCCAGATGATCCTAGAGTTAGTTGTAATTTCCTTGGTAGAGTTAAGGGATTGCCCGTCTATGTAGGTAGTTTCACGTACCTTACGGATTTCATGATTGTGGAGGATATTAGTACGACCATAGATCCTAGCTTGTCCCATGTAGTTCTAGGAAAACCATTCATAGAAAACACCGGGATGACTTATGCTCCGTCGTTAGGAATAGTTAGATTCAAGGATGAGACCAATGTCATAGCTTACTAAATGCCATTTAAGATTGAGAAGTTATCATCACTATCCAATGATGAAAAGGAGCTTAAGCTATCGGTCTACTATAGGAATGAGAAGGATAAGGAGACATGAGTAGATTATGTGATGAATAAGATTTTTGGGTTCTATAAGGATTGTTTGAAATTAGGACCGGAATATAGAACCAATTGGGGGGAAGATGACTTCTTAGAAAGATGCACGATAGGGCATAACTATACCATGGAAAACCCCAATAGAGATCGTCATGAGGAAAAAGATGACGATAAGGAAGTCACGTAGGAGCACGACTTCGAGTCTAGCTACAACACTCATAAATAAAGAAAAGCGCTTCGTAGGAAGAAACTTATGCTTAATTGTTTGCTTGTTTGTGTGTCATATATCTTTTTCATTGATGTATGTTCTCATGTTTGATTTTGTGAAAATGCTTTATTTTGTCTTTAACCTCGTCTTAATTACATATAAAGGTATTTTACAAAAAGATAAGTGTAGGGAAGATTACATACGTTTTTAAAGAACGTGAACATGAGAATTACAATTAGTGAAATTGATGTATATGTGTATTTGTTAGAGTCAAATGCTTGTATCGAGTTATAATGGATGTTTTGCAGGAATTTTTCCAGGTTTGAAAGATGTAATTTTTCCGAATTTTTCGGAAAATCGCAGCAGTACCGCTTTCATGAAAACCCGACGGCGGGGATTAAAGCCGACGACGTCAGTCAAGCGTAAACTTAACAATTTTTTTCCTGTTTCGCGCTACTTATAAATTTTGGAAATTCTCATGTCTTAATTTTCCAAAAATCAGCAAAACATCCATTCCACAAGCATTATATCTTAGTGTAGTTGTGTCATATATAGTTTACCACGATTTTACGCTAAGGTTTCGCTTTGCTTTCATAAGTGTGCAGGTTATATTTGGCGAGAAGAAGAAACTCAACATTGGATGAAGCTTATCACGTATGCATTCTTCTTGGAAAAGAATTTAATCGCAACTTCACACGGATCCTACCGAGCTAATCGTGGGAGTACTAGTTTCTTTCTCTTTTACTTACCTTCCTTTATCATAACTTTGATATTTTCAGGGAACATTGGGGACAATGTTCAGTTTAAGTGTAGAGAGGGAGAATAAAACGGGAACTTAGAAACTATCCTTATCCTTGATTATTTGTCTTGTCCTTGGTAAATTGTGTAATAAACTATGAGAAATAATTGTTAAGGGCAATTTTAGCGCCAAATTTAAATTTTTTTATGACATGTACGAGCTAAAACTTTAGTCTTAATAAAGCGTCTCATGGATAGGAGTTATATGACTAGCACAAAACCGTTTACCACTCAAACTGTGTTGTACACTTAGAGACCTTTCCAATGATATAAAAAACTTAATTTCATTACTTACAGCTTAAAAGCGGCGGGCCAATGAAGTCAGGATTTCTAGTAAATTCCTAACAGCACTACGTATAAACTTGTGTAGCCTTATAAAAATATTATATTTGATCTTTGACTTTATAAAAACCATATTACTAACTTATATTATGATATAATAAACCTAATAAACTATATAAACTTAATTATAAGTTACTTCCTCCGTCCCAAAATATAAGTCCATTTTGACTTTTTCTTTCTAACTTTGACCTTAATTATTTTTTTTATATAATACTTGATGAAAAGTATACTATTGAAAATAAATTTAAAACACAATTCATTTATATATTTAGCATCAAGTATTATATGACACAAAAAATTAGAAAAAATTACACGTTTGGTCCATATGGTATACCCAAATAACAACTTTAGTTCCTAAGTCGTTTTTATTACACCACAGATACCTATTTTTGAAACCTTGCACTCATTTATTCCCTATTTTGGATTCCGTTAAGTGTTTTGCGCTGTTAGTCATTCGTTAATAATTTTTGCACCGTTAGTCCTTATTTTTTAAAGAAAAAATTACACGTTTTGTCCTTGTGGTATACCCCCGTTTTTTTATGTTTTTATCCGTTTTCGTTCGTTTTTATCCGTTTCCCCCCATTTTTTTTTCGTTTTTCGTCCGTTTTTTACGCTTTCCAGTATTTTTACGCTTTTGTATGTTTTATCCGCTTCGTTCGTTGTTTATTCGCTGCCACGCTTTTGTCCGTTTTTCCGCTTTTATCCGTCTTAGTTCGCTTTTTATCCGCTACCATTTTTACGCTTTTATCCGCTTGCCGTTTTTTACGCTACCCGCTTTTCTACGCTTTTGTCTCTGCTTTTATCCGCTGCTCATTTTTATCGCCAGCTTTTACGCTTTTGTCCCTTTTTCGCTCGTTGTTTGGTTTGTTTCACGCTTATCCGCCCGCAATTTTACGGGTATCCGCTGCTCGCTTTTTAATGCGCTACCGCTTTTGTTCTGCTTTTATCCGCTGCTCGCTTTTTATTCGCTACACAGTTTTGTACAATGCTTTAAATCGTTGTATCCGTTGCTCAAGTTTTTATCCGTTATGCTTTTTGTTTATGCTTTAGCGACCGCTGTCCGTTTTTACGCTTCGCCGCTGTTTTACGTTGTTTCATTTATCCGCTGCTCATGTTTTATTATTTTCGCCGCCAGTGCTTTTTTCATTCATTTTTACGCTGGCGCTTTTACGCTTTTCATGTTTCTATCCTGATTCGTCGTTATTTGTTTTCGCCGATTTTTATTCCGCGCTTTTTTCCGTTTCCGTTTTCTTGTTTTACGTTTTGTTCAGTATCCGACAAGTATTCGCTTTTATCCGCTCGCTGTTTTTACAACGGGCTAAAAACGTAAAACGGATAAAGACATAAAAAGGCTAAAAACGGATAAAAATGAACTAAAACGGATACAAACCGACAAAACGCATAAAACCGCGGTGGAAACGTAATAAAACGAATAAAACGAATCTAAAAACGATAAAACGAAAATAACGCTTAAAACGACAAAAACGTGAAACAACGGGCTTAAAACGGAAAAGGGACAAAACGTGAAATAATGGCAAAAACCACATAATAAAACGCATTAAAACGGATAAAACATACAAAACGCTAAAACGAAAAAACTAACTAAAAACGATAAAACGTAAGAACATGGGCTAAAACGATAAAAACGAACTAAGACGGCATAAAAACGGACAAAAACGGAAAAAGGACAAAACGGACAAAACGAAAAAACGGCTTAAAACGTAATAAACAACGAACGGAAACGGATAAAAACATACAAAAACGTAAAAATACGGGCGAAAACTTAAAAAAAATGGACGAAAACCGATAAAAAAGTAAAAAAAAAATTGTTGAAAACGGATAAAAATGCAGAAAAACGACGAAACATATAAAAAAACGTATCGGCGAAAAAGGGATAAAACGAAAAACGCGACAAAAACTAAAAAAACGGGGGAAATCGGATAAAAACAAACGAAAACGGATAAAAACGGACAAAACGTAAAAAAACGGGGGTATACCACAGGGACCAAACGTGTAATTTTTTCTTTAAAAAATAAGGACTAACGGTGCAAAAATTATTAACGAAGGACTAACAGCGCAAAACACTTAACGGATTGCACTAACGCCCATCCAAAATAGGGACTAAATGAGTGCAAGTTTTCAAAAATAGGTATCTGTGGTGTAATAAAAACGACTTAGGGACTAAATTTGTTATTTAGGTAGACCACATGGACCAAACGTGTAATTTTTTCAAAAAATTCATTATGTTCAAATTGGAAAGAAAAAGTCAAAATGGACTTCAATATTGGGGCGAAGGGAGTATTATTCATTATTTCCCCAAGCCTAAGACATGTTATATTTCCTATATAAGTTCCTTGTGATTTTTCGCGATTTCTTGATCATTCTCACGTTCCGATCACTACTACTTGTTGCGGGTGAGTTTATAGCCTCGCATTTACTTACTTATTTGCTCTATAAAACCTCGAGAAGGAGATAATGCTAGCTAGTTTTTACAACTGCATTAATAAATGATTTTTTGTATGCTTGACCCAAATATATGCTTTATAGAAATTGAGTACCTCTTGCCTGAAAAGTACCGAATTTCATGAAACGTTAATTACACACTTGGTAAATGCTAGTATTGCGAATAGATCTATTGGGTTTAACATACTTTTTCTGGGTGAGTAGCGCTCACTTGAATACATGTCAAACGGACACATAATATTGACAATTAAGGTAGATGGAAATTATACCTTCTATGGGCAGTATTACATTATTGGTTAACGTTCGTAGTCATGAGCTCAATGCTATAATATTTTTTCCTGACTTGTATGTGTGACAATGTCAATCAATGAATAATACTTGTGTTTTACTTATTACTTATTAAACTCTATGGATTCACTCAACTTTTTTGTTGACTTTTTAGTATGTCTTATCTCAGGTCCATAAGGCGATAGAAGGTTGGAAAGCATTTTGAGTCTTTAGCATGTTTTAAGACTTTTATTATCATGAACCATTCTATGAATTTTTAAACTTCTTATGTTTATGTAACTTGATATTTGGGACCACTTTATTTTGTAAACTATGATTTCACTTATATTTATCGAATGGTGTATTTTTGAAAACGTCTCAATATAGAGGCCGCTTTTCTATGATTTGAATGTGAAACCAGTAACACCCAATCACCATTCGTCAAGCTATTCCAAATTTGAGGGTTTTATAGAGTTACCAGAGCCTAAGTTATAGAGAACTAGGTTGCTTTCATTACCTAGACTATAACTATTTTCAACACTCGATTTCCCTATCGCCTTATACATCTTACCCGCTTTTATTATTTTCCCTGAGCTTCACTATTATATAAATAATTATTTACATACATACTATATAATTACCGCGATATGTCGATATTTTCAAGACATTATGTCACACCTCGCTTCCCCCAAGCATGCACTCGGATTCACCCGAAAGCAAGACTAGATTCACCTGAGCATGCACCGGATTCAACATGGCACATGCCGGATTCACAGACCATGCACCTTCACCTGAGGTACATGCACAGGCACGTTTATCGCCCGATTGAGTTGCATATTTTACTGATGATGATATAACATTGGATATGGATAAGGATGAGGAGTCGAAGGAGGATCCGGAGATGTATGAGTTTGATGTGGAGGAGGAGCCGGAGGAGGATCTTAAAATGGATGAGGATCCTTAAGAGGAACCTTAGGAGGGGTCTGATGTAGAGATGGATGAGGATATAGCTAATAATGATGATTTAGACGAGGATGTTGTGAGTGGTTGATGGCTCCCACTATACCATAGAGAGCTACTGTTAGATCACCTACGCCAATAGTACCTGCTTCACCTGTTAGATCATCTACCCCAGCATTACATGTTTCACCCGCTAGATCACCCACACATATGTTACATGCTTCATCTACTAGATCTCCCACACCTGTATCACCCACTCCATCGGCCAGATTACCCACACCACTACCCTTACTTGCATCTTCTACTCATTACCACCTGCCTCCATTTATACCACCTACCCACAGAGGCACTACTCCTTCCTGCACAGCTCGGATCAGTGTTAGGATACCCAGAGTCCTCTCCCCTGATTTCCAGGCAGAGTTAGCCGACAGAGAGTTGTACCCCCTCGCAAGAGGTTTTGTTTTCTTCGTGCACCCTCGACTACCGATTCTGATTCAGATTGTTAATACAAATAAACCGTAAAAACCTTTATTAATATTTTACAATATTCTTATGTTTTTTCGATAACAATCGTTAAATCATTTTAACGAAATAAATAAAATACGTAAAGCTTTGAGCAAATAGTTTACTAACATATCTTACTAACAATAAACCATTAAACATGTTTAGTTAAATAGTTGATAGAAAACAAAAACCATTTTTATAAAAAACCTACAAGTAACTTTGGTTACTTAGATTTTAGATCAAATATATCTTGTAATATATATATATATATATATATATATATATATATATATATATATATATATATATATATATATATATATATATATATATATATATATGTTGGGTAAACCATGATCCATAACCCATATCTATGACCCATGCCCATGATCTATGCCCATGACCCATGTGCATTTACATCATGCATTTACATCATGTTGGGTTAAATCCATGACCCATGACCCATTGTCTATATACATTGTATCTAGTTGGGTACCCATGACCCAAAGTCCATGACCCATGGTGCATTACCCATAACCCATAACCCGGTTTGTAACCCAAGACCCGAACTGTTTTCATCAAACAGCCGGATCCGTCGGTTTGTACTAGCCAGATCTCTTTGTGAAGAGATCCGGGGGATCTGGGTGAAGAGTAGGCAGAATTGCCTACAAATAGTGAGCTATTTCTTCTTTGTTGCTCACCATTTTAGACATATCTTCTTTCTATGTTCTAAACTCTCTAACCTCAAATCTAAGGATCTTCTATGTAGCTTTTCTCTTTGTGATTCTCTAGGTTCCTCTTAAAGGCGAGATCACAACCTCTTGAAGACTTGCAAGCTCAAGGTCATGAGTGGCTAAGCTTCGTCTCCATCAAGACCACTGAATTGAATCCTCTTGATGTTTCTTCTTTTCTTCCATAAGTGTGTTATGTAGTTGAAGGTGTTGGTGTCTTGTACTAATAGGTGTATTTGATATGGGTTGTCGAAGTGTGTTGTAATACTTGGTATGTAGGGTGTTGGTTCCTCCATTGTAATGGAACCCGGTATCTAGCCTTGTACCAGATAAAGTGTAGGCAATGTAGGTTTGGTTCTACCTTGTGTGAAGAACCCGATATTTAGCTTTGTACCGGATAAAGTGTAAGAAATGTTGTGAAGGCTTCTCCGCCACATAAAGGAGCTTGTGGTGTGTAGTGATTAAAAACTTTCGAGTTGGGTACTAGGGGAGTGGAGTAGGGCAAGGAAGGTGTCCATGTAGCCGAACCACTATAAATACTTGTGTTGTGGTTCTGTATCTCTTTCTCTATCTTGAGCATATGATAAAGATTTAAAACGTACACTTTTAAGGGGTCATTTAAGCCCTTAATCGAATTAATTACCACTTTTATATTTGTTACTGCTTAATCGTTCCTTTTCACTTTTTAGGTCTTTTAGAAGCAAAATGCTGGAATGATGCACATTTGAACGAAAACCTTAATGACGGCGATCTGACGGCGTCCCACCTATAAGGCGACGCCACAAGACTTGTAAATCTATATATAGAATTGATTTTTCTCATTTAGGGAGGTAGACTTTTGGAGTAAAAACCCTAAACGTTTGTAGTCTGACTTAGACAGTATCTTAGGGTCCCAAACCCTATTTTACACATCAAGATAAGTGTTTTAATCCAAAGTTTCATTATGTCTTCATTTGATTGTGTGTATGCTTGCTTGTTTAACATGTCTAGCTAAATTTCTTGTGTGTTTGCTTAGATCTATGAAACCTAGTTGTTAATTATTGTTAGGTTGTCTCTTATCTTAATTGTAATTGGCTTAGGAGTGCAACTAGGCCTTCGTAGTGTTTAATGCTTGAGTAATCTTTGTGAAAGTAAGTTTATGAATGAATTTGCGGATTTCGTAGGCTAAACTCAAAGGTAACCTCAGAGAATTAGGGCATAGGCACACCCTACGACTTTAGAAAATACAACACATTAAGATAAGGTGTGACAATTCAACCATCAATAAAAGATAACTAGGGGGTAATAGTATATAGGTAAACACATTTTTAATCATCATACGAGCACACATCAAATAGACATAGCTACCCGTAGTATTAGATAATTAGATAGTAGAAGTAATCGGTAGAAGTACCACCCCCAATCTAATTGCCCCGAGATTTTACCTTAGCTTTCTAAAAAACCAATAAAATATTAAAAAAAAAAAAATCATCCTCAACCCCCACGTTAGCGTAATACATTTCTTGCTTGCATTCCTATTCCCCTAGAGAACGATATCAATCCTCGAGGCTTACCCAATACTACACTACAATGATTAGGTTCACTGCCTATGTGGTTGAAAAACTTGCTCGAAGAAAAGGAAGTTCCTTTGACCCTAAACGTGCTTCGTACGCGCATCAAGTTTTTGGCGCCACTGCCAGGGAATAGAATAGCTAGTTAGATCTCTATCTTGTTTAGGTTCCCTTGCTTGATTCCTATCAAGTAAGATTTTTTCTCATTTTTAGCTTCCTTGTAGTCTATCCCCCTTCTTCGTGACTTTGTTCGTAGCCCCATCACTTTTCATCATGGAAGGTGATAACCCACCACCACATCAACCACTTCCCATCGACCCACCTCCAATTGACCCGAAAAGAGGCCGTAATCTTGGTGAATACTCTAGACCGAGCCACCAAGGCTATAGGAACACCATTGAGCTTCCCGATCAAGCTCAAACTACGGACCTGCGATCCGACACCATCCAATTGGTGCAAAACGGATGTGCATTCCATGGACTTCATTCCGAAGATCCTAATCAGCATCTCAAGGACTTCCTAAAAATTGTTGATTCCATCGACCTTGATGCTACCACATGGGAGACCACGCGTTTGCGTCTCTTCCAATTCTCTCTACGGGACCAAGCTAGTAATTGGCTTGAGCGACTTCCCATCGGAAGCATCTCAAGTTGGGATGATCTCACCACTCGTTTTCTCGCCCAATTTTTCCCACCGGGGAGAACTACCAAATTTAGGAATGACATCTTGATGTTCCAACAACATTAAGGTGAATCTCTCTAAGAGGCATGGACTCGATTCAAGGACTTACTACGTAAAGTCCCTCATCATGGCATCGATCTTTGGCTTCAAGTCCAAATTGCTTATTTATCATGTCAACTTCTCAACTAGGCAAACCATCGACCAAGCGGCCGGTGGCAAACATAGTGAACTCACCGCGGAAGAATCGTGGGGTACAATAGAGGACCTTTCCCTCTATGACAACGAAAGTTGGAATGACCCCCGTGAGTTGCCCAAAACCATCAAGGCAATATCCTTGCCTCCCATTGACTCACAAACTTCCAATCGTAGGATGCTCGAACTTGAAGATCAAGTCAAATTCCTAATGAGCTCCTACGAGAATCCTAGGTCTTCACGCCAAGTGAACAAAGTCTCTTCCTTGTGTGAGATATGTAGTAGTCCCCATGACACTCGTATTTTGCATGAGACTCCCAACAAGCTTCCGTGGACTACGATCCTCGTACCAATGGGATGGGAGGGAGATTCCCCACAACACCCGGACCTAGGACTTTCAATGATGCCCAAGAAGCATGGAGGGGCAATCCCGACTATAATTGGGGACAAACCAAAGAATTCACCTCTAATGATTCCCCATGGTCCCACTCCCACGGCCCTAGTCAACAAAACATAGAAGGGATGTTGCAACACCTAGTTACATCCCAAGAAGCTCAAATAGCCAAGCTTTTGGATCGCTTTAACCAACAACAAGCCTAGATGGATAGGAAGATAGATAACTTTTTGAAATCCATGACCAATACTGATAGGAAGACCACCGAAAAGGTTAATGCCAGCTCGACTCATTCTCCCAAAGATTCCGGTGTGAAAATTAAGGACCTAAGCAAGTACTTCGAAACTAGGGATCCCTCTTCATCCAAGCATGTTCAATTCGTCAATGCCATCACCTTAGTAATACCAAATAGGAATAGTGATGAAGCAAACCATGAGACTATGCTTGAGGTTATTGAAACTCCTAAGGATGAATCAACCAACGAAGTAGACGAAGTAGGTGATGAATACTTCAATAAGTTTCCTACGGAATGAAGAACTTTCATGCCACCCACACCTAGTGCGCTACCTTCATCACATGTATGTTAGGAGAAGCCCACGAATCATCTTTGGAAATCCTAGAAATCTCAACATACCTTGTTACATAGGACATATTTTTGTGGCAAAGGCCTACATTGATCGCAAATCCCTAATAAACATCATGACTAGCAAATATTATAATTGGGTAATGAAGAAACCTATCCCAAATAGGCAAGACCCCGATGATCCTAGAGTTAGTTGTAATTTCCTTGGTAGAGTTAAGGGATTGCCCGTCTATGTAGGTAGTTTCACGTACGTTATGGATTTCGTGATTGTGGAGGATATTAGTACGACCATAGATCCTAGCTTGTCCCATGTAGTTCTAGGAAAACCATTCATAGAAAACACCGGGATGACTTATGCTCCGTCGTTAGGAATTGTTAGATTCAAGGATGAGACCGATGGCATAGCTTACTAAATGCCATTTAAGATTGAGAAGTTATCATCACTATCCAATGATGAAAAGGAGCTTAAGCTATCGGTCTACTATAGGAATGAGAAGGATAAGGAGAAAGGAGTAGATTATGTGATGAATAAGATTTTTGGGTTCTATAAGGATTGTTTGAAATTAGGACCGGAATATAGAACCAATTGGGGGGAAGATGACTTCTTAGAAAGATGCACGATAGGGCATAACTATACCATGGAAAACCCCAATAGAGATCGTCATGAGGAAAAAGATGACGATAAGGAAGTCACGTAGGAGCACGACTTCGAGTCTAGCTACAACACTCATAAATAAAGTAAAGCGCTTCGTAGGAGGAAACCTATGCTTAATTGTTTGCTTGTTTGTGTGTCATATATCTTTTTCATTGTTGTATGTTCTCATGTTTGATTTTGTGAAAATGCTTTATTTTATCTTTAACCTCGTCTTAATTACATATAAAGGTATTTTACAAAAAGATAAGTGTAGAAGATTACATATGCTTTTAAAGAACGTGAACATAAGAATTACAATTAGTGAAATTGATGTATATGTGTGTTTGTTAGAGTCAAATGCTTGTATCGAGTCATAATGGATGTTTTGCAGGATTTTTCCAGGTTTTAAAGATGTAATTTTTCCGAATTTTTCAGAAAACGCAGCAGACCGGTTCAGTCATGAAACCGACGGCCAGGATTAAAGCCGACGACGCCGTCAAGCGTAAAACAACTTTAACAATTTTTTCGTTTTCTGTGCTACTTATAAATTTTTGGAAATTCTCAAGTCTTAATTTTCTAGAAAATCTGAAAACATCCATTCCACAAGCATTATATCTTAGTGTAGTTGTGTCATATATAGTTTACCACCGATTTTATGCAAGGTTTCGCTTTGCTTTCATAAGTGTGCAGGTTATATTTGGCGAGAAGAAGAAACTCAGCATTGGATGAAGCTTATCACGTATGCATTCTTCTTGGAAAAGAATTTAATAGCAACTTCACACGGATCCTACCGAGTTAATCAGGGGAGTATTAGTTTCTTTCTCTTTTACTTACCTTCCTTTATCATAACTTTGATACTTTCAGGGAACATTGGGGACAATGTTCAGTTTAAGTGTAGAGAGGGAGAATAAAACGGAAACTTATAAACTATCCTTATCCTTGATTATTTGTCTTGTCCTTGGTAAATTGTGTAATAAACTATGAGAAATATTTGTTAAGGGCAATTTTAAATTTAAAATTTTTTATGACATGTACGAGCTAAAACTTTAGTCTTAATAAAGTGTCTCATGGATAGGAGTTATATGACTAGCACAAAACTGTTTACCACTCAAATTCCACCCAAAAAATGTGAGGTTCGCCCCTAGATCTTTAATAATAAAAGCATTCACCTTTAATGCTTAGAGAGTGTACCGGTAGTATAATAGATTCTAGAACTTATTTTGTGATGCATTCCGAGATCGCTAGTGAGACTACACTTGTGTAGTTAAGAATAACTAAATGATAAGAGGCATTAGGATAACCCTTGTTTGAAACCCGTATTATAATTACTTCTTTCACATCGGTTGAGTAATTACCCCACACCCTTGCGATGTACTCATCTTTAGTACACGATACCCCTAGTTAACCCCTCAGAGCCTATTCTTTTCGCGGTTCTCGTGATGTTTCGGTTTTCCGGAATATTAATGAAGAGCATTGTTTACAATCCACCCCCAAATGTACACCCAAATCGCCTTAGCCTACCTTGTATGCACTCACCTTTAGTGCATTATTGTTATCATTACTAAACCCTTAGTTCAATTACCTAGTTACTTGCATGGTTGCTATGTCGAGTCATATCTTTTGTACACAGTTTTGGGATGATTGGGACTCATGGGAAAAAGTAATATTTTATGGAGTAACGGAAAGTAACGTTAAATTCAAATTCCCTTTGTCTACTTAATTAAATACTCCAAGTGTTTTTGATCTTTTCAAATCGGGTCAATTAGTGTTAGAGAAATAAAAAATCAAGTGTAGGGATGCTTCTATAAATCCCTTATATTTTGATGTTATCTTAGAGGATGGTAGAGTAAAAAAAATCGAAGAAAGAGTGTGTTAAAAAAAATAAAAAATACATAAAATAGATGAAGAAAAACATACGGGCTACCATCCTTCATCTATCTTTATGTTTATGTTTTTAAAATCTATGTATGTTTGTTTCAGGTTATCTAGAGTTAGTGAGTCGAGTCTTGGCTTAGCAACGCCACACTTTTCATGCTTGAACTTAAGATTTTTGACTTGCCACCACTAAATATCCCCTATCCAACAAAACTCTTTGTTTCCCTAACGTAAGCCTAACGTTACAACCCTTGAAAAGACCTCTTAGATAGTTGTTCCTATGTGCTTACGCCAAAGCGATGGAGGTTTGATCTAGTCTCAAGCCTATGGTAATCTATGTACTATGCCATGTAATGAGTGTTTATCTTCCATTTCCATTTACTATATTTCATATAAACCTGAGAGATGAGAGAATCCAAACACCCCTTGTGAGGTGCTAGTATATAATTTCCGTACTTGTTATGCCTATTTCGGTGCTTTTACTTGTTATGAATTATTCTAAACCCATGCTTCATGCCCCATAACTTATAAATTGATTGGCCAAAAGCACATTTGATTGAGGACAAGCAAATACCAAGTGTAGGGATATTTGATAAGGATTTAAAACGTACACTTTTAAGAGGTCATTTAAGCACTTAATCGACCACTTTTATATCCGTACGCTAATTTCGTTATTTTCACTTTTTTAGGTCTTTTGAAAGCAATATGTTGGAATGATGCACATTTGGACGAAAAGGAGTGAATACATGAAGAAAATGGCAAAGTCAAGATCGAAGCCACTCAATCTGCTCAAAATTAACCTGACGGCGTCCCAACCATAGGGCGACGCCATCCCTTTCCACGAATTGATAAAATCATGCACCGACGGCCAGTGGAATTTTGCTCATACAACCTGACGGCCAAGGCTGAAGAAGAAGGGTGTCACTCATTTTCATCCTCGCATCTACCAGATCAGAATCACCCCACTTGAAGACTGCCGGCGCCGCAGAACTCCAAGGTGACGCCGTCCCATCGATGACTTGGCCAAGACGAAAACCCTAATGATGTATGACCGGCGTCCCACCTAAGGCTTATCGCCACACACTTGTAAATCTATATATAGAATTCAATTTTTTCTCAGATTTAGGGAGGTAGACTTTTGTAGTAAAACCCTAAACGTTTGTGTCCGATTTTGGACAAGATCTTAGGGTCCCAAACCCTATTTTACACATCAAGATAAGTGTTTTAATCTAAAGTTTCATTATGTCTTCAATTGATTGTGTGTAAGCCTTTCTGTTTAACATGTCTACCTAAATTTCTTGTGTGTTTTCTTAGATCTATGAAACCTAGTTTATAATTATTGTTAGGTTGTCTCTTATCTTAATTGTATTGGCTTAGGAGTAACTAGGCCTCGTTGTGTTTAATGCTTGAGTAATCTTTGTGAAAGTAAGTTTATGAATGAATTTGCGGATTTCGTAGGCTAAACTCAAAGGCAACCTCAAAGAGTTAGGCATAGCACACCTACGACTTTAGAAAATACAACGCTGCTAAGATAAGGTGTGATAATTCACCATCAATAAAATATAACTAGAGAGTAATAGTATCTAGGTAAACACATTTTTAATCATCATACGAACACACATCAAATAGACATAGCTACCCATAGTATTAGATAATTAGATAGTGAAGTAATCAGAGAAGTACCACCCCCAACCAATTGCCCCAGATTTTACCTTAGCTTTCTAAAAACCAATAAAAGATTAAAAAAAAGAAAAAAAATCATCCTCAACCCCTCACAAAGCGCAATACATTTCTTGCTAGCATTCCATTCCCCTAGAGAACGATATCAACCCTAGGCTTACCCAATATTACACTACAACGACAGGTTCATTGCCTAGGTGGTTGAAAAGCTTGCTCAAGAAAAAGAAGTCTTTTACTCAACGCTTCAGACGCCAAGACGATAGTTTATATATTCGCATAACTATCAATATCCAACACACACTCGAAATAGATTGACATAGGTCGATCTAAATACTTTAAAACTAAGTTTTATCTTAAAGTTATTCAACCCCATTCTAGTTTTCTACAATTGTAAATCGTATGCTGCTACTAAGTTTCTTAGCGTATATTGTACTTTAGAAACTTAAAACGATCAGTGAATGTTTGAAAACTACAAAGAAGTAAAATCCTTGGTTTACAAGAATAATTAAAACTATTTTAAAGATATTGATAGTTTGATTAATATGTTTTTCATTACTTATTTCCTAAGTAAACAGATACTTAAGTTTCTTTCTAAGTATCTTCATGATAGAATACTTCAAATACCTCTCAATTCAAGGAAAGATCTGTAACATATCGGATTTCACATACACATCATATCACTAACAAAGTAGGCGTATAATATAGATGAGTTTAGAGAGAGAAAGTTAGAGGTTTGGGAACTTTAGTGAGAGAAAGAAAAATCTTATTATGAGCTCCAACTCTCCACCTTGGGAGGTAGAGAGTATTTATAGTCTTACAAAAACGCCACCGACGGTGTGGATCGTGCATACAGAGGTAAAGACCCGTCCGTCTTCCACGGTGTTGCTTAACTAAATACTACTTAACATTAAATAACTACGACTACGAGCTTTCTATTGATTACATATACTTGAGGTGACCGACACTTTAACTACTGGATTTTCCAAATCCTAACAATCTCCCCTAAGGGAGGTCACCTCAAACACACATTAAATTACATAGAATACAAACAGATATTACATTGAGATTGTTCTTGAATTCTTGTTCATGTTCTTTGTTATGTAGCTCGTAGTCTTTGATTCTTCATTTTTGCATGTTTGGATAATCTGAGTGGAGGTCTTTAATTGATCCACGTGATAATGAGTTTTGAGCCGCTTTGAGATCATCAGCCATATTAAATCTCTAACTCATCCATTGTGGTGTTGGTATTATGTGATGTTGTGACTTTTGGACCGACATGCTCACATTCGGGATCATGATATATTCTTTTATCGAGTAGCGGAAGCTTTCGTTGATTCATGATATTAAATAAGAAAGGTAGCATGGAGTGAAAATATCGAGTCATTGATGCACTAATCATGATTTCTTTGAATGAATGTGTTGTGTGAGCATGCGCTATGGATTGACCGCTCCATTTCATCACCGCAAACGCTCGGGTGTACCGCATAAGACATTTAGCAATAGAGCGCACGAAAGTGTCTTTGATCACTTTCGATGAATTGAGGTACACGCCCACGGTTCCCGCTGATCACTACAAGTACCGCCTGTGATCGTGTATAATTCAAGAATTTTGACAGGTTTCAGCTGCTCTAGTCGTTCTCAACCGAACGTCTCAAAGAAGACAACACGGAGTGAGTGACCAAATAAAATGAGATTCACCGATTGATGAAAAGAGATTTGAAAACAATCATGTATTGCTCAATAGAAATTGTTTTTGCAATACAACGAAGGTTTTAATGAAAATCAATTATCAATCATAAACACCTTTTATTTTGAGAAATATACACGATCGATGTGCTAAAGAAAAGAGTTTTAAGCACAACGACCGGTTTTCAAAGGTATCCGCCAATCCATAACCTCGAACCGTGATTGATTCAAAAGATTGAATCGCCTCCATTGTTTCGTCAGCTTGTCACATGGTTGATCTATTTGATAGATCTCACATGTCACCTACCAGGAGCTTGTTTGATGTTGGCTCTAGAAGGCTTTCCATCTTCATTGTGAATATGTTTCATATCACTTGATGTTCGGCAATACCACAAGGATAATGCGTAGGACTCATAAGATATAATCTCTTTCCACATTGTGTGAAACAGAGAGTCTTCATTGAAAGTGTCCTAAAGAGATTTATTGATGATCTCGTGGCTCTAGACTCAATTGTGCATATTTGGTTCCTGTGCCGGAGACTAGGAGAGGGTCTCCTTCTTCAATATCAACAATCTCTAAGAGAAAGTCGATAGATTATGTCGGTTCCCCGTGAGAATGAAACAAGCCCTTTAAGAGGAACTTGAGTGGTTTGGGAAGTTGAAGTGCGTCACTGGGTCCATGACGTCTTGTCTTCAATACCGATGTTACCTTGGTAACCACCAAGAGTATATGAATTGAACACGGTTCTGCCCTAAGGTTGAATAAATGGAGGGCTATTTCTTTTCACCCTTTTCACATTCAATTCTTTTTCATTCTTCAACCCTTCAGTGCTTACCGAGACTTCATAACTAGAACCTTGTTGGGTTTATTCCAGATTAGCTCTGCCTCAACCGCACTCTTCCCATATTTTCATTTTTCTCCTTTTTTCATCATACCTAAGGACTTCTACACTATCTAGTGGATTGTCCCTGGGTAGATCCCTCCGTTCGCGGATCATGGAACCTCAACCTAACCTTATCAGCCTTATATCACCGTACATAAAGTAAAGTTGGTCGGTCTTTTGGTATTGTTCATCTGCCATTAGAACCAATTGAAAACCATTTGAAAATCAATCAAGATACTTGTGATATAGAATCAAAGCATTTTGTATCTTAATTGTTTTGATATTTTAGAAATGCTCCTCCTCAACATATGCATAAAAATTCAGAAATTGTTTAGCACATGGAGGCAAGAGATCTTTGAAATCGTTAGATTAAGAATGAAAGGTCCAATCTTTGATTAACATTTTCTAAAATGATCATCATCACTTCCCAATCAATTTGAGTAGATAAAACATTTTGAGGAAGGATGAGGTTTTCAAAGTTTGCTCCCCTCAATATGTGCCTCAAAGTTTGAAAGAGTTTTGCACATATTAGAGGGAATCTGCACTTAGAGACAATTCAATCACGTTTCAATAATTTGAGGTTTAAGATAGATGCTCCCTCTCAACATGTGCATGGAAAATTTGAAATCGTTTGTCACATGCGGGGAGGAAAACATGCTAAACACTTATGAAACCATTTATCGAATTATCGGTTTAAATCCAATTTAAATCACAAATTCTCCCCGATCACAATTATCAAATCATTTGAGATTTGTGATCTCTGTAGATTTAAATTGATTTTGAAAGCTTTAAGGAGAATTGTGACTTGATTATGAAAACGCTTTAACTGATAAGGATTGGATTTTGAGACTTTAAACTCCATTGATTAAACATGCATAATTATCTTTTGAAAACATAATAATTACCAAGGTCTGGAACCAATTGTATAACATTTTGTAAAATATTTAGAGTAGACCTTACTCATTTAAGTGCAAATTGTTTGAAAAGAACACTTTTTGATTTGATTGAAAAATCATTCTCCCCCTCAATCAATGACGAAGGTTGTTGATTGATGGATTGATATTTTGACACATGATAAGTTCATATGATTTTCAAAAATAGAGTCCGAAGTGTTTTCAAAACAATTGAGTTTTCAAAAGATTGCAAATATTTTTCAGAGGAATCTTTGGAAAGAAAAATATTTGAAGTTAAACATTTGTCTTGTTATATGACAAACATTTGTTTTTAGAATCAGAGCATTGGGTTTGAAACAAGAGATAAAGCATGGTCTCGTTTTTCTTTGAAAAGCGGGTTAATGCCTGAAATGACAATAAACCATTGTTTTACTTTCTCCCAAAAATATTTTTGATTTTTTTTTAAAACATTCGAACAACATCTAAAGTCCCGTGTCATTATTTGAATGAGAACACAAAGACCGTAGATATAATCGAATTGAGGTAAAAAAAACATGACAAAAAGACAATATTTTTTGAGATTTTTCAAGTTTTTCAATTTTTTATGGATTTTTGAAAGTTTTATATTTTTCTGTTTGCTTTTAGTAGGTTTTATAATTTTGTATTTTGCTTTTTGAATAAATATATACAGGATATAGAAGAAGGAAAGACCTTTACTCCTCGTCTTCCTCCCTAAGACGCTTTGAGTGTTTTCGTTGAAGGCTTTTCAAACCAAGTCGAGGAAGAATAAACTCAAAACGTTCTCTCGGAAGAGCTTTGGTGAAGATGTCCGCTAACTGGTATTCTGACTTCACAAAATAGAGTTCCACCACACCGTTTTCCACTTGCTCCCTGATGAAATGATGTCGGATGTCAATGTGCTTTGCTCTTGAGTGTTGAACGTTGTTGCATGAGAGAGCAATAGCACTTTTATTATCACAATACAGAGAGATTTTGTTGAATTCAAAGCCATAGTCAGATAATTGGGATCTCATCCAGAGGATTTGAGCACAACAAGATGACATGGCTATGTATTCAACCTTTGTAGAGGAAATAGAAGTACTCATTTGCTTCTTTGAAGACCAGCTCACAAGCTTATCACCCAAAAACCGAAAGCACCTCCGACGTACTTCGACGCGGTATCTTGACATCCCGCATGAGCATCCTGCATAGGTGTTAGTGACATACCAATGTCCTTCGGGTACCATAGTCCCATATTGATGGTTCCTTGGAGATACCGAAAGACCCGTTAAACCGCTTCAAGGTGCTTTTTAGTAGGCTTAGCCTGATATCTAGCACACATGCACACAAATAACAAGATGTCCTGGTCACTAGTTGTGAGGTACATCAGGGATCCAATCATACTACGATATTTCGTTTGATCTACCATGATCCCCGAGTGGTCCTCATCCAGCTTAGTACGTTCAATCATGGGAGTGTCAACAGTGTCACATGATACAAATCCAAATTTCTTTAAAATCTCATTTGCATATTTAGATTGATTTATAAAAATGCCTCCTGGACTTTGTGAAATTTGTAATCCCAAGAAAAATGACATTTGTCCCATCATTGACATTTGAAATTTGGAACCCATTTCATTGAAAAACGATCACATTCATTGGGTCAGTCGAGGCAAAGATAATATCATCAACATAAATTTGAACGTGAATTAAATGTTTGCCCGACTTCCGGGTGAACAATGTCGGATCAATCGCCTTTGTGAATCCAGGGATAGAAGAAACTTATATAGCGTATCATACCATGCCCTTGGAGCTTGCTTTAAACCGTAAAGAGCCTTCTTCAAACGATAGACGTGAGTAGGATGCTCGATTCAAAACTTCAGGTTGATGACGAACCACCTCTTTAAATCTCCATTAAGAAAGGCGGTTTTACATCCATCCGATACACAACCATGTTCTTGCTAGCAAAGATTAGCCAAGAAGATTTTGATTGCTTCAATACGAGCAACTGGAGCAAATGATTCTTCAAAGTCAATACCCTCTTTTTGACGGTATCCTTTGGCAACCAATCGAGCCTTGTTCTTTAAGACATCACCATGCTCATCAAGTTTCACTTTGAAGATCCATTTAGAGCAATGATCATAGCACAACTGAGCGGTACTAATTCCCATACAACTAGTCGATCAAACTCATGAATTTCTTCTTGCATGGCATTGAACCAAATAGCCTTCATTCATGGCGGTTTTAATGTCTTTTGGTTCGACCTTAGAGAGTACGGAGTTGAAGAAGCACCATAAGGCATCGGTTGCAAGTTGTTTCCATGTGGATACTGGACGAGAGGGATTTCCAATGATGTTGTCTAATGGGTGATCATGAGTCCATTTTCTAAGGTGTTCATGTGGTTGTTGTTGTGGAACTGGCGTAGCAGAGTCGATGTCTCCATGAAGATGGTTCTGATGATGATTCGTGAGCAAATATGTTTTTAAATGGAGCATCTTCAGAAGTAGCAAAGGGATTAACTTCATCATTGATGCCATAAACAATTCCATGATGTACATTTGATGATTGATGATTTGTTGATGAGACAGAGTGATCAGCAGCGGGCGCTTCTTGACTTAATGATATTGAGATCTAAGGGTTCACTTCATTCACAGGATATAGAGCAGCCTCTGTTGATGGAGTTGACATTTCATCAACATTCGGTTCATAGTGTTCATCAAACATTGGATCAAACAATTTCTTTAAATCATCTTCGAATGGAGGTACATATGGAGTTGCTGGAAATGAGTTTGGTACAAGGGATGAACCAATGGGACTGTTTTGAAGTGCGGGTCCAGAACTGGATTGTCCAGAGCCATTTGACCGGTCACTCATCAACGTAACGTGAATTGTTTCCATGATATTTCGGGTTCTCTTGTTGTAGATTCGTTAACCCTTCTTGTTTGGTGCATAACCAACAAAAACTCCAATATCTGCTTTTGCTCTTAATTTACCTAAGTCTTGACCGTCATTCGTTGGATAGCACAAAGCACCAAACACACGAAGGTAGGAGAGATCAGGTTTCGTTTATGAACAAGTTCATATGGAGTTTTTCCATGAGGTGTATAGGGAACGATTTTGGGAGTAGCAAGCAGTGGCAATGGCTTCAGCCCACAGAAACATTGGAACCTTTGAATAAATTAGCATTGTTCTTGCGGCTTCCACGAGTTCGATTGTCTTTCAACTACACCGCTCGTTGAGGAGTTCGTGGAATTTGATGACTGATTCCAACACTTTCATAAAACTGAATTAAGTCTTTGTTAACAAACTCTGTGCCATTGTGTCTGTTCGAACATTTCTGACAGTATTGTTGAGTCGAACATGAAGCTGTTTGATTAGTTTGATGATGACATATGGAGTTTCATCCTTTGTCCTCAAAAACTTTACCCAAGTAAATCGAGAGTAGTCATCAACAACTACTAGAATGTATTTCTTCCCATTTATCGTTTGCACTCTCATTGGTCCGCATAGATCCATATGAAGGGTATGAAGAACTTCCATTATGAATTTGTGGTTTTGGTTTGGCATATTTCGCTTTTACCCAATTGGCAAGTGAACAAAGATGATCTTTTCATATTTTAATCGGTAAGCCTCTCGACAAGATCCTTTCTAAAAAGGTTATTAATGGTGCCGAAGTTCAAGTGATTGAGACGACGATGCCATAACCATGACTTTGTTTTAGAAGCCTTTGACAACAAGCAGATTGGAGAAGACTTCATCATGTCTTCGATAGAGATGGTGTATAGGTTGAACCAAAGTACCTCTTAATAATACCACACCATCAAGTTCTCTAACGAAGCAAGTATGTTTTCTAAAGGCCACCTCTAGATCGAATCAGAATTGACCAACAGAGAACAAATTATGACCAAGACCTTCCACATAATATACCCGAGATTACACTTTTGACAACTACATAATCACCATAACCCATAATTGCTCCAAAATGGTCGTTCCCGATTCTAACAGTCCCGATGAATTTACTCAACGGTTCATGAGCCGCGACCGTCTCCATATATGCTTGGAATGCTGAGTCCAAGTACCACGTAACGATTTGAACGATCTGCAGTTGAACACGACAAGAATGGATAATTGGGATCCCCATGCAAGAATGGGTTCCACTTGGTTAGTAATAGTAATTGGAACACCCACATCAGAAATAGAAACATCCATATAAGAAGTAGAAGCAATGGAATCATTAGGAATAGATGCAGTGCTGTGTCTCGATTTGACCTATTCAAAGTATGTTCACTTTTTAAAGGAATAGTTCTACCAGTAGGCATCCATTTTCTAGTGGGCATAGTCTTAGCAGATTGAGGGCAAAACTGATTATTCTTATGGCCAAAAGGTATCCATTGATAACCTATCCTTCTAAATGTTCTTCCTGTGGGTTTCCACTATTTTCTAACTTTCTTTCGTTTTTGCCTTTTAGCCTTCTTTGCATGATTTTTAGCATTAACAATTTTAACTGGGCATTTGACAAAGATTAGACAAAGCATTCACACCATAATCATGATTATAAATGTAACCAAACAGACATCATTACATGGTTTGCAAATAGTATCGAATTAATTAATTACGTATTTATAAATACTAGAATCAACCCAATTCGTTTTATTCAACTCAAACTTAAAGTTCCTAGGTTGGTCTTCTACTCTTCCAATGCACATTCTTAGCTTGCGAGGTCCTATCTTGCTTGGTATTGCCGGAGGCTTTGACCCGCTTGCTTTAATGTCACCGACATTCTCAGAGAGGAATTATGGGAACATTAGTTGGTTGATCTACTTTTGCATTCCTGAACTAGATGCAAGGGTCTCAACTACTAGAAGGCACATTGGTGTTCACTTTCTTGAAATCGGGCATAGAATGGTTTATATGCTTGGCACTAGGCATAGAACAAGGCATCACAGCCTTTCCTTTTCACCTAAGGATTTTTGACATGTTGCAATTACACATTCTAGCAGCTCTTGAGATCGTTTGGCCTGAATGCAAGCAAACCTAATTTCTCTATCAAGAGGTTTGTTAATGAAATCCTCTTCCACAATCTCACGAGACATTCTAGACTATCCTTAAGGTGAGCACAATAGTTATGAAACACAAGTTCATTATTCCTAAGATGAGGAGGAATGTATTTAACGGTCACAAGATATTTGTAGTCAGGATGACTTTGATGCAACATTCTTATTAAAAACAAGTGGCGCTTTCCTTTTCCCCTCTGATTCTCAATTTCCTATTGTAAAGACGTTATTTTTTCGTTGTTTTGGTCACGAGTGACTTTCATTGAATCATATAACTCTTTAAAGTGTCGCTTAACTTTTTCATTTTCTTCTAGAAAACTCTCGCTCCTTTGTAAGGCATTAACTAACTTTTGAAGATGAAAAGTTTGAGAGTACCGAGAATCTAAAGGAGGAGGCATTTGGGATCCAGTCACATTGTTCATTTCACCCTTTAATTGAGAGATTTGGGCTTTCAACTTTCTCGATCGTTACAATGAGCTCGAATCTGTCATCACGCTTGTTAATCAAAAAACTGCATCAAACTCTAGAACATCCGAGGATGTCTTGATATTTGAGGTTTTGACATTTTCTTTAAGATGTTGATATTTTAGTTGTAAATCAAAATGTTCAACTTCTAGTTTAGAAAGATGCTTTACCAAATTATCGTGATCATCCCAATCAATTTTCTCATTAAGTTTGAATTAATCTTTTTGCTCAATGACACGATCATGGGAGACTTTCGAGCAATGATAATTCATGAAACTGAGAAGCATTAATGGAACAATTTGTAGCAATGTAAAACACATCTTGAGCAATACATTCAGAAATAAGATTCTCATTCAAGGTATGCAAGTTTTTCCTCTCAATCTCATTATATTTTAATGCTCGATCATAGTCACTAACCTCAACTATCATTGCATCAAATTCCTTTTCCATTCCTTTAATATCGGAATCTATCCCCTTTTTAAGACTCTCAAAACGATCTTTTAGTTGTTTAAAGAAAGGCATGACCTCAGTTAGATAGCATTCTTTTGTTTGCTCAAAACCCCTTCTCCTTCAGTAATCCTGGTGTGATCCTTTTCTTACAAGTTTTCTCAAAATCGACAAATAGTTGAAGAATAACATATTGATTGATTAAGGTCTTGCTTTTAGTGGCAATAGTTCTAGGAACTAAATGCATTGGTGTATTTGGAGGATACACGCTTGCCGCAGCATTTTCCTAAGGGGAGAGTTTGTTTCAACTAGATTTTCAGCTTTTTGCTTATCTAAGTCCTTTTCCGAAAACTTGTTCGTGTTAACAACGTTTGAGGCTTAAACTTGTTAAGGAGATTCAGTTTTTTCTTTGTAATCATGGGGTTTGATCGTTATGTTATTCTTTTTACATTCAGGATCTTCTAGCTTTTTATTCATTTTCTCCCTAGATGCATCATCTAATTTTTCATCTTCCTCGCACTCAACGCAACTAGGTTTCTGTCTAGGTTTAAGAATCTCATTGCCATCATAGATTACATATTTTGAGCCGCCTTTTGCTATCTTACCGTACTGTGGTTGGGTTTATCTATAATGGGAACACTATGCTTATCGCGTAAAACTCTATGCTTAGTGACCATGTGAGCAGTCTGAATGGTATTCCCTTGTACGTACAACTTATTTTCAAGCTTGTTCTTCAAAGTTTTAGATTGGAAAAATCATTCAAAAGTTTTGATTCCTTAGCATGAAATTCCTGCTTAAGCACTTTAACATTTTCTTGAAGTTCTTGTTTTTGCTTAGCAGTTTTAGAATGCTTTTCTTGTAAGGAGTTTAACTCTTGTTTTAACACTTCTTCTCTAAAATTACTTTTTCTAATAATTGTACGCATTTGGTTATCCAACTCCTCGCCACAAAAGTTGTTCATAAATGGTAACTCGTTCTTTATAGGCATTAAGTTCAGAGATAATAGAATCATCAGGGGCACATGCAGTGTATTCATCAAAAACATAGTCATCATTGATCGCAGAAGATGCATCACTTGGTACAATCTCACTTTCACTTTGTTTCACATATTGATCATATGGGACAACATTGATATTACCCATATTTTCAATATTTGACTCAATAGTTTCAGCTGATTGTACTTTGTCATGCATCTTTTGCACATCAAGATCATCGATAGTTTTAATACCTCAAAGATGATTTTGTCTTTGGATGGACCAGCTTGTGGTGATGAAGAGACTTTAGGAGGGACCATTGGAGAAATGCTAGCCATGAAAATGGTTTGTGTGCGTGAGGTTCATCATCAACGTCAAAGTCGTATGCATCACAATCAGCGACTTGAAAGGCATTCTGATGATTGTGGCCTATCTCCTGATTATCTGCTCATCCACATCCGCATCATATGTCTTGGCATTTCCCTCAGGAAGAAACAACAACTCCTCTTCATCCAAAGTTGCACCATTATCCTGAGCTTGAACAAGCAACATCTTATCCCTCAAGTACTCAAGATTCCGAGGGCTTTTGGCAATGTGCGTTCCTTGCAATATGTCCCTCACCTACGCTTGTAACACTTGATAGGCTTTGCTTGTCCCTGATTTCCATTCCTTCCCCTATTCTGATTTACACATAACCTCTACCAGCACCACCTCTTCCTTGTTCATACTGCCTTTCTTGAACTGGTTGCACCATAACCTTTCCATCTCTCGACCAGAGCATGATTGTGAAGATTGAT